>CM060923.1:353497494-354057494 GCA_030737875.1 Allium sativum
TTGCCTCTTTCTCTACCTCCATTTCTTCAAGAATACTAGGTTCAGCCACCTCAGCGGAATCATGTAGGCACTTTCGGAGATGCGAGACATGAAAGACATTATGCACTCCGGCCAGCTTCTCGGGCAATTCCACCTTATAAGCAATCTTTCCAATTCTCTCTATGATAGGGAAGGTTCCTATGAACCTTGGTGCCAGCTTCCCAACTGCTCCAAAACGAACCACATTACACAAAGGAGAAACCTTCACGAAAACCATATCTCCAACTTCGAATTCCAAATCTGTCATTCGCTTGTCAGCATAGGATTTCTGTCTGTCTTGGGCCGCTTTCATCCGTCTTCTCACCAATTCAACTTTCTCGGATGTGTCCCGTATCATATCGGGCCCAAGTATAAGTCTATCCGTTGTCTCCCACCAACAGGATGGTGACCTACACGGCCTCCCATACAAAGCTTCAAATGGTGCCATCCCTATGCTTGCTTGATAGCTATTATTATAAGCAAACTCTACAAGAGGGAGGTGGTCTTCCCAAGTACAACCAAAGTCAAGAACACAAAGCCTCAAGAGATCTTCTAGCACTCTATTCACCCTTTCGGTTTGGCCATCCGTCTGGGGGTGATAGGCTGTACTTAGATTCAATCGCATACCCATAGCTTCTTGCAAACTATTCCAGAACTAGCTAGTGAAGATTGGGTCACGATCGCTAACTATGCTAGAAGGAACTCCATGCAATCCCACTATCTCTCGAAGATAAACAGATGCTAGCCATGATGCGGTCCTCTTGCTCTTCACTGGAATGAAATGGGCACTCTTCGTAAGTCTATCGACTATGACCCATATGCTCGTATTCCCTTTCCTTGACCTAGGCAATCCATCCACAAAATCCATAGATATACTTTCCCACTTCCATTACGGGACCTCCAATGGATGTAATAGCCCACCGGGTTTCTTCGACTCGGCTTTCACTTGTTGGCACACCATGCATTTTGAAACATACTCTGCCACATCCTTCTTCATTCCAGCCCAAAAGAAAATGCGCTTCATGTCCCTATACATCTTATCTCCTCCAGGATGTATAGTCATCTTCGAGTGATGCACTTCTTCGAGAACTTTATGCACCAAGTCTCCTACTTGTGGAACGCATAGCCTTCCATCACGCCTTAGCCAACCCTTGTCATCAACAGTATATCTAGCAAGGTGACTAGACATCTCACCACGAATCAACTTGTCCATGATCTCGACTATCTGCGGATCTTCCTTCTGCGAAGTCCCTACTTGATCAAGAAGTATAGGTCTAAGCTCAAGAGATGCTAACGAACCCGTCATCGACCCAACAGCTGTTGTGAAATCAAAGGTTGCCAAGAACTCTAGGCTCCTCATCTCAACAAACAAGGGACTCAAAGTCAACCTACTTCTGCTTAGTGCATCTGCCACAACATTACCCTTGCCAGGGGTATAAGCTATCTCGAAGTCATAAGATGCCAAGAATTCCATCCACCTTTGCTGCCTTAGATTCAGATCTTTCTGCGAGAAGAGGTACTTGAGTGACTTGTGATCAGTATATAACTCAAACCTTTCGCCTAGAAGATAGTGGCGCCAGGATTTGATTGCAAAGACGATCGCCGCCAACTCCAAATCATGAGTGGGATAGTTCTTCTCATGAACTTTAAGTTGCCTACCCCCATAACATATCACTCTTCCTTCCTGCATCAGAACAGCACCTAACCCCGTGCCACATGCATCGGTGTACACGGTAAACATCTTACCACCATCGGGTAATGCCAAAACTGGAGTTGTAGTAAGGGACCTCTTCAGCCTTTGAAAAGCAAGCTCACACTCTAAGTCCCATGCAAAGACTAAGTTCTTCTTCGTCAACTTAGTAAGAGGGGCTGAAATCTTAGCGAAGTCCCTGATGAACTTCCTATAGTAGCCCGCCAGACCTAGAAAGCTTCTTACTTCAGTTGCATTCCTAGGAGTCTTCCAGTCTTGAACTGCAACCACTTTCGCGAGATCCACCGCTATGCCTTGCTTAGAAACTATATGTCCAAGAAACCGAACTTCCCTTCTCCAAAACTGGCATTTGGAGAACTTGGCTTTCAACTGATGAGCTCTAAGCGTATCCATCACTTCCTTGAGATGTCTAGCATGTTCTTCCTCATCCTTTGAGAAGACCAAAATATCATCCACGAAGACAACCACAAACTTGTTAAGGAACTCCCTGAACACCCTACTCATCAAATCTACGAAGTAGGCGGGTGCACTAGTCAAACCGAATGGCATGACAAGCCATTCAAAGAATCCATCTGGAGTCCTAAATGCAGTCTTATCGATAATATCCTCAGCCACTCTAAGCTGATGGAATCCGGTGGCTAGATCGAGCTGAGAGAAAACAGAAGCACCAACAAGCTGGTCAAAGAGGTCATCAATCCTCGGTAACGGGTGCCTATTCTTCTTTGTCAGCTTGTTCAACTCTCGATAATCAACACATAGACGAAGCGAACCTTCCGCCTTAGTAGCGAATACCACAGGAGCACCCCATTCAGAAATGCTTCGCCCAATAAATTTCTTCTCAAGCAACTCCTTGATTTGCTTACTGAGCTCTCTTCTTTCTCGTGGGGCCATGTGCCTAACGGGCAATGAAACTGGCTTGGCATTATTAACAAGATAAATGCGGAAATCTATCCCTCGTTTAGGGGGTAACCCCTCAACCTCTTCAAAGACATCAGGATATTCTCGGACCACCCTTACAGATTGCAGATCATCGTTGGACGAGTCAAGAGATTCAAGATAACATAACATGACGGGATCCAGCGGGTTGCAAGAAATCTCTAGGGTATTACCGAGGCGAGTCATGAGCCTCACCACCCTATGCTCACAATCGAGAATGGCTCCATAATTGGACAACCAATCCATGCCCAAAATCAACCCGTATCCCGTGAACCCGAGAACGTAAGCATTACACGTGAATTCTACGGTCAAGATAGAAATCTTTAGACCCACACAAATCATAGATAGATGGGCGGAACCCCCAATTGGATTTGAAACACTAACGGGATCCTCCACAAGACTAGTACTTAGGTGCAAACTTTCAACAATGTCAGAAGAAATAAAACTATGTGATGCGCCAGAATCAAATAAGGTGCGAACAGGAAAATCTGAAATGTAAACAAGACTTTCTACAAAAATACTACCTCGGTCCGGAGCTGGAGCAGTGTTGAGAGCATGCACTTGCCCTCCAGAAGATCCTGCACGCTGAGTCTGCCCTTGCCCTTGCTTCTTGGGGCAATCTTTGCTAAAGTGTCCAGTCTCTCCACAATGGAAGCATTCGCCCAATTTCCGCTTCTTCTTCTTACAATCTTTGGCTATGTGCCCAACGATCCCACAGTAGTTGCACTTCCTTATGTCCCTTGCCTTGTTGTTGTTGGCCTTGTTACCCTTGTTGTTCTTGTTGTTCTGGTTGCTCTGATTGCCTCCCCACTTGGAATCCGTCTTCTTGGTTTGAGTCTCATTAGGCTTGACTTCTTTCTTTCCATTCTTATCATCCCCCAGAAGCAATGCCATGTCTACTAGGCTTTCAAAAGTGGCCCCCATGGGTATATGAGACATGGCAAAACCTTGTAATGGCTCATTCAACCCTCGTGCAAAGCGTAAAGCCTTCTTCTGGGTAGTATTAACCATGTCCAAACCAAATCGAGCAAGCTGGTTAAACTTATTCACATACTCCCTCACTGTCATGTCACCTTGTTTCAAAGATATAAACTTCTCCAATTGCAGATTCGCCTCAGCAGATGATAGAAACTTAAGCCCAAACCTTGTCCTAAAGTCGGCCCAAGTCTCTATAGGCCTAGTAGCATTGGTGACCTCCCACCAATAAGCAGCTTCCTCTTTCAATAGCCATACTGCCAACATAACTTTTCTACGGTCTTCCACATCAAAGATGGCGAAGAGATCTTCAGTTTCTTTTAACCAATTTCTTGCCTCAACAAAAGTCTCCGTCCCAATAAAATTCTTGCCACCCATCGCCTTAAAGTCTTTGCAAACCTTAGCGAAATCTGCTTGTGGATGCTGAGGAGGAGGAGGAGGAACCTCAGTTACGGTGGGAGTGTTTGCTGGGCCCACATCTTGGCCCTAGCTTCCAAGTACCTCCGGAACCATCCGGGAATGGTTACTCCCTCGAGAAGATTAAGATCGGCCATGCCGAAACGAAGAAAATGATAGATTGAGAACGAGGAAACAAAGGATATTGCTAATGGCTTTTGGGGAATAGCCTTTTAAAATAAACTAGACTTTTCTTGGAAAATACTTAATTGGTTTTGAAAATAGTTTCTCAAAAGTGTATGTTTTAAAAACCCTTTTGCTCAAATCTTGTAAACCTTATGCTCTGATACCAAATGTAACACCCCACTTCCGCCAGGGTCACTCTTGCAAGTACACTAGCTTTGGAGGGGCGTTAAACGAGGTAAACATGAATGCAGATATCACAAGATAGAACATATAAGTAAAACAGAGTAAGTAAAGCAGCGGTTAAAACTAACATTTCAAAACCATAGTTAGGTTACATCAAAATACTTGGTCATTATTTTCCCATAAAACAAAGTCCAGAAACAAAAACTGAAAACCGGAAGAAAATCATAAAGTAACTATCCCCAAGGTAGAATAAAGCCATAGCATGCTCAAGTCCAAACCGTACATGAGCTATCCAGGAAAAGCAGCTAAAGATCCAAGCTAGGTACCAGTGTTCCCACCCTGTAAACCTTGGGGCGGGGGGGGGGGGGGGGGAGAAACGGAAGAAAAGGGGCAAAAGAAAACGGGTCCGTCAAAAAGACTGGTAAGTCCTACCTACTATTAGTATAAAAACTAATAAAGTTAACTGGACATGTAAAGCAGAGATGAAACATAGGGTGATAACTGGCATGGTGAAAAGTTAACAAGATAGATCAAGTATGGCATCGCATATACAAGGTTAAGTTGCCCCAAGTGTGTACTAGTATTCCAATCCATGTCAAGTATAAACAAGAAATGATCCCTTGGCCCAAAGCTGGCCCAACATCATGAGGTGACCTAAATCAAGGTCCAACTACTCGGTCTAGTCGATCGGCTCTCTACAAGCCTAACTCGTCGTGTATCGGTGTCATACGGCTTAATCATGGAATGTAATTAACTGTGCAAGCTCCACCCCAGGGTGTATCCAGCCCTAAGGTGTAAACCACAGACACAATTCAAGCACGCATAGTCTAAACCTACTGGTGCCCGTGTTCAACCCCGGACTTAATGTGCATGACCATGGTCTGCCTGAACAACCGGTGCACCATTCAGCCGTCTCTTTTGGTCTCTTACAATCAGTCCAGTAATCGTGCCCCACCCTAGCCTAGTCCAGGGTATCTAGATACTCCCAAGTGGGTTACAGCTGAAAAGGACCTCGTGACTAGGATTTCAAGAGGGTTAAATGTGGTTAACCCTATCCTAACCATGTATTGAGTTAGTCAAATGTATCCAAGCAGTTCATGACTTAACCCTATCAATACATCGTGTTTAATTGGTTAAGTATCCAAGTAGCCCATGACTTAACCCTACCAACCCATCATGTTTAATTGGTTAAGTATTCAAGTGGTCCATGACTTAACCCTATCATGTGGCATTAATTAATTTAATGCACCCAACCTCTCACATTAGACCTTGTTGTGGTTACTAGTTAAGCCGGGCGGGTCCGGGTAGCTTTACACCACAACTTAGTCTAACCTCGGGTTTCAAGTGCGACATGACCAACTACTCACATTGCGTCCTATTGCTTGTAGCCACTAGTTAAGCCGGTCGGTTCTGGGTAGATTTATGCTACAAACTCAACCCAACCTCGAGTTGGCCATTCCCATGTTTTCTAGAAGTCATGTCCAAGTCCATGTTCATGTTCCAAGCATGATCACATGTCATATTTCATGTCATTTTTCAAGTCATGATTTTATGTCATTTTAATTTACCCATAGCGTAACCCCATCGCATGTAAGTTCGCATAAACGCAAATAGATCTCAAAAAAGGGGAACTTAAGAAGCATGACATAATTAATAAGGTTTGGCCACAAGTTAAACATGGTGGCATATGAGGCAAACGTGTTCATAAACTTGCATATTACATTATAAGCCTCAAAACATGCATGATATCAACTTTAGCATAATAGGTGAAACATGGCCATAAATGACATAGGATGATAGCAAGTGATTCGCATATAACATCATATGCAAGATAACATAAGGGTTATGAGAGTTTCTATGTTGCTTTATGCAACATTTCAAATCAAAGCTCATAGCTTTCTATGCACAAAGTCAAGATGATAGCTTTACAAACATGCATAGAATAAATCTATGCATAACATGATAGAATCAAAGCTCATAGCTTTCTATGCACAAAGTCAAGGTGATATATTTACAAACATGCATAGAATAAATCTATGCATAACATGATAGAATCAAAGCACAAATCATACTTAGGCCCAAACTCAAACTTGCAACATGTCATATTTAACTTCATAGTTAGAATCTAAGAGTAGAGTAGGGCTTACAATGCTATGAAGACTTATAAAATAAAATAAGATTGAGACGAAGCCACTAGCAACTCTAAAAACCCCAAATTAATACAAGCTCCAAGAAGCTCCTTTGATTTGTATGAAGAAAGATCCTCGTTTTAATGAAGAAAGATTGAACTTTGGCCTTGAATCAAGCTTTGGAACTCTCAAATAAGCTTAGGAACTTCTCATATGAATGAAGATGGAGACTATGACAAGAGGGTGGAGGCCATGATTTAACATTTTGGCATAGTTTAGTTGTAGGAATGTTTTATGTTGATTTAGGCTAGATATTAGGGTCCTTTTATAGAAGATTAGGTTAGTTTAGGGCATAGGATTAACCCTAATTCAGATCTAGGCCATCAATTCACGTCACTAGCCTCCAAACATGTCTTGAGGAAAAAGTCAGGTGCACCCACGCCATACTGGCCGACCACCCAAGTCGACAGGGGTGTCGACTGGGCAGTCGACACAGCCTGGGGTGTGTCGACTCCCAAGTCGACTCCCAAGTCGACTTGGGGAGTGGCGGGATCTTTTCCCGCCTACCCTGCCCAGCTGAATTTGAATTCGAATCTGTTTTTAAACTTGAATTTTTTGAAAACTTCTATGGGCCATAACTGGGTCATATAGACTCCGATTTTCGAAAACTCGGACTCTATTTCGCGTATTTTTCCGAGACGAACGCATTGGCACAGCCTTTTTTCCTTGATTCTTATTTTATCATTTAATTCTACCTTGATTTATGTTATAACTTGTTATTCAAAATACGGGTTGTTACATGCGGCTCCTAAAACGAATAGATGCAGTAAATATGGAGTGATTAGTCACAGGAGTAGTCAATGTAATTCAGTAAATTAGGATTTTGTATTGTAGTTTGTGTTTGAACTATTTGTAGTAATGTTTGATTGCAATCGAATTTATTTCTTTACTGCATTATCGACAATCTGCAACGAGCTTGTAATCATCATCTCCATTCATACATTCAAGAAATAAGCATTTGGATACATTAATACATTGATACAATAGCATTTGGATACAATGACTAATACATCGTTATAGACTACATTAGCATTTGGATACGTTAATACATTGATACAATGATACAAGTCCTACCTACTTTTTCAGTCATTCGTTCTCATCTTGCATCTCCAATGCATGCTCATGTCCTCTTCGGCATATCGGAGGATCAACCCACTCGGTATAGTTACAAACTCAGAAGGTGTTCGGATAAAGTAGGCTCATATTGTAGCGAGTACATTTGTAGAGCCTACATCCTGTACTAACGCTTCTATTTTTGTTCACAATCACGCAGTAGTCCGACCTGCAGTAACAAATTTCCCTTGTTACTACCTAACCGATTGCTAGAGCTCGGTTTCGATAAGTATATTTACCTGCATGCACCGCAACGAATTGCATTTGGTGCACCCACTAGATGATTTGGGACTTCTACCATGTCAAATCTTTTCGGATTGGTGTAAACTTCCTTACCTGGTCGACGGTGAATTGGGGACACTTGGGCTTGTTGGGTCTCATCAACAACCGTCAGGCTATCATACGCTCTGGACTCCAAACTTCCCAATATTTCGACAAAGTGTTATCGTCAGTTTCCCATTGACTCATCCTACACAGTAATGGAACAAAATTTCACTTTTAAACCAATTGTTTAGCACTCATTGCAAGAGAGTAAGGGATTTCATGCAAGTACCTTTGTAAGAGCACAATCCTGCTAAAGAGAAGGAAGCACCAATCTTTGTTTTTTAAATTTCTAAAAAGTAGAAGTGAACATGGATTTTGGTAAAGTGGAAGGAAGAAAAGGAAAATGAGGATTTTAATTTCACTTTTGTTACATTTACTTTTACATTTAATGGTCAAAGAACAAATACCTAGTAGGCACCAACTACATTTTTTTTGCTTTTTTGACCAGAAACAAGGGCAACTCCTGTAATTTATTCCTCCGAAAGATATCACACCTTCTTATATAGCCATACTTGTTCCCATTCTTGCAATACCTCCTTCATCTATTACTCAGACAAAATGCCTACTTGGCCATCCTCTTCAGACTCCGAAGAAGAAGCGTATGAACAAATGAGATTTCAACAGCATGCAGACAAATTCCCAGAGCTAAACCTATTGGAACTTCAGGATTTACCATTCGGGGAGCTGCTAATGTAGAACCACCTCATGTAGTTCAAGCACCTCAATAAGATCAAGTACGCTATGACCATCCGGTCACTCAACCATCGCATGAAATAGAGGTATATAGAGCATCGCATGAAAAGATGGTTGAATCTTACCCCCATACGATGCTAGTGCGGTTATGCAGTTGAAGTTGTTATTCGAGCTAATTGCAACGATATAGGTCGGCGCATTCATACATGTGGAGCCTACCCAAATGGTTGCAACTACACCAAACGGATAGACGAACCTTTCCGGCCGAAGGCAATAACTTATACAAACGAACTAGAAAGCGAGATTAGACGACTCCAAAATGTTATTGAACAGTTGCGTTTCGACCATAACCAGTAGTTTGTACGCGTATTTTTAGTGTGCTTGTTTGTTCTAAATTGTAAGAGGAATATATTAAGGTCCTTTGTAAGACGTACTATTGTTCTAAAATGGTTTTAAATGAATTTTATTGTATTGAAGCGTATTAAATGAATTGTATTGAATATTCGAAGTCCAATATTGCGCCCCGGGGACCATGTGCCATGAAAACGTCCACACCAATTCGTAGCAACCATTACAACAATTCATCCACAACGACCATTAACTTAACAAAATTACACTTTCACAAATACTTTCCAATTCACACAAATAAAGTTAAAACAAGTCTAAATGCCAACTTAGAACAAATCCAAATGCCACGACTAACGTCCAGTTTTCTTATGTGCTACAACTTTTCCTTTTCTCCTGGGAGTCCTTTGAGTTGCCCCCTGCGACTGGGTTGGCTGCAAAGGACCGGGCACGAACTCAATTTGGGACGGCTGAGAAGATGTCGCTGATCCTTTCCCCTTGTCTTTTCATTCGGACTTACGAACAGAAACAACAAGAGGCGGTGGTGGTCGTGCAAGAGCGTTCTTCCTCAAAATCGACTGAAGAATGCGGTTAATGCTCATGCACTTGACCTTTGACGTCTCCGGCACCTCCACTGGTAACTCCTCAACGAACGCGGCTATATGATAAACTGCATCGGTCTGCAATACACATATTGTAAGCATGTATTTTTAAATACCGTTTGTGCTAAAATACCATGTGCAAAAAAATGTACATACAAGACTACGCTCAGGCGACGCTCTTTGGATGCAAGGTTCATCGTCTTGAGGAACATGTAAAGGCGAATCTATGGAAATAATAATATACCGCCGCGTGATGTTTCAATACCATATGTAGTACGCCAAATCGGATACTGATGCTGCACTTTACTCTTGGACAAAGTCGAAGCAATTATTCCATGTATTGACTGCCGTTTGATAGGCCGTGTTGTCCCAGGCATCATTCATGTAGTGCGGTGGGTTCTCGAGAATATGTTGTAGTAGGCCAAACTATCTCATCACTCTATCAAGTAGATGATATGCGACGTCGTTAAAGCAAATTAGCGGCACATGTGCTTGCCAAAGCTGGGTTAAAGCAACGCACAATGGTGGTAGATTAGCAAATGACTCCGTGTAGGGGTCCATGAAACAGTGTCGTAATCGATTACGTCTAACTCGTCACGATAGAATGAAAGGTTGTGTCTAGGCGTGAATAATGAGCTCTCCAGCCCTACCAACCTATTAAGAACATTAAATTAAAGACTTTCTCCTGCAATTCAATAAAAAGTATGTTCAATTTATACTTTTAGTAATATTACCTCAAAGCAAAAGGCAATGAAACATCAATTTGCGCTCCCTTCATAGTTATTCTCACAACAGGAAGATACGCCCAAGACCATGTTTGTAGATAAGTACAATTACTATAAAACATAGAATGCAATGATAAAGGAAATATCCCTGAAAAAAAGAAAACTAAAAAATGTAATACCTACACCAATGTAAGGCAACCTCCAACGGAATCGAGCCGACCTAAAGCCATCCGTGTTAGCTCTGCATATGTGAAGCCAAGAACAGTGCTACCCCAAGCATACTCACGACATAAATTGAAGTCCTCCAAGTAATGTAGCCATCTAAGCCAAGCACGAGATTTCGAATGGTCGCAAACCAATCGTGAAGTGATAATGTGAAGGACAATGGCCCATGCATGCTGCTCCATTTGATCTTGAGAAGCATCCTCAGGAATGTCATCGGCTAATTGTTGCATAAACCACGACATAGGATCATCTCGGTCCCGTGCCACTCGACTCCTAGAGGAGATTGGCCCAACAAACTCTCACACATTTCCGCGTAATCATCAGATTCAGGAGTGGTGAATGGACGACCATCGATGGATAATCAAAGCAAAATCGCCACGTCCGCCAATGTGATTGTCATTTCACCGCATCTAAGGTGAAATGATGATGTCTCCGGTCTCCATCGATCCACTAAAGCTGTTATATGATGGCGGTCAATTTGTATGGATCCAAGGCAATGTATCAAGAGAAAACTCGCTCGATCAAGTAGCTCTAACACATTGGCATGTTTTGAAGTGACCAACTTTAACGACGATGAGCGCTCGACGGTTTCAATTGTAGTTTTGAGCTGGCACACAATAACAAAAGTGAATTTTTAATTAGTTAACATGCACATATATTCTAGGGCTCTATATTCCAACTAGTATTGAATGGTGAGTTTTGGTTACCGCCATCAACTCCGGTTTGTTTGAACGAGTTGTGCCTGTATATATAAGACGCTACCATCTACAGGTTTGGGCGCCATATCTGAATACTCTACATTAATTCAATGCTAACAAATTTTGTACTAGGTTTCACCAAAACAGATACAAACCTACCAATCTTCAATTCTACACAAATTCAACATTATGAAGTCGATTACCAATCTTCAATTCTCCATAACAAACTTTACATGCCTTTTCAAACCACAAGAAAATGCTCTCCAAATCAAATGACCACATTTTCCCATCTCAACAAAACTCTCACGAAATCAACTACATTATATATATATATATATATATATATATATATATATGAACAACACATCATCTATATGCATCTATAAACCATCGGTGTACAAAATTACAAGAAAAATCAAGAAAACCCTAAACCTAAATTCTGAAATAAACACACAGAAATTATAGAGATAAGCTCCTATGTTGAAGAACTTGCCATATTTAATTTAGAAGTTGAAGTTACTTGAAGATAATTGGGGTTTTAATTTAGGTTTTAGGGATTTATGGGTTTTGAGGGATGTTTTATAAAGGAGGATGAGTGACAAGAAAATAGAATGGCCATCTGGTTTTTTTTATTTTTAAAGAAACCTTTCAGGGCGCAATCATTGATTGCGCCCATGGTAAAATTCCTTCTTTGGCCAACTCAGCACTGAGTTGGCCAAATGGAGGCTATATTTGCAATTATTCAAAAATAAGGGCTATTGGCGGAATAAAAAAAAACTGGGCCAAAATAGAAAATTGCTCTATATTTTTATATGCTTCAATGTTTGAAGGATCCAATGCAAGAAGACATGAGGTGAAAATTCTGAAAACATACATTATAAATCAGCATTAGTCCTCAAAAATAAAAAATATGAAATAATAAACAATTATGAATTTTCGTACTCATAAAATTGAAATAAACATATAAAACCACAACTACAAGGATGTTTAGTAACACGGAAAGCTATAAATTAGGCTAGTTTATAAAATTAACTTGAGATAAAAAAATAAAAACCAAATTAGGTTATATATTAATCAACATGAAATATTCAAATGACATAATTTAGTATTATTGAGGGACATTTTCATAAATACCCTTCATAAATTTCTTTGCTTCTCCCAAATTAAAAGATTTTAGAAAAATCTCTTACAATTCTTCTTTTTTACATTTTTTTTAGTTTGTGCTGCAAATAATTGTAACATTGAATACACATATTCGTCAAATATTACTACAGGGATGTCTTGTGATTCTATTTTGTAAGAAATTCCTATTGGGCATTAAATTAGGAAATAAGGCGTGAACCCTGGTGTTTACTATCATTAATTAAAAAATAAATGTACAACAAACCAACACATGTGTGATTAAAAATAAACATAATAACCATCACATAGTATATCGCTTAAGTAGTTGTTATAACTTTGAGGTGGCAAAACCACCAAGTTGCATTGTGTAGTAAATAAAATAAGTGTAACAACCTGCTATTTTTAACGATTTAAATTCAGTCTTAAATCAAAATTTTATTTTGAAAATATTCAATGGTTTTTTATAACGGGAATTTGAAATTTGAAATACGTACAGTGAAATGTAGCAGCTATGAAAATTTCATTAGAAAATTTGAATATTTTGTCAATTCGGCACAGCCAAAATGGTGGGTCATTACAGTTGGTATCAGAGCTTTGGTTTTATCAAATTTTTAGCCTATGGGGTAAAAGCTCATTAGAGATAGGTAGTGATACCCTAGAATGAGCGGAATCGGTCACAAAATTCTTCATGAGAGAGCGTATTTTAAAAGTATAAATGGTTTTATAAAGATTTTAATAAATATTTTCAAATATAAAATTTTTGTTTAATATTTAAATATTTTTTTGGAATTCCTTTCCATTTGAATCCATCTTTCCTTGTAGATCCTCTTTGATTAGGTTCTTTCATTCGTTCAGCTTTTAAATCGAATTCTATAACTTATCATTGACAGGGTAAAATGTGGAAGAAGAGTATAAATCTTCTGGCAAGTTCAATCTCATTAAATTTTGTTTTTGAAATTGGTATTTAGAATTGTATTATAATATAAGATTTCTTGATGCATTATTGAAATTTTTGATGTATATGTGTAAATAATATTATGTTTTGGTAATACCAATATTTTGAAAAGATTTGATGTTTATATTTTAAGATTTTATATTTTATAAACTATATGTTTTATATATAAGATTTAAAGATGCAGATTTTATAAGAAAATAATTTTATCTTGTTTGAAATCTATAATCGTATTGTTTATAAATGTATATATGTGTATGTATAGGAATTTATAAATTTAAATGGGTTTATAAAGATTTATTTTGTGATGTATATATCTGTTAAACTTATGGAATTAAACTAGTTTTATAATATTGATAACTTGGGTTTGAAAATATTTAGGTATAGTATATAATAATATTGTTATATACTTGATTTGATAATATTATTGCATATTTATTAAGGACTGAATTTGAATCTTAATAAATAAATGAGTGGGGAAGAGATATAATTTTTCCTACTTAATTTTTTTTAATGATTTGATATATATTATTTATAATATATGATTTGAAATTTGGTATATTTTCTGTTTCAATATAAAAAGATGTTTCGAGTACTTATTTAACGTTAAAACTGGCCAATCGAATACCTAGTGGTTTGGGTATACGTCTGATCAACGTATATGTTAAATCATATATGTATTAGTTAGATATAGTGTCACACTCTAGTCGCTTGAAAATGATTCTAATGATGTCTGCAGCATCATCGAAATCTATTTTCAAGTTTCGAAAGTGGGATAGACATATATAGCCAATCGAGACGTCAAGTGAATACTTGAAATTATTTTGAAATATGTTTTAAAAATTTTTAACATTTGATTTGTATATATATATATATTTCAAATTATATATATGTATGATGATAGATATGAACCACTGGCTTAAAATAAATAAATTATTTAATTACTATTTCTTTGCCTCGTTCCTTTTCTGGGACGAAAAGTTTTGAGTGGGGGAGATTGTAACAACCTGCTATTTTTAACGATTTAAATTCAGATTTAAATTGTAATTTTATTTTCAAAATATTCTATGGTTTTTCATAACAGGAATTTGAAATTTGAAATAAGTATAGTGAAATGTAGCAGCTGTGAAAATTTCATCAGAAAATTTGATTGTTTTGTCGATTCGGCACAGTCAAAATGGCGGGTCATTACAATAAGGAATTTGAGATGAACCTCAGATCTTTTTAATAATTGCAAAATGAAATTGTAGTATAACAATGGTTATTTCTATATATCCGCACCTGAGAGATCTTATTAAAAGTTTGCAATTTAACAACATTGGAACATAAAAGGGATATTTACATATTATATGTTGTCCTAAACTGTTCAATCATGTGAGAATCACATGGAGGCATGACCTAAACAATTAAAACGCACAAAGAATCCTAACATAACATCAAATTCAAAATTAAATCAATGGCATATAGTTTATATGGAACAAACTACCCAACAAATAAGCTAAATCCAACATCCAAATCTCATGATTTTGATACTTATTTTCATCACATCTTATTGAGAGATGTGATTGTTTTGGCAATTAACATTGCAAAGAAAATAAGATGAATGGCAACATCAGTTATCCACATTTCGATAGCAGAGTAGGTTATACACAAAGATAGCTGCAAACATAGATCTATTTGCAAGCATTCAAATTCATAAGTACTCTAGTGGAAAATATTCATGGAGCAGAGGCGCTTATTTTTTAGAAGTGTCAACGATAATTAATGAAGTTGAAACTATTTATGATAGTTATAACAATTCATGTAATGTTTATGAATATTACATGAATAAACATGCAAGAAAAGCTAGTGTTTGTACAACCTACCTTAAACTTAACACTTGCGATATTGAAAGTGATTTTATGTTTCAATTAAAACTATAGATGGGCTAATTTATTATTTTGCATAACATTTTTGAAGTACTTTATTAACTACCTTTTTATTAAAAATATAGCTCATTATCACTTTAGTTCCTTGACCTTAGCCTTAGACCTAACATTACAATGTAGAGAAATAGTATTTATAATAAGTGAAAAAAAGCATACAAACATCTCATTCTTCAAACTTAAGAAGGCACTTAGATATTATCAGTAACAAATAATCTCTTCAGGCGCTGTGTTTACAATATATGTTATGCGCATTGAGTTTACATATGTACAGTTAAGTTCTAAAATTATGAATTTGTCCTATTTCATCATTTTTCATCATGACCTTACTTCGTTTTTGCTTTCATACTTAGGAAAAGAACCATCTTTGTAATGACCCGCATTGGTAGAGGTATTATAATTTATTTATTTAATTATATAAATAGTGATATGGTGAATTAAATGGTGATGGAATTAAATAATGAGGAATATTTAAATTAAAATAATAAATTAAATAATATATTTAATTCTGAAATAATCAAAATTTGGCTGAAATGGAGATATGGTGTGAACTGGATCATCTGTGATATTTAATTCAGTTTAGAGCTGAATTTGAATAATGAATATATTATTTGAACGACAGTTTGAACGTATAATTATATTATAATTAAAATCGAGCTTGAAATGGCGCTGCAGTTCGTAAATTGGCGATTCGAACTTCAACTGAATGTACAGGATTCGTTTTAAATCAGATTTCTATGAAATAAGAAACGTACGGAGCTTGTGGAGTATATCTTTCTAGTGGAAGAGAAAAATATGGATTTCGTCGGGTAGATTTTGATATATGTCCAAATCAAATTTTAAAATAGTCGCTATAGAATCGTTTATCGACCGTAACGGTTTATTCGATATAACTAGAGATCGGGTTTGAATTTAGACAGGCTTCTTTTGAGACATAACGATAATTTAATTTTTAGAATTTTATTGTAATTTTTAATTAATTACATATGCAACTTTTTATTTGGAGTATTTTGCACCCTCTGTCAGTAATTTTGGGGTTTCACAATAAGAGTTAATTTACCAGTATTATTATATCTTTGGGATCGTGGTACATCGGTCGTCACAATGGTATGATCAACTCTGTCTATAGCAGTTGTATATGAATGGAATTTACGAAAATGAATATAAAATAATTAAATAAAATATCCTAAGATTTGTGATCATAAACAATGCCACACGCACCACTCTTCTCATCCACAAATTCATAGTATAACACAAGCAACAATTTCTCATTCACAGGAACGAAACGCAGAAGAATGAAAACAAAGGAAAATCAAAAGAAATCATATAAATCTCTATCAATTACAAAATAAATACATATGAGTTCCTCATCACGAACTCAATCCGCCAGTAGTATTTTTAGACGGCTCGGTGGGTTTTGCTGGGAGTCTCGTTTCAACAACAGACGTTAGGGTTCAATCTTGGAAGTGATACACGAAGTAATGGGGTGAATTTTGTTCGGTTTTGGATTGAGGATGTGAAATGGGGTGGGTTGGAAATTTTTGGTGGATTCCGATTGAATTTGGGGTCAATCTGGGCACTGTAGGTGTCGTCGAAGTTGTTCGACACGATGGAGAAGGAGGCATCGAGTTCTGAGAAATGGTGATAGGAAGGAAGAGATCGACAAGTGCTTGGTAATGGTGGTTGTAGTTTGGGATTTTGTTGAGTGAAAGTGGAGATGTGGAGCAAGAAGTATCGACCTAGTTTTGGTTATCCTCGGGTTACAGAGCGCAGCGTGGAGGAAGAAAGGGAAGAGTGAAGCGGGCTTGGGCTTGTACAAAAGAAATGGGCAGTTTTGTAAAGTTAAGCCCAATATCAATTTAAAAGCTTAAGTTTTAGTTTAATTTAATTTAATAGTGTATTAACTTTAAACGATCATATCTTCCTCATGCGTTATCAGAATCCAACGAAACAAGATCCATTGGGATCGTATGGACGATGACTACCAAATGGGACTGACTGGAAGTCCATTGGAGCTCGTTTGAATTTATGGCGATATGAATTGTTTGATTCAAATCAAACAAGAAGTTTATCGTTCTTTAACGATGAACTGCCAAAGTGAGTAAATCTCACTAACTCTAAACAGTTTAAAATTTCATGTTGTATTTTTAGAACTGTTAAATATTGGCTGATTAACTATGTATTGACTGTTTGATTGAACTACTAGTCAGTTAGTTGAATTTCTATATTGATTCTATTTAACAAAATATATCATATGGAACTGAAAGTGATGTTGATTTTATATTGTATAACATCTGTGGATGCAGGGAAACAGGTTGGAGGAATCCATCTGGATTCCTCAACATTTAATTTACTGTGATTCATATATTGTGATATATGATGTGATATATAATCTGTTATTGATTATGTGCGTTTGGACGATATTTCTCGTTATTATATGGTATATTAAATACCATAAGAAATACTGGAATGTTGTAAAGGAGATTTTCAAATGTTATGTTGAAAAGAAATATTTAAAAAATCAAAAGATTTTATAAAAAGAAATATTTATTTGTTAAATAAATACTTGTGAAAAGGAATTAAAAGGAAATTGTTTGTAAAACAAATATTAAGGAAATTATTTGTAAAACAAGGATAAGGAAGATATTTGTAAAAACAAATAAAAAGGGAAAATATTTGTCAGACAAATAGAAAGTGAAAGGTTTGTAAACCATTTACAAATGAGATTGAATAGGGAATATTTGTAAAACCTTTACAAATGAAATAGAAAGAGGAATATTTGTAAAACCTTTACAAATATAGGGAAACAGGAGATATTTGTTAAATCATTTACAAATAGAATTAAAAAGGGAATATTTAGAAAACCAGTTAGAGTTAAACCAGTTAGAGTTAAACCAGTTAGAGTTAAACCAGTAGAGTTAACCAATAGAGTAATTAAATAGAGTTAATCGAATTAGAATAAATCAATTAGAGTTAGTCGGATAAGGAGTTATCGAACATTTGTTATTCGAATAGAGTTATATAAATAAGAGTTATTCGAATTAGTTATCCGGATAGAGTTAAACATATAAGAGTTATCGAATTAGTTATTCGAAAGGAGTTATCGATTTTAGTTTAATCGAAGGGAGTTATCGAATTAGTTATTTGAAAGGAGTTGATTAAGGAATTAAGTAAAAAGAGTTAATCGATAGGGGTTAAACAAATAGAGTTAATCGAATTTAGTTTATTCGAAGAAAGGTTTTCGAATCTAGTTATTCGTAAGAGAGATTATCAAATATAGTTATTCGAAGGAAAAATTATCGAATAGAGATATATTCGAAAGAGAGTTACGTAAGGAAATTTGTTAAAGAATTAAAAGGTGAACTTTGTCTATTTCAAGGTTAGAAACGTTGTTCAGTTAAGGTCGGAGAGGTAGTATTATCCTAACTTGATTGACTTCATTTTTAACTAAGGAATGGTTAAGGTTCGGTAGTGAAGGTGGGTTAGAGGAATTTAGTTAATAAGCATAAAGGTTTGAGTTGGCATCGCGATGGTTTGTTTAAAACATCTGTCTAAGTCCAATGAAGGAGTTTTGGAAATGCATTCCAACTAAGAACCAGAAATGTTGTCTGATATTGAAAACAAGAAATGGAAATGTTTTCCAATGGTAATAACATATATTTTCTAAATTTAGAAAATAAGAAATGTTGAATATAAGGAAACAGGAGACAAGTAAATTTATGAGGTATAGAGATAAATGTTGAATGATGATTGATCAATATAATTTCCTCCTAGAAATAATATCGTTGTTTGCATACTTGTTTTTATTCGATAGTTAAATCACAGACTATCGAAGTTTTGACCATTTTAACATTGTTAATACAGAGAGACCGGTTGGATTATTATCTAAAGAACCACTCTGTATTGGCATATGCGTTGCGAGTCTTATATGCCAAAGATAATTGAAGACGAAGTAAAGTGCAAGGGCTATTGTATAAGTCTTAGATAACAGTGTCTAAGATGGATGTATTGAATAGTGCCTTCGGGTCACCCTGTTCCTGGATGACTTGTATGGACGGATGTCTGACAAAGTATTTCCAGACGATCACGTATACTGATTTCTCCAACCGTTCCAAGAGTGGAAGCAGAGAAGGAAACTTCTTTTAGCTAACACATAATGTATTGTTGAGGACGTCAATCGGTGATCTGATGGATTTGACGATGTGACATTCGAAGTGAATCTGATGTGATGATGAAGCGTAACCTCAAGCCTCATCAACCGGTAAATGACAGAAATCGGGCAGGCAGCATGGCTAAGTCGGTTGCTCCAAAGTAGGGTGTATAATCACCTAATCTAAAGTTTCATTTACTTCTAAAAATCTATTGTCGATACTGTCCCATTCGGGAAATGGTTGCCGATCCCAACTATTGGTGATATACATTCGATACACTCAAGCGAAATGAGTGGTCGGTCATGTGTGGCCGGGTTGCAAGATGTTCTTATTGAACCTAGTGTATTCCTTTCTAGAGGTACACTAGCGAAAGGTGGTTCCATACCTTGTCATAGTTAGAAATCCATTAACCAATACGTGCTTGCAGTTTTGATTGTATACTATGTAAGTAGAACGTGAGATGAAAATTTTCTGCTAGACGATTATTATATTGTGGTTGATAGACATTATTATATTATCAAAAGGTTTTTGATATAAAGATATTTTGGATTCTCATAAGGGAAAAACCCGTTCCGTTATACGGCGTGGTCTTATGAGATATCGATTACTTGTTCAAACTGTTTTTAACTGTTTTACTCATACCAGTCCCATGACTGACCCAGAGTTTATTTTGTTTTGTTTTCCCTAAACTCTTGGGTGCCCAATTTTGTATGGGCAGTCAAATAGTCGGGATTTACAGATACTTGAAGAGCTGGAGCAGGAGGCTTCAGGATCATATAACTATAGTTTATTTCCGCTGTGTTGTAAGTGTTGTACTTTGATAATGATGTATATTCAAATACAAATGTATATTTCAAATTTATGTTACATATATTATATGTTATTCGTTCCGCTGTGAGATTCGTGTTACTCTGATATTGTGTTCTTCTTATTCTATTCTAAGTTTCTATCTTATCTATTCTCACCCTCTGTTTTCTTTCTATTAATTTCCTGATTTTCAGTTTAATTTGAGGTCGGACTTGTGTTTTTGGTCAGCTCAAATTGGACTGGATTTTCGGGTCATTACAGTTGGTATCAGAGCTTAAGTTTAGAATTACCTTGGCTCTGTGGCGTGACTCAGTAGAGATAGGGTTAGTAATACCCAAGATTGAGTTTGAGTGTATATATACGAGTGAATGTATTTGTTATTGATATAAAAATTGTTTTATATTGTGGACATTCATTGGTTGAGTTGTTTATAGGTTCTGGTCGATCAGTTTGATCCACTATATCAGTAGGAGTTTATAAACACTCGATTACGATGGGTCGACACGATATGTTTTGAAAAGAGGGTAAATTAAAATAAGTTTACCCAAGGTATATCTCGATATAGAGAAGATATATATATATCTAAATTATAATATAGTGGATATATTGGTTGTTATTATAATTGAGTAAGATTATAAATTAAATGGTTATGTAAATAACCAATCAGAATTCAGATAAGTGAAATACGTGAAATCAGATGAGTTAAATCTGAAAATTGAAGCCAGAAATTGAATTAAAACTCTGGAGAATTGGATAAGTGTTTGTAAATGGATTTGGATTAAAAATAAGGAAAATTTAAGATACTGGGAGATTTTAAATTGTTTTACAAGCAGTGTGAATTATATTTTGAAATGAATTTCAAAGTGGAAGTGTTTAGAAATGGTTTTATAGTATTGAACTCACTTCGATCGCTGGAAAATAGATTCCGATGATGACAGCTGCATCATAAGTATTCATTTTCGAGTTGTAAGTGACGAATTACTACCAGAGATACTGTTTTGAATTTGTTTTGGGAAAGACAAGTTGTGTTGAATTTCAAAATGGGATTTATAATAAAGAATGAATAAAGAAAGTTTGAAATAGAAATTGAATATCGAAATTCAAAGGGAGTTTGAATATATGAAATTCAATGGAATTGAAATAGAAATTGAATATAAAAATTCAAAGGGAGTTTGAAAACATGAAATTTAATGGAAGTGATATAGAATTTGAATATAGAAATTCAAATGGAATTCAAATATAGAATTTGAATACAGAAAATATAAAGGAAATCAAATATAGGATTTGAATATATAGAATTTGAATATAGAATTCAAATGGAATTTAAACTACAGAATTTGAATAGAATTTGATATATAGAATTTGAATATATAGAATTTGAATAAAATTTGAATAGAAATTGAATAGAATTAACTAAGTCGAAGAGGAATTAGTTAATCGAGCTTTGAATTTGAAGTTGAACTTTGAAAGGATTTGTAAATGGATATTCGAAATCGAATATAGAACTTAAATTTGAAATTTGGATTAAAATTAGTTAATAAGCAAGTTAAAATATATTTGAACATGTCATGTTCAAATATAAAAGTGAAATAGACTAAAGAGTTAATTAACAAATTAATTAACGAATTGAGTTAAAACGATCAGGTATAGTTAAAATAGATTGGGCAGGTATAAATATACATGAGATAAGTATGGATAAGGTATGAAGGTATATAAATAGAATGCACGACGAAAGCGTATGTATTTAATTCATATATGAGATTTTATGCGCAGTATCGGCTAGCCGCTTGGCTTTTTCTTTTTCTTTTGGATTGGTGAGGGCCATGGGAGGCTATTTGAAATATCCCGATGCTCCTGGTACAAAGGAGGTTATGGCGAATTTTTCCGGGAATTTAAGGAGTTAGAATATTTTTAAGATAATTTGATAGTTAGAAATCAACGTATCGATATATATATATATATATATAAATATATATATATATATATATATATATATATATAGAAGTCGGTAAGGAAACGAACTTAGAAATAGAATAGTAAAATCAAAAAGGAAGACTAAGAATAAAATCTTGTAAGAATAGAAAGAGGAAGCGTATACGTGTTTAAATGTAAATAAGTAGTTGTGTGGTATTGATTATTCGAGTAAGCAGTCATATCTGTTTCAACGTTATAAATGTTATTCAGTCAAGGTCTGAGAGGTAGTTATACCCCAACTTGATTGATTTCATTATTAACAAATAAATAGTAAGATTTTAGGCTCGAAGATCAATGTTGAATAAGAGTTAGTTGAATATAGTATTTGGGTTGTCGTAACGATGTTTTACACAACATCCGTTTTAACCCAAATAAGTGTAAGCTTGGAAATATAATAAAGAATATTTCCTAAGTATAGAAATAAATGAGATCGGAAAAGAGATAAGTAACTGGAATATTTTCCAATTATAAATAGCATATATTTTCTAAAGTTCATAAAATAAAGGAAGGCGATATTCGAAAATGTTTTCCAAATAACATAAAAGGCCAATATGGTTATTGAAAATATTTGATTAAAAAATATTGATAACGAAATAGAGAAGTGATTTAACTAATGGAATATTAATTAAGGGCTCAGTGACATGTTCAAAAGGAAAATTTGATTTTTGAAAGGAGTAAACTATTTAAAAATTTCCAGGGAAAGACTGTTTGAATTAAAAACAAATTTAACAGAAATTTGTGAAAGCAAATTTGAATTAAAGTAAAGCCAATAAAGTGGCAACTGAGGTTGAATTAGAATTATATCAAGACAAATTGGATTGTAAGGTTCAAATTTGAAGTGTAATGGGATAATCAAGTTAAGAGTTGGGAATCGAGAAGAAACTCGAGTTAAAATGATATTTGGCTCGGATATAAGCGAACGGTGGTGTTGTGGATAAAAGCAGATTCTAATTTGATTGGGATAACACTGGTATATGCTGAATTGACAACAGGTGAAAGTGATAGAGTTGATATGCCCAACAAAAAGTACAAGTTTATATTTGATATAAGCATGAGATTTATGAGCCGAATTGGTAAGCCGCTAGGCTGTTTGATTTTCTTTTGGTATGGAGATGGCCTAGAAAGGTGAGTGGTGGTTTGACGTATTGACCAGTACAAAGGAGATGCTGGCGAAATTTTTCAAAAAAATTAAGGTGTTAGAAAATTTTCCGGATTTTTCAAAATTTTCGTTGATAAGAAGAAATAAATAATTTAATTGAATTTAAATTGGTCCAGTTGAAAATTGGAGTTAAGAAGTGAACAAATATGTTATAACCAGTCGATAGGGTCGTCCTCTACCTTTTAGCAATTTCGAGGACGAAATTATTTTAAGTGGGAAAGATTGTAATGACCCGCATTGGCAGAGGTATTATAATTAATTTATTTAATTATATATATAGTGATATGGTGAATTAAATGGTCGTGGAATCAAAAAATGAGGAATATTTAAATTAAAATAATAAATTTAATAATATATTTAATTCTGAAATAATCAAAATTTGGCTGAAATGGCGATATGGTGTGAACTGGATTATTTGTGATATTTAATTCAGTTTAGAATTGAATTTGAGTAACGAATACATTATTTGAACGACAGTTCGAATGTATAATTATATTATAATTAAAATCGAGCTTGAAATGGCGCTGCGGTTCGTAAATTGGCGATTCGAATTTCAACTGAATATACAGGATTCGTTTTAAATTGGATTTCTGTGAAATAAGAAACATACGGAGCAGGTGGAGTATATCTTTCTAGTGGAAGAGAAAAATCTGGATTTCGTCGGGTAGATTTTGAGATATGTCCAAATCAAATTATAAAATAGTCGCGATAGAATCGTTTATTGATCGTAACGGTTTATTCGATATAACTACAGATCGGGGTTGAATTTAGATAGGGTTCTTCTGAGACTTAACGATAATTTAATTTTTAGAATTTTACTGTAATTTTTAATTAATTAAATATGCAACTTTTTATTTGGAGTATTTTGCACCCTGTGTCAGTAATTTTGGGGTTTCACAATAAGAGTTAATCTACCGATATTATTATATCTTTGGGATCGTGGTACGTTGGTCGTCCCAATGGTATGATCAACTCTGTCTATAGCAGTTGTATATGAATGGAATTTACGAAAATGGATATAAAATAGTTAAATGAAATATCGTAAGATTTGTGATCATAAACAATGCCACACGCACCACTCTTCTCATCCACAAATTCACAGTATAACACAAGCAACAATTTCTCATTCACAGGAACGAAACGCAGAAGAATGAAAACAAAGGAAAATCAAAAGAAATCGTATAAATCTCTATCAATTACAAAATAAATACATATGAGATCCTCATCACGAGCTCAATCCGCTGGTAGTATTTTTAGACGGCTCGATGGGTTTTGCTGGGAGTCTCGTTTCAAAAGCTGATGTTAGGGTTCAATCTTGGGAGCGATACACGAAGTAATGGGGTGAATTGTGTTCGGTTTTGGATTGAGGATGTGAAATGGGGTGGGTTGGCAATTTTTGGTGTATTCCGATTGAATTTGGGGTCGATCTGGGCACTGTAGGTGTCGTCGAAGTTGTTCGACGCGGTGGAGAAAGAGGCATCGAGTTCTGGTAATTGGTGATAGGAAGGAAGAGATCGACAAGTGCTTGGTAATGGTGGTTGTAGCTCGGGATTTTGTTGAGTGTAAGTGGAGATGTGGAGCAAGAAGTATCGGCCTGGTTTTGGTTATCGTCGAGTTACAGAGCGCAGCGTGGAGGAAGAAAGGGAAGAGTGAAGCGGGCTTGGGCTTGTACAAGAGAAATGGGTCGTTTTGTAATGTTAAGCCCAATATCAATTTAAAAGCTTAAGTTTTTGTTCAATTTAATAGTGTATTAACTTTAAATGATCATATCTTCCTCATGCTTTATCAAAATCCAGCGACGGCTACCAAATGGGACTGATTGGAAGTCCATTGGAGCTCGTTTGAATTTATGGCGATATAAAATGTTTGATTCAAATCAAACAAGAAGTTCATTGTTCTTTAACGATGAACTGCCAAAGTGAGTAAATCTCAGTAACTCTAAACAGTTTAAAATTTCATGTTGTATTTTTAGAACTGTTAAATATTGGCTGATTAACCGTGTGTTGACTGTTTGATTGAACTGCTAGTCAGTTAGTTGAATTTCTATATTGATTCTGTTTAACAGAATATATCATATGGAACTGAAAGTGATGTTGATTTTATATTGTATAACATCTGTGGATGCAGGGAAATAGGTTGGAGGAATCCATCAGGATTCCTCAACATTTACTTTACTGTGATTCATATATTGTGATATATGATGTGATATATAATCTGTTGTTGATTATGTGTGTTTGGACGATATTTCTCGTTGTTATATGGTATGTTAAACACCACAAGAAATACTGGAATGTTGTAAAGGAGATTTTCAAATGTTATGTTGAAAAGAAATATTTATAAAATAAAAAGATTTTATAAAAAGAAATATTTATTTGTTAAATAAATATTTGTGAAAAGGAATTAAAAGGAAATTGTATGTAAAACAAATATTAAGGAAATTATTTATAAAACAAGGATAAGGAAGATATTTGTAAAAACAAATATAAAGGGAAAATATTTGTCAGACAAATAGAAAGAGAAAGGTTTGTAAACCATTTACAAATGAGATTGAATAGGGAATATTTGTAAAACCTTTACAAATGAAATCAAAAGAGGAATATTTGTAAAACCTTTACAAATATAGGGAAACAGGAGATATTTGTTAAACCATTTACAAATAGAATTAAAAAGGGAATATTTAGAAAACCAGTTAGAGTTAAACCACTTATAGTTGAACCAGTAGAGTTAACCAATAGAGTAATTAAATAGAGTTAATCGAATTAGAATAAATCGATTAGAGTTAGTCGGATAAGGAGTTATCGAACATTTGTTATTCGAATAGAGTTATATAAATAAGAGTTATTTGAATTAGTTATTCGAATAGAGTTAAACACATAAGAGTTATCGAAATAGTTATTCGAAAGGAGTTATCGATTTTAGTTTAATCGAAGGGAGTTATCGAATTAGTTATTCGAAAGGAGTTGAGTAAGGAGTTACGTAAAAAGAATTTATCAATAGGGTTTAAAAAAATAGAGTTAATCGAATTTAGTTTATTCGAAGAAAGGTTTTCGAATCTAGTTATTCATAAGAGAGATTATCAAATATAATTATTCGAAGGAAAGAATTATCGAATAGAGATATATTCGAAAGAGAGTTACGTAAGGAAGTTTGTTAAAGAATTAAAAGGTGAACTTTGTCTATTTCAAGGTTAGAAACGTTGTTCAGTTAAGGTCTGAGAGGTAGTATTACCCCAACTTAATTGACTTCATTGTTAACTAAGGAATGGTTAAGGTTCGATAGTGAAGGTGGGTTAAAGGAATTTAGTTAATAAGCGTAACGGTTTGAGTTGGCATCGTGATGGTTTGTTTAAAACATATTTCTAAGTCCAATGAGGGAGTTTTGGAAATGTTTTCCAACTAAGAACCAGAAATGTTTTCTGATATAGAAAACAAGAAATGGAAATGTTTTCCAATGGTAATAAAATATATTTTCTAAATTTATAAAATAAGAAATGTTGAATATAGGGAAACAAGAGATAAGTAAATTTATGAAGTACAGAGATAAATATTGAATGATGATTGATTGATATAATTTCCTCCTGGAAATAATATCGTTGTTTGCACACTTGTTTTAATTCGATAGTTAAATCACAGACTATCGAAGTTTTGACCATTTTAACGTTGTTAATATGGAGAGACCAGTTGGATTATTATCCAAAGAACCACTCTGTATTGGCATAAGCGTTGCGAATCATATATGCCAAAGATAATTGAAGACGGAATAAAGTGCAAGGGTTATTGTATAAGTCTTAGATAACCGTGTCTAAGATGGATGTATTGAATTGTGCCTTCGGTTCATCATGTTCCTGGATGACTTGTATGGACGGATGTCTGACAGAGTATTTCCAGACGATCACGTATACTAATTTCTCCAACCGTACCAAGAGTGGAAGCGGAGAAGGAAACTTCTTTTAGCTAACACATAATGTATTGTTGAGGACGTCAATCGGTGATCTGATGGATTTGACGATGTGACATTCGAAGTGAATCTGATGTGATGATGAAGCGTAACCTCAAGCCTCATCAACCGGTAAATGACAGAAATCGGGCAGGCAGCATGGCTAAGTCGGTCGCTCCGAAGTAGGGTGTATAATCACCTGATCTAGAGTTTCATTTACTTCTAAAAATCTATTGTCGATACTGTCTCATTCAGGAAACGGTTGCTGATCCCAACCGTTGGTGATATACATTCGATACACTCAAGCGTAATGAGTGGTCGGTCATGTGTGGCCAGGTTGCAAGATGTTCTTGTTGAACCCAGTGTATTCCTTTCTAGAGGTACACTAGCGAAAGGTGGCTCCATACCTTGTCATAGTTGGAAATCCATTACCCAATACGTGCTTGCGGTTTTGATTGTATACTATATATGTAGAACGTAAGATGAAAGCGTTTCTGCTAAATGATTATTATATTGTGGTTGATAGACATTATTATAATATCAAAAGGTTTTTGATATAAAAATATTTTGGATTCTCATAAGGGAAAAACCCGTTCCGTTATACAGCGTGGTCTTATGAGATATCGATTACTTGTTCGAACTGTTTTTAAATGTTTTAGTCATACCAGTCCCATGACTAACCCGGAGTTTTTTTTTTTTCCCTAAACTCTTGGGTGCCAAATTTTGTACGGGCAGTCAAGTAGTCGGGATTTACAGATACTTGAAGAGCTGGAGCAGGAGGCTTCAAGATCATATAGCTATAGTTTATTTCCGCTGTGTTGTAAGTGTTGTACTTTGATAATGATGTATATTCAAATACAAATGTATATTTCAAAGTTATGTTACATATATTATATGTTATTCGTTCCGCTGTGAGATTCGTGTTACTCAGATATTGTGTTCTTCTTCTTCTATTCTAAGTTTCTGTCTTATCTATTCTGACCCTCTGTTTTCTTTCTATTAATTTCCTAATTTTCAGTTTAATTTGGGGTTGGACTTGTGTTTTTGGTCAGCTCAAATTGGACTGGATTTTCGGGTCATTACAATCTTTTCCCCTATTCTCGTTGATACCCATACTGTTTGTTATAAAATAAAGAGATGTTTCCATAAAAGTTTTTTTCCTTTGCCAGAATTTGAGATAGTTTAAGAAACTGTTTACTACTACGTATATCTACGTATAACGGCGGCTATAATTCATATTTTCCATTCATGTAAAATATGTGAAAATTAATGAAAGAGATCATGTTACCATTGATGAAAAAATAGATTAAAAGAGTGGCCTCCTCACCATGTTGGGTATCATCAAGCATGCAATGGATCTCCATTTACAGTTGAGAAATGTAGAAAACTTTTGGCACAACACTAAAACATTTTCTCACTATTAAACCAATCTTAAGGCCACCTGCTCATGCAAAATAATGCTTCCATTACACTTTAATTTGTAACATGGCATTTAAAAGTAAATTGCATAATTAAGACCCACTAAGAGCATCGTCAACAGTTACATGGATTTGCAAAAATCTGAAATCCAACCTTAAATCGGTGTCCAACAGGGCGTAATGTTTACCATTCGTTCAGATTTTGGGGAATAGTTCTAGAATAAGCAAACTCGTGTAGCACTTGTTGAACAAACATGTGGACTTACACGTTTTTTTAACAAGCGCTTGGATTTACGCATTTGTTAAACGAGCGCGTCTATTTGGGCGGATGTTTAGCAGACGCGTGGATACACAATTGAAATTTTGTGATATCTATGTTATTTCCACCGAAATTTAGACACGAAGATGTAATTAAACAAAAACGATCAACAGTTACAAAAGCTTAAGATACATTATTTCACTAACAATTAACGGATACATAGTTTCAGATATTGATTAAAGGATACAGTAAACTATTAGAACTACTAAAGCATTGAAAACACAACAATTAAGGGTAAATAGTTTTACTGACTTCCAACAAAGTTCCATAGATGATCTGTTAAATATTTCTGGAGTCTTCGATGAATGTGAGCGTTACGGTAGGACATTTGGCTTTCGATGTGAAACTCAAGCTCTAGTTCTCTTTTTATCATATTTTCGCGCCAAATCTCAGGTGGTGGAGCAGGGCAGTCGTAATTGAAATCATCCTCCATATCTCTTTCGTCCTCTATAATCATGTTATGCAAAATAACACAAGTATACATTATCCTAGTCATTTTAATTGGAGACCAAAGTCTGCATGGATTATTGACTATAGCAAATCTGGATTGTAAAATGCCAAATGCACTTTCTACATCCTTTCTTTGTCCTTCTTGCATTGCTGCAAACGTTGCTTATTTATTGTTTTGTGGTTTCGGTATTGTCTTGACAATGGTACTCCATTGCGGGTATATACCATCGCCTAGATAGTATCCACGGTCATACACATGACCCTCTAAAGTAAAATGATATGGAACTGATCTACCGTTCGCCAAATCATTAAACAACGTTGAGCTTTCAAGTACATTCAAATCATTGTTCGAACCTGGCATCCCGAAAAAAGCATGCCATATCCACAAGTCGTACGATGCTACAGCTTCGAGTATAATAGTTGATGTATGAGGCTTACCCTGATAAGCTCCACATATGCTTTTGGACAATTCTTCCACTCCCAATGCATACAGTCTAAAGATCCTAGCATCCCAGGCCATCCTCTGCTACCGTGCCTATCCATTAACATTGCAAACGTCGGCATCGTTTGGTCTACGCAAGTATTGATTACCGTAAACGTCTACGATTGCTTGGAAAAAATGGTCTAAGCATTCTAGTACTATGCTTTTTGCCATTTTCATATTTTCATCTTGAGAGTCAGCAGGACCTCCATAGGTTATCGTACGCAGTGCAGCTATCATCATTTGAATTCCGGTGAGCCTCATTGTCATAGACGCATTGCGTTTGTAGATAAAGTAGGAATCGTGTTGTTTTCTAGGATTCGAAGAAACATTGGACGCCTCATTCGGAATCTCCTTCTAAACTCTGTAGCTGTATACCTCGACTTTGAAACAAAATACTCTTTCATTAGTCTCACGTTGTGCCATGCATGATGTCAATTTTTATATCGACGACCTACAACGAACCCCTATGTTTTTTGCTAGATTTAACATCTCCTAATGCTACTATTAGTTGTCTTTGTCGACGAAAATGTTCATCCACCATAATATCAAAGTCTTCGTCAGTATCATCGAACAACAAGCACTCTTCGGTGGCCATTGTGGACTTTTGAGTTTTTGAGTGTATATACTAAAAATATTGGACTGTGTTTGAGTAGTGAATGCTGCAAGTTTTCCTCCTTATATAACATTGTTTTTCTACATTCTGGTCTTCATTAGGTACCAAAATGTGGCAAGAATTGGTTACCGCAGCATGACTGTCATTGGATTCCGCATTTTGTCATGCATTGGTACCACATTCAAATGTTTTAAATAAAGCTGCAGTGGCTATATCACTGACATAAAGCAACACTTTTCTTAAAGCATCATTTGCTTTATTACTAATATAAAGCAAAAGTCGCATTGCTATTGACATAAAGCAATAATGACTTTACTGCGGACATAAAGAAACACAGAAATTTAAAGCAATAATGACTATATTGCTGACATAAAGCAACATAGTTCTGATCTAAAACAGTTTGAGCGGACAAAACTAATTAAATTTGATTTATGACTCACAAAAAATTACTACCAGTAATAAAGCACGAAATACGATAGAATTAAAAATACGATAAGGTAGAAATAGCAACATAGAAATTCCTAACCAGAATTAAAAATATGACAGACTTAATTAAAAGCACGAAATTTGGTAAACATACAATATAAACCTACTCATCCCGAGATTGGGTTAGCCAACTATAGCGAAGCTTGTAAGCTTTGTGACCCACGAAATCCATCCCATGTTCAGACAGGTAACGAGCATCAAAAGTTGCTTGAGATGCTTGAAGTATGTCTTTATCTTCTATTGTTTGGAAAATCGTATGGTAGCGATTGTAAGCTTCTACAAAATGACGGTGAGCTAAATGGGTTTCAACTGTTGATCTTCTAATGGGACATCTACGGTGGCTGTTACGTAATCTTGCGATCATTGCCCAAAACCCTTCATGGCTTAAACCTCCACCTCCTTTAATCAATAACGTATCTCGACGTTCAACTTCAATATACGCTTTCATGAGGATGTATAATTCATCTGCAGAATATTCGTTAGTTGAACCGAAGGAAGATGAGGCTCTATGGTTAGCACAAACTGGTTGAGCTTATACGCTTCTAGTAGGTCATGGCATTGTAGCTCGTATTTGAGGCGTAGGAACCTCTTCAGGCACCTCATTTATTTGAGTTTCTGTCACGAATCCTACCTCATTTTGGTGATCTTTGTTTGTTCCCACTCGTCGAACATTTGCTCCATTTGTTCATCACTTATAAACCAATCCCCCATTTAATCTAAGGAGTTATTTATGAAAGAAGAGCAATCCATTATCTAGTATTTAAACGAAAAGATCAATCCCATTTAACTTTACATGTGACGACCCCATAAACTAAAGATGTGTTGCTCTTTCTTAATAAGACTAGTCAGTGCAGGGTTAAAGCAGTGCGCATGGTAAAAGAGCAAATTGAAAGTGAATCTCGAATATTGTGTAACGATAACAGGTTTAAAGCTGATATGACCACTCAGTATGCTTAGTTTGGAAATTGTCTCCTAATGATACACTGTTATGGACAACCGAAAAAGAAAGGTGTACCAGTGACCGTTCACATCATTGTTTGTTTTACCCTTTATTCACTAGTACACTACGTAGCTATATATCTCTGTCGAATTACTCATAACTTACCTCACTCCAACATTTTTGTTTCCAACTAGTCTTTATTTTACCACAACTATGCCTTCTTAGCCATCATCTCCAGACTCTAATGAATAGGCGTATGAACAGATGCGACTTCAGAAGCTGGCAGATGAACTCGAGTTTCTAAACCAACTGAGACCTCGGGTTGAACTACCGTCCGAACAACGGACCGTCCAACCTCCACATCAATCCAAAGTAACAAACGTTCAACACACGCATGAACAGTCCATCGTTCTACCATGGCATGAAGTTGAATCTTATCAAGTACCACATGTTCCAATTCCTTATTAACAGGAAGGTGATTCTTATCAAGTTTGTTGCTACTGCGGTTATCCAGTTCACGTTGTGGTTCGAGCAGATGGAAACAATATTGGTCGTCGCATTTAGCAATGTCCATCCTATTCGAATGGATGCAATTACGCAGAATGGATAGAAGAATATCTGGGCCTAAGGGGAATTACATATGCAAACGAACTCGAACACGAGATTAGACGTCTCCAAAATGTTATTGAACAGTTACGGTTTAACCGTAATGATTAGGCGACTTAAAATCCAAACAAACATGAACGAAGTTTTATTATCTGTAGTTGTATTATCTATTTCTATGTCAGTATATGTTGCATCCCAAGTTTTAATACTTATTTCTATGTTGCGATCTCTTGTAAGCAACTTTGTAGTCAATATTAAAATAGGAATGGTTAAAATAATTACATACAATATATTAAAACAGGAGTAGAAAATTTCAAAAAAATAGGGATGGGTAAAAAATTTACATACAATATATTAAAAAAAATGAAGCAGTATATGAACATATTTTAAAACATATACATATTCTTAAATCAAATAGTTTTTATTGAAATATTTTTGAAATTTTGAACCGATATAATTTAAAAAAGTAGTTGAAGATACCAGGCGTTTGTTAAACAAATGGGTGGATCTATACGCTTGTTCAACAAACGCGTAGATCCTCACTTTTATTTAACAAACGCGTGGACTTATAACTATTAGGATATTCCACTGCTTCGATTATTCGGAGTGTAGAAATTTGGATTTCTACACCCGAATTTTTGGAGTTGCTCTAACCAACTAATTCTAAATAAAATAATCAAAGTGACATGCCTAAAAATCAAAAATATTAATATCATCTGTAATACGAACATGTGAAATTGAACATGTAGGTCATGATTTGTTCGCTAATTCCAAAAAATAATTGTATTATAAGTTACTATATGAAATGTCATTTCATAACCAATGACATAAATAGAAGATGATCCAAAAACTATTAGAAAATTTTGTCCCCGTTATCAAACATATTTTCTTCATTCTTATTTTATTAAATGCACGGAATAAAGCAGCCACAAATATTTTTCTTCATTAAACAATTTTAGTTTTTTAATTATAATATGATGGTTTTTAAACCAAAAAAAAGTTCAAGAACATTGATATAGAATACCCATTGGGGGAAAAGTGAAATAAAGTTCTTATTTATTTGGTTTAACCCATACTTGCTTAATCATCTCATTTTTTTAAAATATCGAGGAGCTACTTATATCATTATCAAAGGGGATGATGGGGCCATTTCTAAGATTCAACGTAAGTGGACTGATATATAGCCAAGGAGATCTACATTTGTGACCACACATAGACAAATAAAGTTTCATCTTTTAAATTAGATAAGCGAGTTATTTATAATCTATCCATCTTTAATCAGATAACCGATTTGTCTTGACCATAATGACGAGTTCCACTTTAATTATAGGCAATCATTAATAGACGACCTTGAACTGTTTGTCTTCCAAACCAATCTAAAAAGCTTTGAACTAAAAATGATGGTCGAACTTATAGAGGGTTATAATTAATTCAAAGTAGCTGCATTTACATTAAACTAAGTTTTTCAAGCAATAAATTCAAACTTCATGCAATGATGCAAAAATGTGTTCGATTCTTTAATCACAAAAGTTAAATTTGTAGCTGTAATGTGTTTTTTCTGGAAAGCGAAGGAAAAACAAATGGAATTTCGATTTAAATTTATCTGATGGCATGTACCAAGAAAACTACTTGTTAGTCAACTGGTGGTAAGGCTCCCAAGAAGCATCTGGCCACAAAAGCTGCTCGTAAGTCCGCACCAACTACTAATCGAGTGAAAAAGCCTGATAGGTACAGGCCTGGAACTGTTGTTCTTCGCGAAATTCGCAGGTATCATAAGTGTGATGAGCTCCTGATAAAGAAACTGCCATTCCAAAGGCTTATTAGGGAAGTTGCACATGATCTCAAGACTGATCTGCGTTTCCAGAGCCATGCTGTTCTGGCTCTCCTGGAAGCCGCTGAGTCCTACTTCGTTGGACTCATCGAGGACACTAATCTCTGTGCAATCCATTCCAAATGGGTCACTATAATGCCCAAGGATATTCATCTTGCAAGGAGAATTTGTGGCGGAAGGGTTTAATCTGCTTTGTTTTCTTTTCCTTTATTTCAAAGACTAACAAAATCCTATGCCTTTAGATTGGTATGTGTTGTAACCATTGTGATTAATCCGATTTAAGACCATTCGAATCAAATATCTAAACCACAAGCACTAGCGAAAGACTAGACCGTTGTTAGACTTACAAAAACAACCAAAACAATAACTCTAGTCACCAAATAAAGATCAACCAATCACGAACAATCCAAATCTCAATCTCAAGCAAGAAATAAATGACAAAGTAGCAACAATAAATCACACAAGGATTTATAGTGGTTTCACTAACATCTTGTTAGTGTACATCCACTTTGGAGAGAGAGTATTTTCATTACCACGATGAAAGGAATACAAGAGATTGATCCAGTGATCACTATATTTCAATATAGAAAAGAGTTTGAGGAGAATAGAATTGAAGAATTGGAATTAGGTTATAAACCCTAACTCACCCTTGAGAATAAACCCTTGATTTCAATCAAGTATCCAAGCTCCCCTACTAATACACCTGAAAACAACTTATATAGAGATAGGCCAATTACCCAAGTTGGCCCCAAGTCTTCACAAATCGTATTGCCAAGTTTTCAGCCTGAAATAGCCAAAAAGTTATGTCAGACGTCTGTCGTGGGAGGTGACAGACGTCTGTCCGCTTCAAGGGAATTAATTGGGCTTCAGCACTCAGCTCAGACGTCTGTCCCCAATATGACAGACATCTGTCCCTCTCTTAGATGTTTGTCGTGGGAATGACAGACGTCTGTCTGAACTCTTAGGAAAATTTCCCTGTATACTCAGATGTCTGTCGTACCCTACGACAAACATCTGTCGCTGAAGCTAGCAGACACCAAACATCATTTTGGCTCTAACTTTTGTGTACGAGCTCCAATTTGCGAATGGTCTTCTCCGACTCGAAGCTATCTTCGTCCTCTTGAATCTAACATATATTATCACATGCTTCAACACTCCACCTCGATACTATAACCATCTCAACTCCAAACTCCAATGCACCAAAGCATTTCCTTTTACCTTCTACCAAGCAGCTCGAATGTTTCCCCAATGAGCTCCGGCATGGCCACCACCTATTGCACTACATCAACGAGTTCAGTCAAAGCCCCCACCCACCAATGTAGTGCTGAAAACATTCAACTCCAAAGCTCTTCTCACAAAAAGACATGTACTCGGGAGTGTAACGAGTACTTGCCACGAAGATTGATTTCCAATCTCTCACCGCTATTCCTTTCCATCAAACACAAACAAAATCACTCTCTCCACCCCGTGCCACCCCGTGCCACCAAGCAACTCAACAACCGATTTAAGTCCGAGCAATGCTCTAACTTCTCAACCGACAATGCTTTAGTAAACATATCCGCCGCATTATCCTTTGCGTGCACTTTCCGAAGGTATACTAGCTTACCCTCATCCATGGCTATAAGAAATGACTCTCTCACCTAAATATGCTTGGTCTGTGTGCTAAAAGCATAATTCTCCACCAAATGGATAGCACTTTGGCTATCATTGAACATCAGCACTTTCATGTTCGAAACCCAAGTCACACAATAATCGCTTCAAGTAGAGTGCCTCCTTGGCCGCTCCCACCTTGGCAATCAACTCTGCCTTCGTAGTGGATAAAGAAACTATGGTTTGCAATCCGATCTCCAACTAATGGTTGTCCCGCCAAGTGTGAAGACATACCCATAAGTTGATTTCCTCTGATCCCTGCCATCGGCGTAGTCCGAGTCACAATAACGAAACAACTTGCAACTCCTCTCATCACTACCGCCAAAAACAAGACCATGAGATGTTTTGCCTTTTAAGTATCTCAATATAGCCTTCACGGCTTCCCAATGTGATTTCCCTGGTTTATCCATATACCGGCTAACCATCTCGATGGCATTTGTAATATCGGGCCTTATACACACCATAGCGTACATCAAACTACCAACCGCACTTGCGTATGCCACCTTTGCCGTATAAGCCTTGTCTTTCTCATCGATAGGTGATCCCCAATCCAAAATATTCATATGTAAAGGTAAAGGTGTATTTAACGCCTTTGCATCCTCCATGCTAAACCGGCAAAGCAATTTCTTAATGTACTCCTTTTGAGTCAATCTTAACTCAAAACACTTTTGGTCCATTTTAATTTGCATGCCCAAGATTTTCCTTGCTTCTCCTTCATTTCGAATTCCGATTTCAAAAGCATCTTCAACTTGTTGATTTCATTCTTATCCTCGGAAGCAATGAGCATATCATCCACATACAAGAGAAAATACACCCAACAATCATTTCCCAACCTCTTAAAATATACGCAAGCATCCTTGATGCTTCGATGGAAGCCACTTTCAAGCATGAAATGATCAAATCTCTTGTACCATTGTATAGGTGATTGCTTCAACCCATATAGTGATTTCTTCAACTTGCAAAACATTTTAGACTTACCATCTACAACAAAACCTTCTGGTTGCTCCATGTAGATGTCTTCATCCAAGTCTCCATGCAAGAAGGAGGTTTTCACATCAAGTTGCTCCAACTCCAAGTCATGGATAGAAACTACGGCTAGTAAAACCCGAATAAAAGTATAACGTACCACTAGTGCAAAAATTTCATCATACTCCTTTCCTTTCCTTTCCTTTGTGCAAACCTCTTTGCCACAAATCTTGCTTTGTACCTTCCATCGTCATTCACCTTGTAAATCCACTTGCACGCAATAGCACGGTTTCCTTGAGGAAGTGGAACCAACACCCAAGTTCGATTCCTCATTAACGATTGCATCTCTTCCTCCATGGCACAAATCCATTCCGAGCTCTCTCTCGACTCATGACGTCATCAAGGTCCATCGGCTCCTCTTGAACTACATTGAGAGCATAGTCCAAATGATCACAAAAGCTAAGGTAGTTCCTATAACCAGATCTTTCGGGAGGCCTTATTGCATGTCGACCAACCCGAGTAGCAATACTATCACCCAAACCGTATTCGGCTCAACCTTGAGCCGAACCTTCTCTAGTATCATGTACATCACCAACATCACTAGAGGAACCTTATGAACTATGTGATGTTTCATCAACCGCTTCAACCCTACGAGATTCTTTAACTCTACTAGCACTTGGACGGAATGTGGGAATGACTTCCTTCTACTTCGATTCACCATGAACCAAATCCGGAACATCCGATGAGCTCTTATTCTCCTTGAATAAAGCCGACTCATCAAAAGTGCCATGATGAGAATCTACAACCTTCTTCGTTTCTAGATTCCAACTTCGATAGCCTTTTACACCGTCCGTGAAACCAAGCAAGACACCCTTGAATGCTTTAGCTTCAAGCTTATCATTCCCCGGATCATGCATATAAACCAGGCTACCAAACACATGAAGATATCTCAAGTCAACTCTCTTCCCTTTCCACACTTCCTCCGGAATTTTGTTATTAATGGCCGAGCACGGAATTCGGTTCACAATATGCACAGCGGTTGACAAAGCTTCGGCCTAAAATCCCTTAGACAAGCCCGATGTCAATCTCAAGCATCGAGCTTTCTCTAGTAGAGTTCGGTTCATTCTCTCCACTACTCCATTAGATTGCGGATCCAAATGTCTCCAGATTTTGTGATGCTTATAATACTCCAAAAATTCTCTGGAAACATATTCGCTGCCATTGTCGGTCCTTAACACCTTCAAAGTCTGGCCACTCTCATTCTCAACAAGAACCTTCCACACTTTGATCTTAGCAAATGCCTCTGACTTGGCCTTCGTTACATACACCCATACATTTCGAGACAAATCATCAATGAAAGAAATAGAATATCTTGCTCCTCCCAAAGAAGCAACCAGTGCCGGTCCCCAAACATCCGAATGAACATGATCAAGAAACTCCTTTGAGTCATGTTTGCCTTCATTGAATGATACCCTTGTTAGCTTTCCCATGACACATTCCTCGCAAAACTCTAGTTTGTTGAAACTCTCACCCTCGATCATCTCACGCTTTTGAATATATCCAAACTCCTCTCCAAGACATGACCCAATCTCAAATGCCACAACCGTGTCGCATCCAAGTCACGAGAACTATCAACACCCACACAAGTCTCATCTCCTACAATCACACCTTGAAGCAAATATATACCATGAGTCCTAGCACCCTTCATAACCATAAGTGCCCCCTTCAAAACCCTCAAGAAGACCTCTTCGATAGCGATCTTGCATCCTAGAGAATCCAATTGCCCCAAAGATATAAGCGACTTCTTAAGTCCTGGAACATAGCGAGCATTGGTGAGCATGCAAACAACTCCATCAAACATCTTTATTTGCACGGAGCCACTACCCATCGACTTGCAAATAGCACCATTTCCCATAGCAATTGCATTTCCCTCTTTGACTTCAAAGGACGAAAAACAATTTCTATTTGGCGTCATATGATACGACGCACCCGAATCAAGAACCCATTCATTATCCGAAACACCTAATGCTACCGTCGTCAACACATTCTCATCTATCTCACCATCCCCACTCTCCACAGCTACGGATGAAGATGCTACTTTCTTCTAATCTTTGTCCGGACATTCATTCTTCCAGTATCCTAGTTTCTTACAAATAAAGCACTTGCCATTTCTCTCTTTTGATTTACCTCTTCCACCGGGTTTTCTTGATTTAGAACGCCCTCGGTTTCCTTTCTTCACTTTCTTTTCTTTCTCCATAAACAACCCATGACCACTACTAGCTCCACTAATTCCCTCACTCATCTCCTTATTTGATCTCTCAACTCCTCACTAAGAAGACCCGTCTTGACATCATCTATAGTCAAGGTATCCCGGCCATAGATCAAACTATTTGAGAAACCCGTATAGCAGTCCTGCAACGAACACAATAATATCATCGCCTTTTTCTCTTCCTCAATCTTCAAATCAACGGTGTTCATCTTCATGAGAAAGCCATCAAAGGCATTAAAGTGTGCCTTAAGTGTATTACCCTCCTTCATTTTGAAGGTGAAAAACGTATGCAACAAGATCAAATGGTTAGTGAGCAACTTCTTCATATCTAATTCCTCCAACTTGTCCCATATAACTTTAGTGGTAGTCTCACCACTAATTTCGGAGATCACATTCTCCCCCATAGTAAGTTGTAGAGTAGTGTAAGCCCATTCCCCCATCTCCTCTCTCTCAACATCCGAGATTTCACTTGGCAATAAATGAGTATCAAATACTACTCGGTGCACCCGATTCCGCCAAGAACAGATTTCTTTTTCTATTGCCACTTCTCAAAGTCATTATCACCTTTCCACTTGTCAATAACCAATTTAGAACGCAACGCTGGATAAGAACCCCGTACATAAGGCATCAAACTATTCGAACTTCCGGTTGAAGGGCTTACCGAGCTATTATCCATCTCCGGCATTTTCACAAACACTTAACAAGCACCAATTGCTCTGATACTAACTGTTGTAACCATTGTGATTAATCCGACTCAAGGCCACTCGAATAAAGTATCTAAACCACAAGCGCTAGCGGAAGACTAGACCGTTGTTAGACTTGCAAAAACAACCAAAACCATAACTCTAGTCACCAAACAAAGATCAACCAATCACGAACAATCCAAATCTCAATCTCAAGTAAGAAACAAATGACAAAGTAGAAAAAATAAATCACACAAGGATTTATAGTGGTTCCACTAACATCTTGTTAGTGTACATCCACTTTGGAGAGAGTATTTTTATTACCATGATGAAAGGAATATAAGAGATTGATCCAATGATCACTATATTTCAATATAAAAAGGAGTTTGAGGAGAATAGAATTAAAGAATTGGAATTAGGTTATAAACCCTATTTCACTTTTGAGAATAAACCCTTGATTTCAATCAAGTATCCAAGCTCCCCCACTAACACACCTGAAAATAACTTATATAGAGATATGCCAATTACCCGAATTGCCCCCAAGTCTTCACAAATCGTATTGCTAAGTTCTCAGCCCGAAATAGCCAAAAAGTTACGTCAGACATCTGTCGTGGGAGGTGATAGACGTTTGTCCCCTTCTAGGTAATTAATTGGGCTTCAGCACTCAGCTAAGACGTTTGTCCCTAATATGACAAACGTCTGTCCCTCTCTTAGACGTCTATCGTGGGAATGACAGACGTCTGTCTGAACTCTCGTGAAAATTTCCCTATATACTCAGACGTCTGTCGTACCTTATGACAGACGACTGTCGCTGAAGCCAGTAGACACCAAACACCATTTTGGCTCTAACTTTTGCGTACGAGCTCTGATTTGCGAATGGTCTTCTCCTGCTCGAAGCTATCTTCATCCTCTTCAATCCAACATATAGTATCGCATACTTCAACAGTATGCTGTAGTTATTAAGGATTGTTTTTAGTTTTTACTTTTAGGGTTCAGTGGATTTAATATATGACTACTGGTTTGTCGTCCTTTGGAAGAACTCCATGTTTGCAATAGTTATGCCTTGGAAATTATTGAAAAATAATAATAATTATTATTATGATAATATAATTTTTTGAATTTATTTATTTTCATTCACCTTACTGAAGTATGTCAATTTGTGTGATTCTTTTTATTGTTTGTGCTAGATATACGGACAATAAATATAAAATATTAGATAGGTGCAGGGAACGATAATTAATATTACCTACTACTCTTTCTAAGAGCAAATCCTCTATACTCAAAATCCCCTATCCCTCTGTACCCAACCAATCAGAACTTATGTTTTTCACCTTTTTGCAATTTAGTCAGGGAAAGGAAGGGATTTTAATTGCAAAAATTTGGAATTCAAGGTGTCTTGATTGGTTAGATATAGGGGTATAGCGGATTTTGGGTACAGGGGACTTGATTTGACTCTTTCTTACTTAATACAATACTTTAGATGTAAATAGCTTGAGAGGCTAGAGTTAGACAATGGACACAATAAGGATTAGACTTCATTCTCATGATATATGCTCATAAGAATAAATAAAAAATAAATCATCATTTAATTACAGATTACTAGTTTATAATTCAATGATATTTGCAATGATGTCATGGCAAAATATTTGAAGTGTCAGAAAAGTATGTCCATGCATTTTTAATACGTGCCACAAAAAGATATTTTCATTGTATTGAAGATAAAGAAATAATGATGGAAGATAATATTTAAAGATCTTACCTATTTTACAGCTTAGAGCAGCGAAAGTTCCTTGATATTATTTAACAGAATATGTCAAATAATCATTTTTATTGTATGCATTATATCTGCAATCACTTTATATAAAATAAGATAATGAATTGATTAATAATGATACACATTTAAAAGTGGAATAACTAGCCTATCTATTTGATAAGTGAAATGTGAAAAAGGGAAGATATGATACCTACCCTGAACAGTACCATCAAATAGAATACACATTTGTTCAGCACCAAAACTGTAAATTTAGTTGTACAACATTCCTAGATACTTTAAACCAGATCATCATAATTTATTGACTAACTAAAATAGAAGGATTTTGAATATCCTTGACCTATATTCGTTGCTAAATTTTGTTAAAAGATAAGAATGATGCTTCATATTATAATATGTTAATCAATTAAAAGAACATAGCTCTTCATTTTTTTCCAAAGAGAGTTAAAAGATAGAACTTCCATTGTGGGTTTGCATTAGCTATTCATTGTATGATTTTGGTCGACTGCAAAGAGTTGACAATACTTGACATCAGAGATTAAGTTTACAAAACTTGATTCAGTAACAAATTTGTGAGATAAAAGCAAAGTGTTTGACATAAAGTGGAATCCACCTTTTATACTTAACTGCAGTAATATATAAATGTGAGCAATTTTAGTAAAGTCTATGTTGCTGATAAAAAACAAATGAAAATTTATAGCATAGAAAGCTTCTAATGAGTTGTAAGTATTACTCAACATGAAAATCCATGATTTTACACATATCTGAGATTTGGATAAAAAAAATTAGTTAAGTGTTTAAATCTCCTTCATTTTAGATGATATATTACTTGAGATTTTCCTCAAAATCCGAGGTTTTAAACCTTGATGGTTGTCTCAAAAGAAAAAGTTAAGAAAGCAAAATAGTAGCAACAAATAGATTTTAGTCTTATAATTTGTTTGAAAACTGAAATGAAATTACATGGGAACATGCCACTAAAAGCATGTAAAATGGCAACGATAATATGCTAAATATTTTAATATGATTTTCTCCTTCCATATTTAATCGTCCCTTGAATACCAATATGAAAAGGAAAATAAATAAATCTACAGTATTTTTGAATTAAATGTATGATTTAAAATTATGCTTGTAACTTCTACTTGGTTCCTATAAATACATAATGATATAGTTGTGGTCACCCATAGCCAACGGTTAAATATACAAATGGTAGAATAAACTTTCAATCATTGCTATATTTATATTAGAGAAATGGAGAACAAACCACATGATATGAATCAAATAAGAGCAGCTAATGCTTAGTAGTTTAATATGTTGTGTTTCTACACATAGAAATTAATTTCTCTAAAAACTTTCACTCCATTGAAGCAATTTTCTTTCACAAAAAATGAGGCTGACATGTGTCGAATTCATTATATCACTTTGAACTAATTGTAGTTAAAATGAGAGCATACTAATCTTCTGAATGAAGAAGCATAGAAAAAAATAATAGATTTCAACATAGAGTTTTACCCATTAAATGGTGCATGCATAGTCATGCTCATAAACATAATAAAGAAATCATTCATAAGGAATGAAATATGGGTCATTTTAATTTGCCTATATCTTTATAGGTTAAGGTCCTAAGGAATTTATTGTCTAAAATTTTGAAATATCCAAGCTCAAAACTCAATTTTTCAAATCTAAGTTATGTTTATACAATTGTCGCTAACTTCTAGCCTGACATGGTATTACAGTTCAAAACTTCTTTAACTGTAATAACCCAGATTTTGGAGCCAATTTAAATTTTTATTTTTAATTGATTTAATAGATTTTAAGTAATTAAAATGATTTATCTTAAGAATTAACGATTTAAAATTTATTTAGATCGAAGTTAGAATGAATATATTTAAATTTTAGTTAAAACGAACTCGAAATGCAAGTAGTTTGAAAATTCGATTTTCAATTTCAAATGAATGTACATAATTTAATATAAATCAGATTTCGGTGAAACAGGAGACGTTGGAATATTTTGAACTGTAATTTTCTAACAAATGCAAGAAACTGAGATTTCACTTTATAAATTGAAAGTTATGTCCAGTTTAAAATTTAAAATAGTCGTTATGGAATTTATATATATTTTAATATTATATATAGCCCTTAAAAGTAGCCGTTTTGCAAACGACCTCTGTTTACGACGAAACCACTTTCATTAGATCCGGAATGTCAAATTATCGTAAGGATTAAAAATTCATAATTTTTGGAATTAGTATGTGAGCGCAGTAAATTTAAACGCGTTTTGAATTTTCAGTTGTAAATATAATCGACTAGAAAAAGGCCATTTTTTGAACGGTCTCCAAATTCAACGAAACTAATTCTGTTAGGACCATATCATCATAACATAGCTATATTTCAATTTCCATAATTTTTGGAGTTAGTATGTAGTCCCTATAAATTAAAATGTATGTTCAAATTCAATATTGTCCGTTATATTAATTTATATTTTAATTTTGATAAAAACTGATCGAAACAGTCGAATTGGCTTACAAAACATATTCCATTGTGTCTGAAATGGGGGTATTTGGTTAGGAATGATAGTCGCTGGGTATGATTTGGAGTTCGAATGCAAAAACTCACTTTCTGGAATTAAAAATAATGAAAATATAGTATATATACCCCCCCAAAATACCCTAGCCCTCCCTCATAACTGCGCTGCTACCACACTGAATTCCAAGGGCTGAAATGCTCCGATTTTAATCCAAGATAATCTTCCAATCCACTCAGTAAAATTCGAAACTCCCTGAAGCAAAGATGAAGTGCTTCTCAATATCTACCTCTCTAACGGTTAAAATCGAATATATTGCACCATGGTGGCCGTATGGACGTTGATATGGGCTCACATTTGAGCCTCGTTTTAACACCCTAGGTGGAATCGGAGTTCGCGCCACTCATGGCGCTGGAAGGAGGCGGAGAGCTGGACGTCGTGGTGTGTTCGGATCGATGGCCGATGGCCTTGGAGTTCGTGCGCAGGCGGGATGGTGAAGTCGAAGAATGGGTTCGGTTACCTGAAGCTTTTCACGAGGAAGGAGAAATGGTTAATCCCTTCACTGTTTAATTAATTAATTATTTTAAATTTTTGTAATCAAATGTATTAAATATCATATCTTTTTCATATGAGGTTGGAATTCGACGATTTCAGTTGCAATGCGACCGTGACAATGAACTCCTACATTTCAGAACTGACCAAAACAGAAACGGAGCAAATTGGGTTTTTAGCTAAGTTAAACGCGTGTTTAATTTAGCTGAAAAATAAATTCTTTAGATAAAGAATGACGGAGTGGAAACTAAAGTGAGAACTCTCTCACTAAAATATTTGTACAATTATTTATTTTATAACTGAATGTAGTAATTTCTAGTGTTGATTTTTATTTATTTATATCACAAAAATGTTGTACAGTGCCTGTTAGCTTGCATTCACTGTTGTTTGAAAACCCATGGATGATTTGATTGACTATGATATGTTTTGTTTGTGATGTTGAAATGTTTGACATATTGAAAATAATGTTAGAATTAATGTGGTAGTTGAAATCAAATTATAAATATCTATTTATAATTTGAATAGTGAAAAATTGGATAAGTCGAAAAATAATTCAAATCAAATTAGAATTGGTTAAATTTATTAATAGTTGATTAATTTGAATCAAATGTTGTTGTTTGAAAATCCCACACGGGTATTGGGATGATATTTGACATAACCAATCCCAATATTTAGTTGTATGTCAATCAATTGTTTGACATACTGTAATGAGCGTTATTTATTTATTTCAATGCTTATACAATTGTAGAATGCATTCAGGATGATGTTGGAATGTTTAATTATTATTTATCAATATCGTTGAATACATGCGATGTATGAAATCAATTTAACTGAAATTATATGGTAATTTATTGAGTTGCATTTCAATTCAGAATATGAACGAATATTTTACAAAAAATATTCAACGAATAATCAAAATATATTTTTATCTAAATGAACTAGTTATTAACTAGAATAATAATCCAATGATTTTTAGAAATAATAAATTGGATTGAAAAATGGGTTTTAAAATAACCAGAGTTCTCCAAAAAATGGATTTAAATGGAAATAATCTTAGGAATATTTCGATATTGGATTCCGTGATTATACAGATATTGTTGAGGAGTTTGTAAGATACAGATATCGTTATTCCCAATACGATATCCGTTGGTTTCACAATTTGATATTGAATATAAGCCGATACTATTTCTATTTAGAGCCTTGTATTTAATATTAAATTGGATTTTGGGGTTTGTCATGAATGGTGTCTTTATTAACACCGTCCTAAAACCCCGTTGACAAAAAAATAAATCTATTAATTAAGATTAATGAAGTTTTCCAATTTATAATTATAAATTGGAATTAAATGGAAGATGATTTTGGGTTCATTGTGAACGATGTTTTAAGTAACATTTGTTCTTAAAACCCAATTAACAGTGAAGATATGATTTGGAATTTATAAATCTTTTTATTAAGATTTATTGGAAATTTTCCAAAGTAAAATTTTCCAATTTAATATATTGAATTGGAATTAAACGGAATTCGATTTGGTAGTAATTGAGATGAGTTTCTGCAAATGAAGACCGTTACTATATATGGAATTTAGAAGGCTTTGTCGTTATTCCGTTTATGTTATTAGTATAATACGGAAATTTATATCAATTATATATTGATATGTTTTCTACAAAGACTCCATATTTAATGGAAGTCAATTTGGGTTTATCGTGAACTGAGTTTTAAATGACATTGGTTATTTAACCCTTTTAAAGGCGAGATTAATTTCCTAAAAAGTTGAATAATCATAAAATAATGATTTTTGAGATTAAAACTAAACTAGAGTTTTAATGAATCTTTAATTAGATTGGAATGAGAATGGGATAATTAAATTTATCGAATTCATGAAATGATCGAGAATGGAGTACCACCAGTTTTACTCTAGGCGATAGTTAAATCTTTAATTAGATTTGAACATGAAATGGTAATTAATTTTACCGATAACATAGTGGGTGTTAGATGTGGAGTACTACCAGATTTTTTCCATGGGATGAATATGTTGGAATTGGAAACAATAAAATAACAAATGATTACTTCTGTAAGGCTCGATAATCCCGACTAGTTATATAAACCTTAATTTGGTTTAGAATTGCTAAAGGATAAAATAAAACCTTTTGAAATTGATATCCAAAGGAAGATTAAATAATGTATTTAAAAGAATTTATCTTTGATAAAATTAATGGGAATTTTTTCCCTAAAGATATGAATATTTGAATAAAAGGATATTCTGAATTGGAATGAGATGTATGATGTGCTTTTATAGCACTTGATTAATGGTTATAAAATACGCGAGTTATTCGAAAAGACTGGGTTTATCCCATTCTGAATAACTGTTATGGCGACTAAAAGTCGACGATGAAGACGGTGGTTGAAGACCGGAGATCTTCACATCATTTGGATTATTACTGATGTCTTGATTGGCCTGTGCACCCAAGACAAGGTAATAAGTGGTGATCGTCCAGACGTACTTAGAGATCGACCGGATATGCGAGGACCTCTCTCCTGTATTGGACATATGGGACGAGGAATAAGGTACCTCCGGTTTCATTCAGACCCCAAACGGACTTGTAAATGGATGTGTGTCTGACATTGGATTTCTTTCTGTGTTTACTGATTTCTATTTAATATATATCTATTTTGTGGCAGAGAATTTATTCTCTTGCTTAACACCCTTCTTTGAGACGTACGAGCTTAGAGGTTATATTTTGATAAACATCAGTTGTATGACGTGAATTTTCAGTGTGGCATGCTGAGATGCAAAAGTTCAATGCTTTTATTGAACAACAAAGTCTTGTGGCAAATGATCAAAGCACGGCTTTAATTAGCATACCTTTGTGTATAGCGTTAATTCGCGAGCCTCACCCCCCGGTATGAGTCAAAAACGGGATAAAAGAACGCAGTGAGTGCATGTCGTTTCTTTCTAGCTAGAATTGGTGTTATGGTATGGAGCCCAAAATTTTTTTACTTATGTGGATGACGGATTGCAAGGCGCCTCAGATATATTGGTCGCTATTGGCAAAGTGATAGGTCCGATAGGACCAGGAAACATGTGTTCAGGTATAACTAATCCTCAAAAAAAAGGGAGGACCGACACTGTAGGATCCTAGGGCTCGCCAGCATCCAAGTCCTGGGTCATCTTGCTAGATGTGATCCAAATCGGTAAGGAGGCCATCCCTCGCCTTGACTCATGATGGAAATCCAATTTCCAATATGCGACATTTTGGCTTTAGTTGTAAACCTATATGGAGACATGGTAGGATGGGGTACTATGTCGTCTATGATTGATACATTTATATTTGAAGTTGATTTCATCACTTATAGTAATACTAAAAGATAAATTTCGTGTACCAAACATATTTGGCCATTGTAAGGTAAAACTCTATCCTCTATCTTGCGATGCATTGTGTGATGGGACCTGCGTCTTATAATGGCTTCATTTTTCTTTTTAGCATTTCTTTGTTTATTTTATGGTATTCTTGGGAGGTAACCCGGTCCGTGTTATATAGAATGGTCCCTTGATTTACCCAACTTTGAAATAAATTTAACAACTGTTTTAGTTCTCACACCAGTCCCATGACCGACTCGGAGTTTATTGTTTCAAACTAAACTCTGGGTGCCCATATTTTCCACACGGGCAGCTAGTAGTTTTGGCTTTTGTAGATATTCTTTTCCCAGGATCCTGGATTACAGCTGGAGCTATATTCAAAAAGCTTATTATCCGTGTATTTCCTTCAGTTGTGGTAGTTGATATTTTCCACTGCACATAATACTTATATATTATTTTTCCGCTGCTTTGTAATTTGTAAATCTCTGATATTTTTCCGCTTTAAATTATTTGAACTCTGATATATTCTTGTACTCTGATGTAAACTGTTGTAATAGCAATGAAATGTTCTCTTGTTTGCGTTCTTATGCGTCGTGTTCTCAAAGCTATTCGGGCTCCTCTGTCTCTTCGGGGATCGGGGAAGTCTGGGTCGTTATAGTTTGCTATTAGAGCTTTGGTTTACAAAGCTCGAGAACAAGACACATTATAACCAAACAAAAGAATTCATCAGAGACAGGATTAGTAATATCCTATAAGAATGACTTGTTAGAGATAGGCTTAGTAGTAGCCCAAAATCGGTTTGAAGAGTATTATTTATATTTAAAAAAATGAATGAAAACGAGTTTAGTTTTGAAATTTTAAATCTATTACTCGTATTTGTATATTTTATTTTATATTGAATTTGGACTATCGGGTATAAGAAGATTTTGCTTATATGCCTTGCAAACGTGTACACGAGGTCTCAAATATACTAGGTAGATATAGAATCACACTCTGGTCGCCGGGAGATGATTTTGATGATAGTGATCGCATCATCAGTATTTATGTTCGAGTTTCGAAAGTGGGATATCTATATATTTCCAATTGGCTGGTGTGAGAACCGAACTTACCTAAAGTTTATTGTTTGTGATTTGACATTGAAAATAGAATTTTTGAGTATATATTAAAGATATATGTTTGAAAAGTAAATCAACTAATTTATTGTTGGTCGTGTTGTGTGATAATTAATTTAACTAATAAAAATATTGGAATGATAAAACCTATATGAGAATGAATGATAAGTAAAGCCAAATCAAATATAAGGTCAAACTAAATTGAAAATTTACTGTGAATTTGATATATATATATATATATATATATATATGCATATACATGTATGTGGGGATGGTTACGGATTCGTTATTGAGTAGAGAAATATATTGCGTGCCCGACAAACAGGTGCACCTTAATGAGTTGGTTGCGCAATTTTATTTATTATATAAACTACTGTGAGTGTTTTTGGATGCACTGTGATGGTTGCTCTTTATGAAATACAATGTACGCCATATGATAGCAACAATAATTATGAACTACACCACATGACATACTACATGAAGACAACATATCATATCATATTCCATATAATCATTTGGTGCTTATATGTGGAGGTTTAGATTTCCATACGAGCGAGACGCTTGTATGGCGATGACTGAATTACAGGTTGAACAGAAAACTGATTATGGACTTAATAAACATATAAAGGTGCTTGGGGCAGGATTCAATAAAAACCTTACACAGGTCTAGAGATGACAAAAATTTATGTCTCTCTTGTTTTTAATTAAGGCACATGACATGGATTATTTTATTTCCAACACTGGGGCAAGGTATGAGATTTCGACTTTTTACAGGTCTCCCTTGGGCATAGATAGGTCACAAAAATTATGTATGCTTTTTATTGAGTTATTGGGTGCCTAATACGACCAAACAAAATTTTCAAACCCTCCCCATACAAAGGAGGTTATGGCGAAATTTTTCGAAAATTTAAGGCGATAGCCAAATTTTTGAGAAATTAGAAAGTTCTTAAAAACTGAAAAGATCAAGAACTGGAGTCAAGAGAAGGTGGAGTTGATTAAGTAAACAACCTTCGATTCTATCTTCTTGTTCGAGGACGAATTTTTTTTTAAGTAGGGGAGATTGTAACAACCCAGATTTTGGAACCAATTTAAATTTTTATTTTTAATTGATTTAATGGATTTTAAGAATTTAAAATGATCTATTTTGAGAATTAACAATTTAAAATTTATTTAAATTGTAGTTAGAACGTATATATTTAAAATTTAATTAAAACGAACTCGAAATGGCACGGTAGTTTGAAAATTCGATTTCAATTTCAAATAAATGTACATAATTCAATATAAATCGGATTTTAGTGAAACAAGAAACGTTGGTATATTTTGAACTGTAATTTTCAAATGAATGCAAGAAACTGAGATTTCACTTTATAAATTGAAAGTTATGTCCAGTATAAAATTTAAAATAGTCACTATGGAATTTATATATATATATTTTATATTATATATAGCCCTTAAAAATAGCCATTTTGCAAACGACCTCCGTTATCGATGAAACCACTTTTGTTGGATTTAGAATGTCAAATTAATGTTATGTTTAAAAGTTCATAATTTTTGGAAACAGTATGCGAGCGCAGCAAATTTAAACGTGTTTTGAATTTTTAGTTGTAAATTTAATCAACTAGAAAAATGCCATTTTTCAAATAGTATCCAAATTCGACGAAACTAATTTTGTTAGGACTGTATCATCAAAGCATAGCTAGATTTCTATTTCCATAATTTTTGGAGTCGGTATGTGGCCCTGGTAAATTAAAATGTACATTCAAATTCAATATTGACCATTATATTAATTTATGTTTTAATTTTGATAAAAACTGATCGAAACAGTCAAATTGGCTTACAAAACGTCTCCCATTGTGTCTGGAATAGGGGTATTTGGATAGGAGCAATAGTCATTGGATTTGATTTGGAGTTCGAATGCAAAAACCCACTTTTTGGAATTAAAAATAATAAAAATATAGTATATACCCCTCCCCCCCCCCCCAAAAAAAACCCTAGCCCACCCTCATAACTGCAGCACCGCCACATTGAATTCCAAGGGCTAAAATGCTCCGATTTTAATCCAAGAAAATCATCCAATCCACTCAGTAAAATTCGAAACCTCCTGAAGCAAAGATGAAGAACTTCTCACGATCTACATCTTCAACGGTTAAGATCGAATATTTTGCACCGTGGTGGCCGTATGGACGTTGAGAAGGTCTTACGTCTGAGCCCTGTTTTAATGCGCTAGGGGGCATTGGAGTTCGCGCTGCTCATGGTGTTGGGAGGAGGCGGGGAGAAGGACGTCATGGTGTATTCGAATCGATGGTCGATGGCCTTCGAATTCGTGCGCATGTGGGATGGTGAAGTCGAAGAATGGGTTCGGTTACCTGAAACTTTTCACGAGGAAGGAGAAAGGGTTAGTCCCTTAATTGTTTAATTAATTAATTAATTTAAAATTTTATAATCTAATGTATTAGAAAACATATCTTTTTCATACGAGGTCAGAATCCGACGATTTCAGTTGCAATGCGATCGTGACGACGAACTCTACATTTCCAAACTGATTGAAAATAGAGTATATCAGATTTTTAGTTAAATTAAATGCGTGTTTAATTAAGTTGAAAAATAAAATCTTCAGATAAAGAATGATTGAGTGCAAACCATAGTGAGAACTCTCTCACTAAAATATTTGTACAGTTATTTATTTTATAACTAAATGTAGCAATTGCCAGTGTTGATTTTTATTTATTTATAACACAAAATGTTGTACGGTGCCTATTAACTCACATTTACTGTTGTTTGAAAACCCATGGACGATTAGATTGACTGTGATACGTTTTGTTTGTGATGTTGAAATGTTTAACATATTGAAAATAATGTTAACATTAAAGTGGTAGTTGAAATTAAATTATAAATATCTATTTATAATTTGAATAGTGAAAAAATGGATAAGTAGAAAAATAATTCGAATCGAAACAGAATTGGTTAAATTTATTGACCGGTGATTAATTTGAATCAAATGTTGTTGTTTGAAAACCCCACACGGGTATTGGAATAATATTTGACAAGCACCAATCCCAACATTTAGTTGTATGTCAATTGATTGGTTGACAGACTGTGATGAGCATTACTTATTTATTTTAATGCTTATACAGTTGCAGAATGCACTCAGGATGATGTTGGAATGTTTAATTATTATTTATCATTATCATTGAATACATGCGAAGTATGAAATCCATATAATTGATATTATATTGTAATTCATTGAGTCGCATTGCGTTTCAGAATATGAACGAATATTTTAACATAATACTCAATGACTAATCAAAATAAGATTTTGATGTCCGATTTTGGATGGATATGAAAATATTGAAATATATGAAGCCGAGTTAAGTAGAAATGCGCCATTTTAAGTCAAACGGATTTTCATGTCGATTTTATTTATTTTATAATGAATATCGAAAAGATTTAATTTCAAAATCTGATATTTTGAAAATGTAATCATTTTAATATTATTATGGCATAGAACATTCAATTTTGATTTAAAATTGAAAAATGAAGTTGAAATAATTTTAAAATGGATTTATAAATGATTTATAAAAAATGGTTTACGTGGAAATTGACGATATATATATATATATCCTGAATAGAACGCGCCGCAAAGCGACCGTTTATGAATTTCAACCATTAACTTCAAATTGATGTAACAGGAGATCTGACCGTCGGATTCTCCTAAAATCGGAACCATTGGGTTCGTACCAAAAAGATCTTTCCAATGAATATAAGAGGTTTAAATTTGAATTGTTAGATTTTACAATATGTCCAAATCAATTATGGAAAAGGTCGCTATGGTTGCAGTTCGTATACCGTTATCGGTTATCGGAAACCAGCTGTAAAGGTCTAAATAAAATTATTAAAAATATGGAAAAATTGTGTAAAATCATAATAAATGATTTAGGATGAAAAATTCCAGTTTTGGAAAGATAAAAATATATTTTTATCTAAATGAACTAGTTATTAACTAGAATAATAATCCAATGATTTTTAGAAATAATAAATTGGATTGAAAAATGGGTTTTAAAATAACCAGAGTTTTCCAACAAATGGATTGGAATGGATATAATCTTAGGAATATTTTGAGATTGGATTCTGTGATTATACGGATATTGTTGAGGAATATGGAAGATATAGATATTGTTATTCCCAATATGATATCTGTTGGTTTCACCATTTGATATTGAATATAAGCCGATATTATTTATATTCAGAGCCTAGTATTTAATATTAAATTGGATTTTGGGGTTTGTCATGAATGGCATCTTTAATAACATTGTTCTTAAACCCTGTTGAGAAAAGACTAAATCTTTTAATTAAGATTAATGAAGTTTTCCAATTTATAATTATAAATTGGAATTAAATGGAAGATGATTTGGGTCCATTGTGAATGATATTTTAAATAACATTTGTTCTTAAAACCCAATTAACAATGAAGATATGATTAGGAATTTATAAATCTTTTTATTAAGATTAAATGAGAATTTTCCAAAGTAAAGTTTTCCAATTTAATATATTGAATTGGAATTAAACGGAATTCAATTTGGTAGTAATCGAGATGAGCTTCTGTAAAGAAAGACTATTACTATATATTGAATTTAAAAGGCTTTACCGTTATTCCATTTATATTATTAGTCTGATACGGAAATTTATATCAATTATATATTGACATGTTTTCCGCGAAGACTCCATATTTAATGGAAGTTGATTTCGGTTTATCGTGAACTGAGTTTTAAATGACATTGGTTCTTTAACCCTTTTAAAGACGAGATTAATTTCCTAAAAAGGTGAATAATCATAAAGTAATGATTTTGAGATTAAAACTAAACTACAGCTTTAATGAATATTTAATTAGATTGTAATGAGAATGGGATACTTAAATTTATCGAATTCATGAAATGATCAAGAATGGAGTACCACCAGTTTTACTCCAGGCGATAATTAAATCTTTAATTAGATTTGAACATGAAATGGTAATTAATTTTACCGATAACGCAGTGGGTGATAGATATGGAGTACTAACAATTTTGCGCTATGGGATGAATGGGTTGGGATTAGAAATAATAACATAATAAATGATTACTTCGGTAAGGCTCGATAATCCCGACTAGTTATATAAACCTTTATTTGGTTTAGGATTGTTAAAGGATAAAATAAAATCTTTTGAAACTGATATCCAAAGGAAGATTAAAGAATAAATTTAAAAGAATTTATCTTTGATAAAATTAATGGGAGCCTTTCCCTTAAAGATGTGAATATTTGAATAAAATAATATTTTGAATTGGAATGAGGCGTATGATGTGTTTTTATAACACTTGGTTATTGGTCATAAAATACGCGAGTTATTCAGAAAGACCGGGTTTATCCCATTCTGAATAACTGATACGGCGACTAAAAGTCAACGATGAAGACGGTGGTTGAAGACCAGAGATCTTCACATCGTTTGGATGATTACCGATGTCTTGATTAAGTTGTACACCCAAGACAAGGTAATAAGTGGTGATCGTCCAGACGTACTTGGAGATCGACCGGATATGCGAGTACCTCTCTCCTGTATTGGACATATGGGATGAGGAATAAGGTGCCTCCGGTTTTGTTCAGACCCAAAACAGACTTGTAAACGGATGCGTGTCTGACATTGGATTTCATTCTGTGTTGATTGGTTTTTATTAAATATATATCTATTTGGTGGCGAAGAATTTATTCTTTTGCTTAACACCCTTCTCTGAGACATACGAGCTTAGAGGTTATATATTGATAGACATCAGTTGTATGGCGTGAATTGTTAGTGTGGCATGCTGAGATGCAAATGATCAAGACTTTTGTTGAAAAGAAGAGTCTTGTGGTAGATGATCAAAGCACGACTTTAATTAGCAAAGATTTGTGTATAGTGTTAATTCGCGAGCCTCACACTCTGGTATGAGTCAAAAATGGGATAAGGAAACGTAGTAAGTGCATGACGTTTCTTTTTAGCTAGAAGTGGTGTCTAGGTATGGAGCCCAGACATTTTTACTTGTGTGGATGATGGATTACGAGGCGCCTCAGTTATATTGGTCACTACTGGCCAAGTGATAGTTCCGATAGGACCGAGAAACGTGTGTTCGGGAATAACTAATCCTCAAAAGTAAGGGAGGACCAGCACTGCAGGATCCAAGGGCTAGCCAGCGTCCAAGTCCTGGGTCATCTTGCTAGAGGTGATCTGAATCGGTAAGCAGACCATCCCTCGCCATGGCTCATGATGGAAATCCAATTCCCAATACGCGACTTTTCGGTTTTAGTCGTAAACCTATATGGCGACATAGTAGGATGAGGTACTATGCCATCTATGATTGATACATTTATATTCGAAGTTGATTTCTTCACGGATAGTAATAATAAAAGATAAATTTCGCGTACCAAGCATATTTTTCCATTATAAGGTAAAACTCTATCCTCCGGCGTTGTATTGTGTGATGGTACTTGAGTCTTATAATGGATTCGTTTTTCTTTTTAGCATTGCGTTGTTTATTTTATGGTATTCTTGGGTGGTAACTCATTCCGTGTTATACACGTGGTCCCTTGATTTGCCCAACTTTAAAATAAAGTTAATAACTGTTTAAGTTCTCACACCTGTGACGACCCGCCCCGCACCAGCCGACATTTCCAATGAAAGTATGCTATGCCAATGCCCGACTAGCATAGGACGGTCGCCAAAGAAAGGAAAAGAAAGGAATTTGAACTAGCAAGGAACCTGTAGAATGTCTCACAGTGCATGGAATAAAATATACTAATAACATACTTGGCATAAAACAGGCGAGACAATGCATAAGCTGAAATCTAAACCATAATCATCATAGCAGCGGAAATTCAAAATACAGTTTATGATCCACATCATTATTACAACTTCAAAATACTGTCTCTAAGGCAAAATAGAAAGGTGCACTACTAATGCCCAAAGTAGTGACCAACAACAGCAAAGGGAGATATATGTATATATCATACGTGGAAGCCTCCTGCTCGTCTCTGGTACAGCTACTCGTGCATAATCACCTGACTTGTCTCTAGTCTGCCCATTTAAGAGCATGCAGAGTAATAAGAAGAGATATAAAACCTTGGGTCAAACAAAAGTCTGGTATGAGCGATATGCAAAAAAAAAAAACAATAACAGGTATAATCCAATCATACTTGGACCTGTTTCTGCAACCAAAGAGTTAGCACAACATACCGTATTATACTCTAAGGTGACACTAAACAAAAGGTATAAAGATATGGAGGAGAGGTGTGCATGTTAAGGTGATAGCAAACAATCAAACATAGCAGTCATTCCTCGGGTCTCTCGCTCAGTGCGCAAAGCATACGATATCCACTACTTTGGTCTGGGCCATGAAGGAGTCCAATCCCGTACAACTATCACTTTAAGCCCACTATCTGTCTCTCAGTGGTGAACCACAGTTATGAATACCGATAACCACATTGCACACGTCCTGCGGCAAAGTCCAATCACGAAGTTGACTCGTTGGTTCCCATCTGGATCCTGAGTTCAAACTTCCCATTTGGACTTCCTTTGTATCTCGGGTTTCAGTCATCATCTCTGGATCGGTTCGGTTCTTCACTGCGCTTCGGATCGTCATCATCTATCAGTTTGTTCTCCATTTGGTTCGATCGTGACACTCCAGGCGTAGTGCTTCGGTTTGGAGAAACGGTTCGGGTCATGGTTCCCTCCAGACATCGGGTCGGTTCGTGTCCCTAAGGCACCTTTGGTTCAGTCAAGTCCCATGGTTCGAGTCGGGTGCTCTATTCGAATCGTGCCACCATGCTAAGGTCAGATCGGTTCGCAGTTCGTACTCCTCTTCCATTTAGCTCGGTTCGTGGTGTATACTCCAGTCCGTGAGTGACATCGGTTCGGGTCGGGGTTCCTTCTCTCAAGCGGGTCGGGTCGTGGTGCCAACTTTAGAGCATCAGTTCGTGACTTGCTTCTCCAGGCGGTTCATGGTGCTCAAGCTGGAGCGGTTCGGATCGGTCTCCATCACAACGAGCGGGTCGTAGAGGGCAAGGTCGATCCGATCCGGTTCCTGCATATTTTCTGCAACATTTCCAACGACCTGTTTACGCCATTCGACGGCATTTTCGACCAATCTAACTGTTCTAAACAATTACAAAACATTCCAAATAGTCATAGCAACATATAAAATTGACCACAAACACCAAAACAACAATTTGATATGTCAAAACGGATCAAACATACCCAAAAACCCATATTTCCCCCTCGATCATGTTTAAGTAAATCTAATGATAGGATTAGCAAAACACAGCCAAATTAACCAAATTTTATAACAGAGGCCTAAAACAATATTTCAAAATTTATAGATATTTTTCCAGAATTTAATCATGTTTAAATTCGCTAATTAACACTAATTACCCTTAATTAACCAAAATTAGTGAGGAACTATGCAAATCACTCACCTTTACCACAAATAAACTATAGATCTAAAATGATTCTCCGTTTGGCACGAATACTGATATCTAATAGTAGTTCTAACCTTGCTTTGGTGCTATTTCTCCTTAATTTGGTGAAGATTAGGCTAATGCTTGATTAGAAAGTGATTAGAGGTGATTCTAGATGTTAGAGACCATTGTTAAGGTTCCTAGGAGGTAATGGCAGCTAGAAAACTGAAATGAAATGAAAATCTAACTCATTTCAGCCTCCCCATAACCCTAATCCCGAAATGGGTTATGAGCCCATTCACTAATCACCTCATTTGGCCCGGTTAAGCAGCTTTTCGCCTTCCAAACCTTGTTTCAGCCATATCTCCTAAACAGTGAGTCCGTTTGGCTAATGTGACCACTCTACGGAAAGGTAAACCATCATCCGTACCTAATGGAAGTAGTTTTTGGTCAAAACTCCTTTCCAAGAAAAAGTTATGGCCAAAACAAGATTAGCTAGGGGCGAAACAGTCATTTAAAAATCGGCAAAAATCATGAACATGGGAAATGACCCCAATAGCCGTCTCCAAAGTTACACAACCATACAACTTCATACGAAAAAGAAATAAATATTCTACGATCCTCCGATGCGTGGAATGCAGGTCGTTACATTCTCCCCCGTTAAGAAATTTGGTCCCAGAAATTCCTTAACTCAAAACATAAAAAGGATTCTGCACGCCTACCAATCATTTACAAATAATAAAGCATACAAAACAACACAACAAGTCTATCCTAGCATGTGGTTAACTAAGAAGGGAGTACTATATCGATATAAAACCTTAACAGGCAAAGAGTTCTGCATACTTCTTCCTTATGTCCCCCTCCGTTTCCCAAGTACAGTCTTTCTCGTTTTCACCCCACTAGACTTTGGCTGGTGTCACCACCTTCCTTCGAAGCTGCTTTGTATCGTTCCCAACAATACGCATAGGCTTGCGGTTCTCGATCGCCTCGAGTTCAACCCCGATATCATCCAACTGATCCGGTGAAATAGTCATATCGGGGTCGTGCACAAACTTCCTTAACTGAGAAACATGAAATACATTGTGAACTCCTGCCATCTTGTTAGGTATCTCAACTTTATATGCTAAATCCCCAACTCGCTCAAGAACTGGGAATGGACAAACCAATCCTGGTGCTAACTTGCCTCTCCTGCCAAATCGTATCACGCTATTCAACTGAGAAAGCTTGACAAACACCAAGTCTCCAATGGAGAACTTTAAATCTCTTCTCCTCTTATCAGCATAATTCTTCTTCCTTTCTTGGGCAGCCTTTATTCGCAGTTAAATAATCTTGATCTTGTCTGAAGTTTCTCTTATCACATCCGGTCCAAGCACAAACTTCTCACCAGTTTCTAACCAACATGACGGTGAGTTGCATGGTCTTCCATACAAAGCTTCAAATGGAGCCATACCAATACTGGACTGATAACTATTATTATATGCGAACTCCACTGGATGCAAATGGTCATCCCATGGTCTACCAAAATCTAATATGCAAGCTCTCAAGAGATCCTCTAATACTCAATTCACCTCTCTGTCTGACTATCAGTTTGAGGATGATACGCGGTACTGAGATGTAATTCTGATACTAACGCCTCTTGTAAGCTCTTCCAAAGTCCACTAGTAAACAACAGATCTCGGTCACTCACATTGCCTTTGGGTATTCCATAAAATCTCACTACCCACTTCATATACAGTTTTACTGACTTAACTGTCGTTTTATTCGACTTAACTGGTATAAACCTTACACTCTTTGTTAATCGATCCACAATTACCCAAATACTGTCATAGCCCGATCTAATCCTTGGTAAACCATCTATGAAATCCATCGAGACTTATTCCCAATTCCATTCGGGAATTTTCAATGGTTGTAACAAACCACTAGGCTTCCTTTGCTCAACTTTAACTAAATAGCAATCCATGCACTTGGAGATAACTTCCCAATGTCTCTCTCCATCACTCAATCCTTTTACGTTGGTACAACCAGCCTTTCATTCCTTTGAAGCCATCCTTCTCGATCAAGTCCTTACTTGATCAATCTCTTGCCATCGATATCCATATCTAAATTAGAGGTGGTTTCCAATAGGTTAGGATCGTTCCTCTAACTGGAACCAATCCACTCAATCAAAATCGATCTAACCGTCAAACTTGCTAACATTTCTGGATCATCCATAATTAGGTCTGAAATCATATCTCGCGATATACTCGAATGGCTTCCATCCCAGAAACATAACCCCTAAACTGGCATGTCTCCTACTCAATGCAACTGTTACCGCACCTAAATCCTTCTCTATGTCCACTCCGCTACATGAAATCATGACAACTTCACTGCACTGGCTCATAGCCTTGCTACGAGCACTCTGCCTTATGGAGTAATGGCTACCCCACTGCACTGATACGTAGGCTAATGTCCATACATACGACCATCTCTTTGTTCCCCATCGCTAGAACCCTACAGGTGATAGTCTACCCAATAGAAGAAAAATAGGAACAAACATAGCAACCATAGCATCGATCAAACAAGTTCTATCTATCACCTGCAAAAGCCATGAATACGTTGATACCTGTATGTCTGGTCCTACAAACATCAATAACTAATGGAAGCCCAGCCTCCAAACGGACTACTGTACGTCCAACACACGTTTATCCTTCAAGGATAACTAGATCACGTCCAACGGATCCATGGTAACGGGCGTCCCCCGATAACCCTTCTTTAAGTCCGCTTAAAATACTTGAGTCCAACCCAAGTCTATCCATTATCTTGCTGCCCTCTTGAGTACAACTCGAGCCAAATCCAATTCCTTGTAGCCTTCTCGAGTCTAACTCGAGTCGATCCATAACTCAGACCTAGTCTTGAGTATCCATTACTAACAAACTCTAGTCCAACGTGAGTCGTCTCCCTATTCGCTGCATCTCCAAGATCAACGAACACCCATTTTCTTTCACGAGTTCAAGTCCAACTTGAATCGCCCTAATCTTCATTGTATCTTCCATGATCAACGAACATGTCCTATTCCTTCAAAGTTCTACTATCCAAAGAGAACATCAACATAGGGTCCTAAACAATCCATTACTTTGCATCTTTCTCGAGTCCTTGTCGAGTCATCTCATAACCCTATCGAGTCTACCTCGGGGCAGTCCATACCATCGAATAGTCTTATTATGTCACGGCTGCCCATCACTCCTCAAGTAAACTAAGATATCATCCAATTAAAATTCGCAACAACTATTTATCTCTCACGCGAACCATCCTAATCGAATTTGACATTCCCCAAGCACAAGCCCCAAAGGCCTAAACCAATATCAGATAAGCACCCAAGAAATATCGCCCCCAAATTCAGAAAATCCACGTGAGGTGATACTAGCAAAACAACCTGGCACTGGAGCACTCATTTGCCTCCCAGAGACAACTAGAACTTATTACAACGATAACCTCTCATCTTCCTTAACTCCAGTTACTATCGCCATCACTAGGTAGGTACCTAATACCACCTTGTACCTTTGGAGTAGATCGACTCCTCAAAATAATTCTAAACCCAGTAAAGCCTAAACAAAGAAAACATACATCCATCACTCGATAAGACCAAATTACAACAAATCATACTAAGACCAGTCGAACCACCTATCGGGTTCGTCACTACTAAAGGTCTATTGACTATCTCGGGTTCCAATTCCCACTTATCTACCAGGTCACTAGATATGAAGGAATGGGATGCCTCGCTATCAACAAAACTAGAACATAAATATTATAAATAGAAAGCATACCTCGAATAATGACGCCCTTTCCCTTCTCCGCCGCAATTGGGGCATTCGACGAAGAAGGAACATCGTTGATAGCATATGCTTTCACAATCTGCTTCTCTTAAGGGGGTTGCAGGCAATTATCCCTGTGATGTCCCACTTGGCCGCAATTGCAGCACTTCCTTTCCCCAGCCTTTTCCTGACAATCTCTAACATAGTGGCCCATCTTGCCACAACTAAAGCACTCTTTATCTTTCTTGTCCTTCTTTTTCTGGCCACCCTTGGTCTGATCCTGTTTTCGCTTATTCTGAGAATCCTTCTTACCTCCACCGCTTGCTTGCGGCTTTGGTTCCTCTACAGATGCAATACCAACATCGGCCTTAGACTTAGGGTAAAGACTCTCCGATCTCAATGCATTGCCCACTAAAGACTCGAACATCTCGTTGATGTGGTTTATCAGCCTTTCCCCTAACTACTCATCTAAGCCGGCTATGAACTTCTCATTCTTCTTCTTTGCAGTGTCGATAAGAGATAATCCATACTTCGATAGTATTGAACTCAGCAATATATTCCGAGACTGCCCTACCATTCTGCTAAAGCTCCAAAAATTTCCTAAACAACTCAGATTTGTGAGCAGTTGGAATGGACTTTTCGCTGAAACGAGTCATAAACTGATTCCAAGTAACTTGATCTTCAGGAGTAGCTGCTTTAATAGCATTCCACCAATTCATAGCTCGTCCTTGAAGCTGACGTGATGCTAACTTTCTCTTCATGGCATCATCGATTTCCAAGTCCTCGAAGATGCGCTCACAACTATCCAACCAATCTTGAACATCCGTAGCCGACTCCGTTCCATGGAACGGCTTCCCGCCAAGACTAGTATAATCCTTGTTAAGCTTGGCGAAATCGGACCTAGGCGCCTGCACTACCGCACCACCACCGTTAGCAGCATTAGGAACTGCTCCACGAGCATCCCTAAGCATCTCTCGCATGAAGGTAGTAAACATCGTCCTCATATCAGGAACATCCCTATTGTTTGCTCCTGAACCTGTACTCCTTGTATACCGGCTCATCGTTCAGTCTGTAAAGAGAAAACAATTAACCATCTCCATATTGGTGCCAGTGCAGTGCGACTCCATCTTAGATATACTAATAGTATATATATAGCTTTTGAAAACCAAAATATCACAAATACGCTCTCTCGTATACATATACTGTCTTTCCCTAGGTTAACTATGCAACCTAGAGCTCTAATACCAAATGTGATGGCCCGCCCCGCACCAGCCGACATTTCCAATGAAAGTGCGTTATTTCAATGCCCGACTAGCCCAGGACGGTCGCCAAAGAAAGGAAAATAAAGGAATTTGAACTAACAAGGAACCTGTAGAATGTCTCACGGAGCATTGAATAAAATATAATAATAACATACTTGGCATAAAATAGGCGAGACAGTGCATAAGCTGAAAATTAAACCGTAATCATCGTAGCAGCGGAAATTCAAAATATTGCTTATGATCCACAACATTATTACAACTTCAAAATATTGTCTCTAAGGAAAAATAGAAAGGTGCACTACTAATGCCCAAAATAGTGACCAACACAACACAGGGAGATATATTTATATATCATATGTGGAAGCCTCCTACTCGTCTCCGATATAGCTACTCGTGCATAATCACTTGACCTGTCTCCAGTCTGCCCATTTAAGAGCACCCAGAGTAATAAGAAGAGACATAAAACTCTGGGTCAGACAAAAGTCTGGCATGAGCGATAAGCAACAAAACAAAACAATAACAGGTATAATCCAACCATACCTGGACCTGTTCCTGGAGTCAAAGAGTTAGCACAACATGTCGTACTATACTCTAAGTTGACACTAAACAAAAGGTATAAACATATGGGGGAGGGGGTGTGCATGTCAAGGTGATAGCAAAAAATCAAACATAGCAGTCATTCCTCAGGTCTCTCACTCAGTGCGTAAAGCATACGATATCCACTACTTTGGTCACCTAATCCTTTGGGCCATGACGGAGTCCAATCCCGTACAACTATCACTATAAGCCCACTATTTGTCTCTCAGTGGTGAACCACAGTTATGAATACCGATAACCACTTTGCACAAGTCCCGTGGCAAAGTCCAATCACGAAGCTGACTCGTTGGTTCCCATCTGGATCCTGAGTGCAAACTTCCCATTTGGACTACCTTTGCAACTCGAGTTTTGGTCATCATCTCCGGATCGGTTCGGTTCTTCACTGAGCTTCGTATCGTGATCATCTATCAGTTCGTTATCCATCTGGTTCAGTCGTGACGCTCCAGGCGTGGTGCTTCGGTTCGAAGAAGCGGTTCGGGTCGTGGTTCCCTCCAGACATCGGGTCGATTTGTGTCCCTGAGGCACCTTTGTTTCAGTCAAGTCCCACGGTTCAGTTCAGGTGCTCTCTTCGGATCGTGCCACCATGCTAAGGTCGGATCGGTTCGCCGTTTGTACTCCTCTTCCATTTAGCTCGGTTCATGTGTATACTTTAGTTCGTGAGTGGCATCAGTTCGGGTCGAGGATCCTTCTCTCAAGCGGGTCGGGTCGTGGTGCCAACTCTAGAGCATCAGTTCGTGACTTGCTTCTCTAGGCGGTTCGTGGTGCTCAAGCTGGAGCGGTTCGGATCGGTCTCCATCACCACGAGCGGGACATAGAGGGAAGGGACGATCCAATCCGGTTCCTGCATATTTTCTGCAACTTTTCCAGCGACCTGTTTACGCCACTCGACGGCGTCTTCGACCAATCTAACTATTCTAAATAATTACAAAACATTCCAAACAGACATAGCAACATATAGAATTGACCACAAACACCAAAACAAGAATTTGATTTGTCAAAACGGATCAAACATACCCGAAAACCCATATTTCCCCCTTAATCATGTTTAAGTAAATCTAATGATAGGATTAGCAAAACACAGCCAAATTAACCAAATTTTCTAACAGAGGCCTAAAACAATATTTCGAAATTTATAAATATTTTTCCAGAATTTAGTCATGTTTAAATTCGCTAATAAACACTAATTACCCTTAATTAACCATAATTAGTGTGGAACTATGCAAATCACTCACCTTTGCCACGAATAAACTATAGATCTGAAATGATTCTCTGTTTGGCACGAATACCGATGTCTAACAGCAGTTCTAACCTTACTTTGGTACTATTTCTCCTTAATTTGGTGAAGATTAGGCTAATGCTTGATTAGAAAGTGATTAGAGGTGATTCTAAATGTTGGAGGCCATTGTTAGGGTTCCTAGGAGGTAAATGGCTGCTAGAAAACTGAAATGAAATGAAAACCTATCTCATTTCAGCCTCCCCATAACCCTAATCCCGAAATGGGTTATGAGCCCATTCACTAATCACCTCATTTGGCCCGGTTAAGCAGTTTTTCGCCTTCGAAACCTTGTTTCAGCCCTATCTCCCAAACGATGAGTCCGTTTGGCTAATGTGACCACTTTACGAAAAGGTAAACCATCATCCGGATCTAATGGAAGTGGTTTCAGGTCAAAAAATCCTTTCCAATCAAAAGTTATGGCCAAAGTTAGATCAGGAAGGGGCGAAACGGTCATTTAAAAATCGACAAAAATCATGAACACGGGAAATGACCCCAATAGCGATCTCCCAAAGTTACACGACCATACGACTTCATACGAAAAAGAAATAAATATTCTACGATCCTCTGATGCGTAAAATGTGGGTTGTTACAACACCAGTCCCATGACTGACTCGGAGTTTATTATTTCAACCTAAACTCTGGGTGTCCATATTTTCCACACAGACAATTAGTATTTTGGTTTTCATAGATATTTCTTTTCCCAGGATCCTGGATTACAGATAGAACTATATTCGGAAAACTTTTTATCCGTGTATTTTCTTCAGTTGTGGTAGTTGATATTTTCCGCTGCACAATATACTTATGTATAAATTTTCCGCTTCTTATTAATTTGTAAATATCTGATATTTTTCTGCTTTATATTATTTGAACTTTGATATATTCTTGTACTCTGATGTAAATTGTTGTAATAGCAATGAAACGTTCTCGTGTTTGTGTTCTGATGCATCATGTTCTCAAAGCAATTCGGGCTTCTTTGTCTCTTTGGGGATCGGGGAAGTCTGGGTCGTTATATTAAAAAAAATCTGTTATCTAAAATATGATATATTTTCATTATCCACATTATCCATACAACTTAATTTTTTGGTGCAATTAACGTAGAAGTTCATCCTTCATAACATGTTATCATGTCTGTTAATGCACCAGATGTAGCTCTGAAAGTTACCAGATTAACATTTGGAACAGAGGCATGCATGCAGGAAGGAAAACTATGATATTTTTTGAGAACGACTCATTTCCTGGATCCAAATGATGTGATGACAATAACATTAGACCTAATAACAAAAGAACTAAGAGAAACTGGTAGGAAATCTTAATATTTTCTGACGTAAAATTCATATATTCATAGATCTAAATCTAAATGAGTAAAAAGAAATATCCATTGAACTCAGTTTAGAGAAAAACATAAGCAAAAAATTTCCTGCAAGAGTGACAATGCATCATATATACCTATACCAGGTTATAATGGACGTCTCAAAAAATATGATGAAGAAAAAAAATGTAACTCACATATTTGCACATTGTGAAATTATATTTCAACAGCAAGTTCTTGGTGTTCTTAAAGCTAACCACAGTGGGAGACTTGAGCATCAATCCAAGAAATCACATCATTGAGCAATAAAATGAAGAAAATAAACCTAATTTCAAGAATACAAAGCCTCACTCTAAATTTTAAGTGGGAGACAATATGCACACAAAAAAATAGGATGATTCGGAACAAACAAAATTATACGGGAGTGGGAAAGCAGAATGACTACAACATCATTACCCTATAATACTTTCTTGCTTTAATAATGTATTGTATTTTTGTAATTAAAATATGAACAAAATGTACTTTCCCATTAAAATAGATATTAGCTTCTTCAATAATACCTATAAATGGTAAAAATATAATTTCATTGGATGCTCAAGGTTAGCACACAATAGTAATAGGGCGTTGTTATGAGGCCCGAAAAAGAGGGTGTCAAAATGTGCGAAAGTCCCGCAATTCACGGAGGAACGTGCGATTCAAGAGGTAAGATGCGGAGAAGATGTACAGTATCGGTTAGATCTAATTTTCGCACAAAATGACTAAAATAATTTCGGGCCTTTTAGCATTAGCGATAGTAATAACACGTAGGGGATCAATTTAATTCAAACTGAGAACTTTAACATGGGTAATCTAAATCTTTATATATATTGTTTAGATGTTGAAATAGTGTATGTTTAACGACTCTAGTGATGGCTCCTAACCTTTACTTGATAATCCAACCATAAATGGAAATAAAAAGTAACAAACAAAACGGGCTAAATTTATAAATAATTAATGCATTGGTCTTTAAATTTACATTTGAAACCTAATTTTAGACAATTGACAATTTATCAATCATGTACAAAAAAAATAGATATTAAATAAGCTTATACAGTTAAACCAAGTGAATGTTTGAAATTAGGGAAAAATGATAAATTCATTAATAAGTTAAATATGATAAATATGCTAAATTAGATAAATTCCATAACATTTCCTAAATTAGATAAATTTCATAACATTTCCAAATAAACATAACCAAATCCAATAACAAACGTTGTAAGATTAGATAAAGTCTACAGGACAAAAACTCATATATGCATAAATTAGGAGACTACTTGATGCTAATTTATAGGCACGCGGTTTACATCAAAATACACCAAATATAAAACTTTATGTACATACACCAACTAACATAACATGTGATAGCATTCAAGGTTATCACGATGCTAAGTCGAGCCACTACCGTCTAGAAGACTAGTCAACAAATCGCCCGACTACTCGTGACTAGGCGACAAGTCTTTTACATGCATATATTTATTAGACTTAATTATATAATATAATTAGATATAATTATAAATTTATAATAAATCCAAATTCAGCAAAGTTAACATAATAATAGATTCAAATTCAACAAATATCCATAATAGATCCTAGTCACAACATAATAATACCCATAATATCCATAATAGATCATAAAATGAGTGAACTCAAGCAAAATTATCTATCTCAATATCAACTCCATCTCCTTCTTCAACATTGGCATTGCTTGGATTGGGTAATGGTACACCATAATCACTAACGGTAACTTGGTAGCTACGAGGATTGTTAACAGTATATACTGTTAATTACTAAAAGTATGTATATATACGCAAATAATTTAATTATTAATTAGTGTATAATATATTAACAGTATATATAAGTTTTAAATATACATACCTGGCATCGATGAGGTGCGAGGAGAGCAGTGGCGAGGAGCAGCGAAGAGGTGCGAAGAGAAGCAATTAGGGTTTATTTTGCTATCGATGTTTTCGATCTCATCTGGTACAAGTATCAATCTCATCTTCGATTTTATCGATGTCGATCAGAGAAATTAGCATTTTTGGGCCGGCTTAAGCCCACTGTCGTCGAATTAGTCGACTGTCGTCGAACTTGATCAACCGATTGGTCGACTTGTCGTCGACGTGATAATAGTATTAGCATTGTCAATGACAACTGTTAATATATAAATTCAAACGAACACCTCATTGGCATTATTAATCAATAGTTTTAACATATGTAGTTATGTATGAATACAAAACAAAGATGTAACATTAACTGAAAGTTGATAACCGAGCCCATTATCATGCATTTTGTAATAGCATTGGTTGACGTCGCTGTGTTGACAAAAGATATTTGTTGTTATGATTAAGAAAATTTCTTATATTAATCTTCAATAACTTAGATGTATCTCTTGTAGCATGATTGCAACTAAACCAGTTGTGTGGTCCATTGTCTATACCAAACAAAGTAACATTTTCAATTGTTAATCATTAATATGATTAGTTAATTACAAGATATAAAAACTTTATTTCGATATGTTTACCTAATTTTTTTCCATAATAAGCCTATAAGAAAGTTATAAATGCAAATATGTTATAAATTAAAAAAATTTATTCGTGTAATCAAAAATTATGAAATGAATATTGGATGGCTATGTGTTACATATTTCCTTTACAGTACAGTTTCGTGATAGCTACTATAAACTGATTGTGCAATCAAAAACCTAATAATGAATATAATAAAGAAACTATACACTTAGAATGAAAATAATAATTAAAAGGATAAGTTTCGACTAATGCTTTTTTCTTTTTTAGATTAATATACAGTCTAAAAGGAACAAAAGGTTTATCATAGTCAGTACCAAGCAAAACAAATTTTTGTATCTGCATAAGCAACAATAATAAAATTAATACAGACTGATGCCTCCACCTAACTATTTTCAATGTTCGATTGATTATCGCCGCATATGTAGCATACCCAACCGCTACTATACAATTTTTCCCAATAAAAGTTAACCCAAGGGATCATTGGTTATCAGTATAACCATAATTCATCAGCTATAGCAAAATCCTATCTACCCTTGCATCTTAAGGACTTTAACTATAAAAATTATTATTAAGTCTCTAAATTTTTTAAAAGGTAACCTTTCCAATTCGAGTGGACCAAAGGCCTAATCATTCCATGAAAACAAAAACATAATATCGCTTTGAATTGCAACCATAATTGAAATTTCTGCTACTAATATAAACCTATCATTCCCATCCTATTAATTGTAAGTCTCAAAATTTGCGCTGTCAAGGGTTGAAAACCATAAGGAACTTCAAGTGAGTTTGCATCATGGTATGGTGGTGGAGATGTCTCTAATATATGAAGCTTTCTACTGTGGTGACCGCATTTTTAATTAAATAGTTCATATTTTGTTTGATAAAAATGATCAAAAGGGAGGAGGAATGTAAGATTCATAGTTCACAAAATAATACTATTTTCTTTTGTATATTTTTCCTTTCTAACTCTAAATTGGAGTTTATACCCTACTGGATAATGTATGACCTTTAAACCTATTACCAACCTTTCCATAAATAATCAAAAAATAATAATCAACAAATAAACAAATAAGTTTGATGCATGCTTATAAAAAATGAAAGAACCTACCAATAAGCATGCGACTATGAAAAACTCTTATTGTTGTTATCGTTATTTTTCCATATTTACAAATCAAAAGAGGGGGAAAATCCAAACAAATCAACGAAAAAATCGAATAATAAAATATACCTAGAAGTTAGAAACCGAGATTAGGGATGAGAACTTCTAGAGAAGCGACAAACAAACAAATATAATTGGCATTAATGGGAGAAAGAGCAGGAGTAATCTTCTTGTTTTGGATTTCAAAGTAAAAACTAAAAACATGAACAAAATATAAAATAGAAAAGGAAAACTAAAATTCAATTCCCATCTTAATTCAGGATTACATTTACAAATGACTTAAAGTCAGGATTTCAATACTTCGTAGATAGTATTCATTTTTTTAAATTGAAATTAAAGTAAAGTTATTAACTGGAGCAGAAGGTATATAATATCCAAATAACATTTAACTCCAAATCAGAAAGCATACAACAGGGTCACTTTGGGAAATTTTTGTTTTTATATTCCAAGTTCTTTCTTCTTCCCTGATAGTTCATAAACAACATAGTTAATTGATTGTTAATTGACGCTAGGCTGCACAGGTGTGGAAATCGAGTGAACAGATGAATCATCGCCTAACCGAAGTTTCAGTGCAAAATCCGAAAAATAGAAAAATGAACGAACGATTACCTATGATTGACGCCTAATAGATAAAGATGCACATAACCCTGGATAGCTTGTTAATCGATGACGGGCTTGTTGGGTTTCCCTCCTAATTTATTGGAATGCTCAACAAATATTGTTGAAAGGTGTGTAGACACATCAAATACCATGCATATTTATGTATAGTCAAATGGTAACATTATTTCCAAGAAGAAGTTTGAAAGCCACAACATGCATTATGAGAGAACCTTTTGTATTCCACACAAACACACACACACACACACACACACACATATATATATATATATATATATATATATATATGTGTGTGTGTGTGTGTGTGTGTATATATATGTGTGTGTGTATATATATATGTATATATATATGTATATAGTGTGAGATACATACAAAAATATATAGAAAACCATCCAATATTTGTGGTGAGTTCTCGTAATCCTACTATCATCTTATAGTGGAAGAATTGGACTTTGAGTCCCGCGGTTTTTCACTTATTGGGTTTTCCCTATAAACAAATCTCTTGTGTTGCTTCTTGTTTTTTTCATCTATCTCTTTTTCTCCACTTCACTTCTTAGCTTAACTCCACAGAGAAAATCATAAAGTTTTACTCAACAGTGGTATCAGAGCTTGGTTCAGCAATATATTTCCTTCTTGTGTAAGCTACAATGGAGACCACTTTTACACATGACGGTAAAATGTTTAAGCTCACTGCAGAGAATTTTTCTTACTGGAAGCAAATGACGGAAGATCATTTGTGCTGCAAGGACTTGTACAAGCCAATCACAAACGCAGATAAGCCAGAAGAAAAGTCCAAAAAGACTGGGAACTTTTGAACCGGTAAGCAATAGCCATGATCCAAAAATATATAGATAAAAGTTTATTTGAGCATGTATCTACTTATACTAATGCCTACCAGTTATGGGAGAAACTTGAGTCTATGATTCAAAAGAAGACAACCAAAAAAAAGCTCATCTACTAAGACGATTGGTTAAATCAGAGTACAAAGATGGTCAAGGCATGATTGAGCACCTGAATAGCTTTAAGGGTTTAGTAAGTCGGTTAACAAAGATTGAAATGGAGATAGATGATGAACTTCAAGCCTGCCTTCTTTTAAGCTTTTTACCTGAAAGTTGGGATACTTTGGTTGTTACTCTAAGTAACTCAGCACTAGAAGGAAAACTCACCATGGATGTGGTTGCTGATAGCCATATAAATGAAGAGACAAGAAGAAAAGAGTGTGGAACAACACAAAGCGAGGCTTATATAGTAGAGAATCGAGGCTGAAGTGAATTCAATGGAAGAAATAAAAACAAGGGATGCGAAAGTCAAGAGGACGCTCCAAATCTCGCTCTAGAATCGCTTGTTATTATTGTGGCAAAACAAGTCATAAAAAAATCTGAATGTCATAATCTCAAAAGAGATCAAAAAAATGAAACTGTGAGGCCAGATCAAGTTGACCCGAGAAAGAAGGAAGAACGAAACACTACAGCAGTTGCAGTCAAAGATGAATTAGATGTATTCTTTATTGGAGACGACAATTATCTCAATTTGACTTATGATGACAATATATGGATTGTCGATTCAGGTGCTTCCTTTCACATTACTCCACATGAATGGTTATTTTCTTCTTATCAAAAAAGTAATTTTGGTACTGTTAAAATGGGTAATCTAGTTACTATCAAAATTATTGGCATAGGAGATGTTCAATTGATAACTAATACAGGTTGCAAGCTCATATTGAAGGACGTAAGACATGTTCCAGATATGTGCCTCAATCTAATATCTGCAGGTAAGCTTGATGACGCTGGTTTAGTTAACAATTTGGTTTTGGAAAATGGAAACTCATAAATGGAAACATGGTCATTGCTCGAGGCAAAAAGGAGGGCGCTTTGTATTTAACACATGGTTGCTTATGTAGTGAAGCTAATGTTGTCTTTGATAATTCAATATTGGAACTATGGCATAAGAGATTAGGACACATAAGTGAAAAGGGATTGCAAATACTTGCCCAGAAGGAGATGATTCCTGAAGTGAAAGGTAAAACACTTGAACCTTGTTTTGATTGTTTGGCTAGAAAACAACATAGAGTTTCCTTTTATAGATCAAATAGATCATCAAGAATAAAGAATATTCTTGATTTAGTACATACTGGTGTCTGCTCTATGACTTAAAAATCTTTTGGAGGTGCATTATATTTTGTAACGTTCATTGATGATCATTCAAGAATGGTTTGGGTGTATTTGTTGAAAACAAAAGACAATGTACTTGCAGCTTTTAAGGAGTTTCATGCCATGGTGGAACGAAAAAAAAACAAGAAGTTGAAGTGTGTCTGTGCTGATAATGGTGGTGAATAATGTGGTCCATTTGAAGATCACTGCAAGGTATTTGACATCTGTCTTGAGAAAACACCTCCAAAGATACCTCAACTAAACGGTGTTGCTGAGAGAATGAATCGAACCATCGAAGAAAGAGTTCGATGTATGATAACCCATGCTAAACTCTCTAAATCATTCTGGGAGAAGCTGTGAAGACTGCTGTTGATATAATTAATCTCTCACCATCAGGTCCACCAAACAAAGGCATTCCAGATGAAGTTTGGTCAAGCACGAAGGCTTCTTATAACCACTTGAAGGTGTTTGGTTATCTTGCATTCATTCATATTCCTAAAGACGAGCGGGTTAAACTTGAATCAAAAACCAAGCAGAGTATTTACCATGGTTCCCCTAAAAATGAGCTTGGATACCGGTTATGGGATCCAGTTAAAAGAAAGATTGTTAGAAGCCGAGATGTCATTTTCTTTGAAGACTAGACAATTGCTGATCTTAAGCAAATAGAGAAGTCTATACCTAAGCATATAATATATTCAGATCCTGCACTATCCTTTGTGATGCAAGATGCAAGTGGAAAACAAGAGGAGGAGCCTAATCATAATGGGTTGCCAAGACAACATGAAGTTACTGAATAATCAATTGAAGAGCCATCATTGCATGAACAATCTCAGTCAAATGAAGAGATGATGGATGAGACAAATGCTACAACACAACCTCTATTAAGACGCTCTACAAGAGAAAGACGTGACTCTAGTAGATATCCTAGAGATGAGTATGTGGTAATCGCTGATGAGTGGGAGCCTCAAAGTTACGAACAATTCATGACCAGTGAACACAAAAGAGAATGCGAGAAAGCTATGCAGGAAAAAATGCAATCATTGCGTGACAATCATACATATGATCTGGTGGAGCTAACCAAGGGAAAACGAGCTTTAAAATGCAAATGGGTGTATAAGTTAAAAATCAGAAGAAAAGAACAGTCTACCCAGATACAAAGCTCGAATTTTTGTTAAGGGATGCAATCAAAAGAAAGATATTGATTTTGATGAAATATATTCTCCCGTGGTAAAGATACCATCTATTAGAGTTGTAATGGGTCTAGCAGCTTGTTTAGACTTAGAAGTTGAACAACACGATGTTAAAACAACATTTTTACATGGAGATCTATAGGAAGAGATCTATATGGAGCAACCCGAGGGGTTCAAAGTTGCGGGAAAAGAACATCTAGCGTATCGACTCAACAAGAGTCTATACGGTTTAAAACAAGCACCAAGCCAATGTATAAGACGTTTGACTCTTTCATGACTCAACATGAGTTCAAGAAGACTCTAAGCGATCACTGTGTGTATATAAAGAAGTATGCTGGTGGTGATTTCATTATAATTTTATTATATGTTGACGATATGTTGATTGTTGGATAGTACAAAAATAAAATTACAGCTCTCAAGAAGTCTTTAAGCGAATCATTTGCAATGAAAGATTTGGGTACAACATGGCAGATTCTCGGAATGAAAGTAACTCGTGATAGATTCAAGGGACTATTTTGGCTATCGCAAGAACGATATATAGAGAAAATTCTTGGAAGATTTAACATGCACGAGGCCAAGCCAGTAAGCGTACCACTTGGCAACCACTTTAAATTATGCAAGGAATAGAGCACAGAAACTAAAAATGAAAGGGCTGAAATGAAGAATGCCCTGTATTCTTCCGCTATTGGAAGTTTAATGTATGCCATGATATGTACACGACTGGACATTGCATACGCTGTTGGAGTTGTGAGTAGGCATTTATCAAATCCTAGAAAGCAACATTGGACTGTTGTTAAATGGATATTTCGATATCTCTGAGGAATAACCAAAAGATGTTTTTGCTTCGAAAAAGAAAAACCTATGTTGAAAGGATACACAAACACATATATGGCAGGAGATGTTGACTCTAGAAAATCGACATTGGGCTATTTGATTACTTTTTCAGGGGGGTGATGTATCTTGGCAATCTAAGCTCCAAAAATGTATTGCACTGTCTACAACTGAAGCCGAATTCATTGCAGCTACAAAATCATACAAAGAGATGATATGGCTGAATAACTTCTTGCTAGAATTAGGCCAAATACAAGAAAGTTATGATCTCTATTGTGACAATTAAAGTACAATTCAACTCGCTAAAAATTCAGGCTATCATTTCCGATCGAAACACATTGACGTTCGATATCACTGGATTAGAGATGTGTTGGAAACAAAGTTGTTGCAACTCAACAAAGTTCATACTGATGATAATTGTTCAGACATGTTGACGAAGACCATACCAACTAAGAAATTTGACGACTGTTGCGATGGTGCTGGCATGGAAGTGCTCCTTGATTAAGTCGGAAAGGGGGAGATTTGTTGGGTTTCCCTCCTAATTTATTGGAATGCTCAACAAATATTATTGAATTTTGTGTAGACACATCAAATACTATGCATATTTATGTATAGTCAAAATGGAAACATTATTTCCAAGAAGAAGTTTGAAAGCCACAACATGCATTATGAAAGAACCTTTTGCATTCCACACACACACACACACACACACACACACACACACACATATATATATAAATATATATATATATATATATATATATATATAAGTGTGAGAGAGTGTGAGGTACATACAAAAAAATATAGAAAACCATCCAATAATCGTGGTGAGTTCTTGTAATCCTACTATCATCTTATAGTGGAAGAATTGGACTTTGAGTTTTTCCCTCATTGGGTTTTCCGCATAAACAAATCTCTTGTGTTGTTGCTTGTTATTTTCATCTATCTGTTTTGCTCCACTTCACTTCTTAGCTTAACTACACAGAGGAAATCATAAAGTTTTACTCAAGAAAGCTGCATAGGTGATGAAACTGAGTGAACAAATGAATCGTCGCATAGCAAATGTAGTTGATGAAGGCGAACCGATACGTAGCTACGAGCGATGGATGTCAAATCAAAACCGAGTCAGTTACGTGGATAATCGACGGTCCTCGTCGCCAGCGAATAACGGAGGATATCGGGTTTTTTCTGCGACTATGATAGGGAAACTAGGGTTGCATAGACGAGGAGCAAATGGTTGTACACTTTCTGAAAAATAGATTCACGGAAGACAACAACGAATAGTGGATGGAAACCAAAATAGAAAAATAATAAATTAATTTAAAAAAGGTCTTCTCTACTATTGTTTAAGGAGAAAAAAACTTAAAACAGATAAAACTCCTGAAATTAAAGTTAAAGGTTCTATTACTATTATTTAATAGATGTATTTGGGATCGAATAAGAAACACGTTTAGTTACCGATTTCCGATATCTTATCCTAGTCGTCGATTGGAGGAGGTCATAAGTCAAAAATGAAGCCGCATCTTGTAAGCGAGCAATACGAGTAGAAACTCAGCCCTCAATCGTGAACTGCAGATCTAATGAGAAAAAGTTCCTTGTCAACAGTCTCTTTCGATCTCCCCTTTTCCTCCATTCCTCTTCTTATGTTGTAAAAATATTTCGGCGTTTCAGGAGGAAGAATTAGCTTAGGTGATCTCCAAGCTAGAAGCTAATCAAATAAGCCTTTTGAAAACAAACACAGATGGACAAGAGGTACGGCTATTTTATTTCTAGTTGCATTACTTTGTATAGAAAACCCGAACATACAAAATTGAAAAATGCTTGATTTATTGTTGCTATTCTTTTACCGCATACACAATCCTTGCTGATGAGATTTTTTTGAATTAGCTGTCAGTAAGATAGATTATTTTTGTTAAAACAGACGTATGTAATTATCGGTCTAATCCTTTGATTTGAAAATAGAAATATACTAATTATAGGCATGAATGGGGGTTGTAGCTTATCCCAACATAGACAGTGATGATGTTTTAAACCAGGCATAAATTGATCTGCAGCACCATTTATCATCCAAATCTTCAAATTTAGGATACTGTAATCTAGATGTCTTATTTTTCAATTATGTCTTCATGCAAATAGATGTTCTATTTTGAATGGCATTTAATATGATTTAACTACATATGTCCTGACAAATTATGGGTTTTAGTTTGGTAGTAGGAGAAACAAGTATGAAGAAGCTACGATTTCAAACTCCAGCTAAGCTTAATGATGACTTGATGGGAGAAGTTATCAATCGTTTGCTTGCCATATTGAATTTCCGCTTTAAATGTGTTTCAAAACAATGGTTCATTCTAAACACCGAAGCTTTAGGACGTAAAAGTCAAACTCTCACAATACTTGGAATGTTTTATGTCACTGGTAGTTGGGACTGTTAACACCGTTTATTCAACGCGGTTCAGAACTAAGAGGTATATACGAACAGCGACACATGACACGATTGATCCGAATAATTAAATACGGCATGAGTCCAAGACATTCTGACTTATTGCGTTTAAACCATGCCGCAAGGCGCTCAATTTATGGCGCAAAAGGCATGTCATACCGTGATGAGGTCACGACATGGCAATTAATCCGTAAACATAGCTCACATTCCGCTCATATCACCGGATTCATGTCGTCAGGATAGACACTCATATCGTCCAACGTGTATTCATGTCGTACCGAGTACAAGTCTTCATGACGCAAATGTCTTCATGTCGCAAAATGATATGGAAACTCTAATGACGAATTACAACCAAGGCGCCAACGCGACTTGTCACCAAGTCGCTAAAGACCAAGTCGTTTGTTATAAATGATCATACCACATTTAGTTAAAGTCATGGCGTGTATACTCCAATCCGCTAGCTTCAAGTCGCAAGCCTTAAGCTGTTCAAATCCATATTGCCCCACGTTCATGCCGATGAATGCTTCATACCGTAAGGCTTGTTCCCACCCTCGACTAGTCATGTCGTAAACAAATATAGACCATTCATAAGTCCAAGCCGCAGACACCATGCTGGGTATCCATGTCGTTGTAAATATCTACAGGATGACACGAGGCAGAACTTGCGCCAGAGAGCTAATGACGTAGGAAATAAAGTTAGTTCATTCAAGCAAACCATCCATGTCGTCTGATACTCAAGTCGGACAAGAATTCATGTCGTGGCCCAATATTATGTCATATGTACTGTGAAACATTAGGCTATCCTTGATCATCATGTGAATTAAAAGCATGTCGACAGAAAGGAAAAGCACCTGAGAAGACATGTGGCATAAGTCTAATAAAGAGGGCACCAGGATGAGTCATGTCGTATGTCCATTCATTTCGGTGGAGCATGCCGCTTCAGTTGTAGGTACGCAAAAGTTAAGGTGTATAAACAAGGAACGACATGGATTAGAACGAATTAATGGGTACGATTAATGCCATAGGGTGTTAACTTCTCCAGGGAACCATCAGTTCGTTTCTTGCTCAAAAAGAAATAACATGAGTCAACCTTATCTTACAAATGAACGCATGATTACGGTGCATGTAGAGGACAGCTGGCAGCATGTTGTGGACCATAAAGCTTTTGCATTATTCAAGCCATAATGGAACTTATCATATTTAAAACAAGTCTTGTCGTTAGAAAGAGAGAACCATGACGTGGCGATGCAACACAAAGTATGGAACACAAAATCAATTCGTGCCCCAGCTTATCCAAGCCGCCGCATTAATTCTGAGACCATGCCACATCGTTTCATGTCGCACGCCAACCGTAAGACAACTGTACTCTCCTATTTACCACCGTGCCACTACCCCTTGGAGAATACTATAAATACTCCTCATAATTCATTTAGAAGGGGGACGGAAAATTCATTCCAAGAAGGAGACTCTGTCAAATTCAAAGCTCATCTACAACTTCTCTAATGGCTTCCATGGATTCAACAACACTTTTCTAACTTCATGAAGATCAAATCCAAGTGAATGTTCACGAGAGCTCTCTATAATTGAATCTAAGCATCATCAATCTCATTCAAACTACAAGATGAATCACCCCAACATCATTCAAGGAATCTCATATCTTCTCTAATCCACTCTAAATCCAGACCTAATGCAAAAATCTTACAAAAATCATGGAGAAGAGTCAAAGCACTTAAAGGATTGAAGATTCATATTTCTATCGCTATTAAGCTAGAGATTCCGTCAACTCCTCACCAAATTTAAGAGAAGTTAGATCTTAAAGAGGGTTAAAAGAGGGAAATCATTGTAATAAGGGAAAATTCATATGTCGTAAGCTTGAATATCATTATGAGAATTGATTGAAAGTGTAACACCCCGTACTATCTATTAACGTTATAATAACGAATCCTAGAATACTTAATTTAAAATCTAAGAATTAAGGGAAATGGGTTACGCCATTGTGTTCATCTCGGAATTTTGGTTGAGATAGAGTCCGAGTTTGCATAAATTGGACTTCGTATAAAGAAGTTATGGCTGTCAGAAGTTTCTAGGAAATTCAAATAAATTCAAACAGCTCGAAAAACGAATTCAAATTCAAACAGAAGTCAGAAGCGTGCTGGGCGGGAAAACTCCCTCTCAGGCAGGTCGACCAGGGGGTCGACCTCCCCTCTAGAGGTCGACCTGGGGTCGACCTTAGGGTCGACCTTGGGGTTGACCTGGCCCCCGGCCAGATCTGAAATTTGAACGACTGATGACATGCTGCTAAGTCACTAGGGTTTTTGAATGGTACTGATTCGGTCTGAGTGGCTGTGATTAACCCTAGGTTCATCCGACGGCTATAAATTACTGAAATTCTATATAAACAACTCAGTGCTCAACCTAAAAACACACAAAAAATTAATCCTAGAACTGAAATGTCGTCAGTAGAGAACTTGGAGTAGCCGTCACCGTTTTCAATTCAAAGACGAGTTAAAAGCTTACATCTAAAATCAAATCAAAACGAGTCTAATTCAACGATCTTCATCAAAGGCGCGCATCTCCCATTTCAGATTTCGGATTTCGGAACGCAAGAATTCCTTTTTAGTTTGTAAGTTGATTATTACGTAGATTTAGACATTCTTTCGTTTGAATCATGACATGTTGTAATTAGGATATAGAATGATGCTTATGTATAAGATTTGATTCTCGTTTATCTTAAAGTATCGTTGTGATTAATCATGTCTATATGCTTGTAGCGATGAACATGTTGTATATTTCATGTCTATATGCTTATGGCGATGAACATGTTGTATTAATCATGTCTATATGCTTGTGGTGGTGAACATATTGTATGTTATTAAAATCTATTATGATTTGGGTAATGGATTTATTTTGCCAAATAAATGGTAAAACATGTCATGCTATGAATTGGTGGTTATTTGCACGTTTGCGATCTAAAACACATGCTTATATGATAGATCAACACTCATGTATATTCATGTTAGGTTGAATCTAATTATGTTGTAAAAGTGGAATTATAGTCCTCTTATGTTTTTAACATCATGCTAAATTGTGATTAAAAATGATTATAATAGCTTTCTTATGTTTTGACATACATAAGATTATACGATAAGTTGTGGGTTGAAACCGTGATCATATGCCAAACTTCCATGCTAGACCTTTGTCAAGTTTACATGACCATTAGACCCAACTTAGTCACAAGTTCACCTTTGCCCATTTAATTAAAGTAATGACACCTCTATGCCAAGTTACACATGACAAGTTGAAATGTATGTTATTTTATGATTATTTCACGTCTCTTGTTTATTACCCCTTTTCTTGTTTATGGGTTGGGCTACTTACTAGCCCAACATTTTATGTGATTCATGTGTACGTTCCACGGGGGTAGTGATGGGTAATATGAAAATTCATGGCATAGATTTGTTCATTAAATGGTATATTTGATATACCATTTATGTTGAGTATAATCAAAGGATAAATATGGCGTGATTAAATTAAATTTAATCCACATAAAGAAATTTGACATATATAGAAAAATATGAATTTTAGAAAAGACCAATATGCCTAACCCGAGGTTAGACTGAGTTGTGGTGTAAATCTGCCCGAAACCGACCGGCATATCCAGTGACCACAACAAGACTTGTCTAATGTGGGTGGTTAGTGCATCAAGCCCAAAAAGAACTCGAGGTTAGACTGAGTTGTGGTGCAAATCTGCACGGAACCGACCGACACATCCAGTGACCACAACAAGGCCTGTCTAATATGAGTGGTTGGTGCTTTAATAAATTAAAGCTAAGTCAGGATTGGTAGGATTAAGTAAATTAGGAAAACACTTAACCGATTCAACATGTTAACTAAACTGATGGGTGGGGTTAGGTAAACTTGGACACTTAGCCATATAAACATGTTGATTAGAAAATCCTAGTAACGGGGACCCATTTCAGCAGTAACCCACTTAGATGTATCATGGTATCCTGAACTAGGCAGGGTGGGGCACGATTACTGGGCTGAATTATAAGCAGTCAAAAACTAAGGCGGTTGGTGAGCCAGTGTAGGTTCCGACGGAGTATGCGCGTGCACGTACTCCGAAGTGGAAAAATCAGGCACTGGACATTAGTAGTGTACACTGCGCATCTTGAATCGTGTCGGGTTGCCACCAGAGGGACTGATACACCCCATGATGGGACCAGCAAAGATAGCTACAGTCAAGCGGGGCCGAATGACACAGGACATGAATGCATGCGAGTAGGAGCCGATCATTAAGGGGATCATTCGGTATAAACACGTAGGGCTGGTGGAGCCAATGGTTAGTAGGTGCAGAGATTATAGTAATGGGTGCGATCAAATGTTTACCTTATCTTATATTAGGGTGATGTCCTATATTCCGTCAGTACTGTCATTGTCCTTTTCCTTGTTTAAATGCTAGTAATCACTGAACTTACCAGACTTATTGTCTGGCCCATTTTCTTTCGTCTTCTTTTCTTCCGTTCCCCCCCCCCCTCGGGTCTACAAGGACGGCATACTCCAGCTTAATCAGACCCTTTGCAAGCTTCAAGAAAGTAGATGTATGATTTAGACTCTCTTGCATTGGCTATGGCTCTTGGATACTACACTTTGGGATTTATGCAGATTTATCTATGTGTTATGCTTCTTTATTTTAAATAATCAAGACAGAAATTATGGTGTAATGTTTTGGAAGTTATTTTGAGACAATTTGATGTAATACTTTTTGTATTAAACTACGTATGCAATAAATATTTGAATTTCCGCTGCTTGAATTGATCTGTCTTGTAAATTTTTCTGTGTCTTGTACCTATAAACCTCCACCAAAGTTAAGGCATTCCCTTTGTGAATGACCTTAACGGAAGTGGGGTGTTTCACTTGGTATCAGAGCAAAGGTTTACCAGATTAGATAAGAGTTTTTGAAAACTATTTTCAAAAGAAACATAAAGAAGCATTTTTCAAGATAAAGTGATATTTTATTTTAAAGCCATAACCCCCCAAACCCATATGCCCTATCATTCTATCCTTTGTTTTGAATCTTTCCTTTTTCGTTTTAGCATGTCTGGGAATCTTAACCTTCTAGAGGGTGTACCGATACCTCGCTGGTTCAGGAGGTACTTAGAGGCTAGGGCCAACGACGCAGGCCCAGCAGATATTCCTCCTCCAACTGCAATGGTTCCTCCTCCTCCTCGTGCAAATGCTTTCTCAAAGATTTGTAGAGACTTTAGGGCTATGGGTGGAAAGGATTTCAAGGGAACTGAATCATTTGTAGAAGTAAGGAATTGGCGCAAAGAAACTAAAGATCTATTCGATATCTTTGAGGTGGATGATAGACAAAAGATACAGTTGGCAGTGTGGTTGCTCAAAGGCGAAGCTCCCTATTGGTGGGAAGTCACTAACACTGAATGACCAGTTGACACATGGATGGATTTCAGAATATGTTTAAGATGAAATTCCTATCACAAGCTGAATGAAGTCTACAGCTGGAAAAGTTCTTGTCTCTTAAGCAAGGAAGTATGACGGTCAAGGAGTACGTTAATCAATTCAATCAGCTGGCCCGATTTGGACTGGACTTAGTGAATACTCCTCATAAGAAGGCTCTCCGTTTTGTCATGGGATTGAATGAGCCACTTCACAGCTTGGCTATGACCCATATACCTATGGGGGCTACTTAAGAGAGGTTAGTGGACATGACACTCTTATATGATGTAACCCCCACCTCCGCTAGGGTCACTCTCAAAGGGAATGCACTAGTTTTGGTGGAGTATTATCTAGGTAAACATACATAAAGATATCACAGGGCTGAACATAAATAAAGCAGTGGTAGAAATTAAAAACCAAATCTATTACATTCAAGAAAAGAGTCAAAACCCCATATATCCAAGGTACAAATTATTCCATTACCTCAAGTTCCAAATAAAGAAGCATAAACTTAAGATAACAGAAGTAAATTATTCCCCATAAATAGCAGAAGCAGCCATAGCATAGCCCAAGACCAAACAGTACATGAGCTATCAGAAAGCAAGCTAATTCCAAGCTAAGAGCTAGTGTTTCCTCCCCGAGAACCTTGGGGGAGGGGGGGAAACGAAAGAAAATGAGGTGAAAGAAAAAGGGTCAGTCATAAAGATTGGTAAGCCCTAGTGACTTTAAGTATGAAAACTAGTAAAGGTAACATGATATGTGAAAACTGGAATATGATAAGTCAAGTTTAACATCGCATATTCGAGATTCGCTGCACCAACTGTACTAGTGTTCTAACCAATGTCAAGTATTAATCATGAAATGATCCCTTGGCCCAGTATCATGAAGTGACCCATTACGGGGTCCTACGGTACGATCTACTAATCGATCGGCTCCCTACAAGTTCTAGCTCGTCATGTGTCTGTGTCATACGGCCCTATTTTGAAATGTAGTTACCTGTGCTTGGTCCACCATAGGGTGTATCAAGCCCTATGGTGCCAACCATCGACACGAATCAATCACGCACAGTGTAAAACTACGGGTGCCTAATGCCTTCTTTTTCAACTCCGGACTAAGTGCATGACCATAGTCCGCCTGAACCTACAATGGCACACATACTCAGCCGTCGTTCTGGTCGCTTACAATCAGCCCAGTAATCGTGCCCCACCCTGCCTAGTCCCAGGGTATTGTGATACATCTTAGTGGGTTACTGCTGAAAAGGACCGCGTGACTAGGGTTTCTAATGGGTTAAGTGTTGTCATTCAAATTCGTGACTTAACCCTATCCAAATCATGTATCAAGTTGGTTAAGTGTGTTCAAGCGGTTCATGATTTAACCCTATCAAATCATTGTGTCAAGTTGGTTAAGCATATTCAAGTGGTCCAAACATAACCCTATCATGTGGCATTAATTCTATAATGCACCTCAACCTCTCACATTAGACTAACTGTTGTGGTTACTGGATTTGCCGGTGGTTCCCGGCAAATTTACACCACAACATAGTCTAACCTCGGGTTTTACATGCGATATGACCAACTACCAACATTGGATCCTATTGTTTGCAGCCACTGGATTTGCCGGGCGGTTCCGGGCAGTTTTACACTGCAAACTCAACCCAACCTCGAGTTGGCCATTTTCAAGTTTATCTAATTGTCATACCCACGTTCAAGTTTTCATGTCAAAATTCATGTCGAGTTTTCATGTCATGTTTCATGTCAAATCGTGTCAAGTTCATGTCCATATTCAGGTTCAAGTCATAACAACGTTCCTGTTCAAGTTCAAAGCCAATTCATGTTTTACCTAGTCTACCCAAATCGTATTCCCATCGCACGTAAGCTCGAATCGATATAAATAAATCTAATTAGGGAATAACATAAAAAGGGATGGGTATAAGGTGGCAAAAGTGATTACTAGCATAGCATGGTATGACTTGATAAAAGGTTATAACATTACTGGCATATGGAATATTGGCCTCAAACATAAAGATTCCAAATCTAGCAAAATAAGGTACTAGTCAAGATAACAGTTGTCATAAGGTGATAGTATAGTCATGGTAATGATTGACATAAGGTGATAGCATAGTCATGGTAACGATTGACATAAGGTGATAGTCATAAACTTGTGACTAATAGCAGATTCAACATGATAATACGAGGGGTTTTTCTTTTTGATTTACAACATGAATAGGTCCCCAATCAATGTCATAATAATATATCCAGAAGTCAAGATCTAAGATGAACAAGAATGGATGTAAAACAATCATCATACATAGGTCCAATTTCAATTTACATCTTATTCATAGTACATTTACATTTTAAATCTAAAAATAATTGGGACTTACAGATCGTGGTTCGAGAATTAGAAAAAGAGAGTCGATGTTGAATCTTTATATGCTTAGTCAAGTCCTAATAGAAATCCCCAAATCAGCAATGTAGTTTCGTCGTAGAAGAAGTAGTCCCTTTCTCTAACTTTTCAACCAGAATTAGAGCAGCATAAGGTCAGAAAGAATTTTGTGTAGACTAGTGTTAGGGGCTGTATATATAGGGTCAGGTCAACGAATGTAGACAGAAACGAGGCCAAGAGCATCAAAGTGAATCTAGATTTAAAAGTGGGCTCGGTCACCAGGTCGACCCCCAGGTCGACACTATGGTCGATCTGGTCCTGGGTAGGTCGACTACATAGTCAACCCCCAGGTCGACCTGTTCCTGGTGGGAAATTTCCCGCCCAGTCCATTCTGAGGTTTTAATTTCGAATTTTGAATTCGAATTGAGCTGTTTTGAACTTGAAAACTACTGAAAACTTCGAAAGGTCATAACTTGGTCATACGTGCTCCGATTTTCGAAAACTCGAACTCGTTTCCAAGCAGAATTCCGAGACTAACGCAATGGGGCAACCCATTCCCCTTGATTCTTATTTTAAAAATTAATTCTGCTTTGATTTATGGTTATTACACGTTATAAAAACATGGGTTGTTACATTCTCCCCCCTTAAAGAATTTCGTCCCCGAAATCTCTAAGTTAGGGAGAATGTGTCCTACCATCCATCATCCATCTACTCAAAGCATCATCCATAGGCAACCGTTGTCCTTAAAATATTTCTAGTGATGTATGAACATATGTAGAAAGTGTGTGTATATGTACTTATCTAATGCAAAAGATCAGGCGGTTACTGATTCAGTAGACCTCCTTAATGCAAAATATGTTAGTGTCATGAATCCAACATGTATGCAAATTCCTAACATAGTTTATAATCTCTACATGAGTGCACAAACATTCATTCATATGCAACATCCAAGTGATAGCATAACAAGCTTCATCCATGTACAAGTATAAGCACTCATGCATATGCAACATGAAAATGTGACTGAGCCGATCTAGTGCCTAATGTGTGTCATGCATCCACTAGCAACCACTTGCAACCATTTGCAAACACCAACCATAACTTGTTTCAATCACATGTTTACATCCATATGGTTCTACCTAAGGTTCTCAAGATAAGATCGGGAAGATAACAAGACAAACGTAGATAGTAGAAGCATGATACGAAAAGGTTTTCAAGTTTATAGGAAAAAGATATTGATAATGTAACCTCAAAAAGAATGGGTAAAGTGTGCGCATCTTCTCTTCGGTTTCCCAAGTTGTGTCTTCTTGGGCTTCACTCCACTGTACTTTAACTAGCTTGACTTCTCGATTCCTTAGCTTCTTAATCTCCGTCCCCAAGATACGAATCGGAACTCGCCTCAATATTGCTTCTTTTTCCACTTCTACATCTTCAAGGATGTTTGGCTCAACCACTTTGGCTGACTCATGCAAGCACTTCCGGAGATGCGAGACGTGAGAGACATTGTGCACCCCAGCCAGCTTCTCGGGTAAGTCTACCTTATAGGCCATTCTCCCAATCCTCTCAGTGATAGGGAACTGTCCTATGAACCTTGGTGCTAGCTTTCCAACTGCTCCAAAATGAACTACATTGCGTAACGGAGAAACTTTTATAAAGACCATATCTCCGACTTCGAACTCTAGGTCTGTCCTTCTCTTGTCCGCATAAGATTTCTGTCTATCTTGGGCCGTTTTCATCCGTCTTTGTATCAACTCAATCTTCTCAGAAGTGTCCCTTATCATGTCGGGCCCAAGTATAAGTATGTCTGTCGTCTCCCACCAACAAGTTGGCGACTTGCATGGTCTTCCATACAGGGCTTCGAACGGTGCCATTCCGATGCTAGCTTGGTAACTGTTATTATATGCAAACTCCACGAGAGGAAGATGGTCTTCCCAAGTGCCCCCAAAGTCAAGAATGCATAGCCTCAGGAGATCTTCTAGTACTCTATTTACCCTTTCAGTTTGTCCATCCGTCTGTGGGTGATAGGACGTGCTCTAGTTCAGTCGTGTACCCATTGCTTCTTGCAGACTATTCCAAAACTGGCTAGTGAAAATCGGGTCACGATCACTAACTATACTAGAAGGAACTCCATGCAACCGTACTATCTCTAGAAGGTAAATAGACGCTAGCCATAATGCGGTCCTCTTGCCTTTCACTGGAATGAAGTGAGCACTTTTCGTGAGTCTATCAACTATGACCCATATGCTAGTATTTCCCTTCCTTGACCTAGGCAGTCCATCCACGAAATCCATCGAGATACTCTCCCATTTCCATTGCGGAACCTCCAAAGGATGTAATAGCCCACCAGGCTTCTTCGACTCGGCCTTTACTTTTTGGCACACCATGCACTTCGAAATGAACTCTGCCACGTCCTTTTTCATTCCAGCCCAAAAGAACATGCGTTTCATATCTCTGTACATCTTATCCCCTCCAGGATGTATGGTCATCTTCGAGTGATGCGCCTCTTCAAGAACTTTCCTTATTAGGTCTCTCACTTGTGGGACACATAACCTTCCATCGCGCCTTAGCCATCCCTTGTCATCTATGGATACCTACTGAGGTGACTTGACGTCTCACCACTAATCAGCTTGTTCATGATTTCGACTATCTGTGGGTCTTCCTTTTGTGAAGTACCTACTTGATCTAGAAGTGTAGGTCTTAACTCAAGAGATGCTAACGTAGCAGTCAATGACTCAACAGAAGGTGTAAAATCAAATGTTGCTATAAACTCATGTCTTTTCCTTTCAACGAACAAGGGGCTCAAAGTCAACCTTTTTCTACTTAGCGCGTCCGCCACCACGTTACCCTTGCCAGGGGTATAAGGCATATCGAAGTCATATGATGCCAAGAACTCCATCCACCGTTGTTGTCTCAAATTCAAACTTTCTGTGAGAAGAGGTACTTAAGCGATTTATGGTCGGTATACAGCTCGAACCTCTCCCCTAGAAGATAATGGCGTCAAGCTTTAAGTGCAAAAACAGTCGCGGCCAACTCCAAGTCATGCGTGGGATAGTTTTTCTCATGAACTTTAAGTTGTCTGCCCCCGTAGCGTATTACTCTTCCTTCTTGCATTAGGACAGCGCCTAACCCCGTGCCGCACGCATCTGTCTACACCGTAAACATCTTACCTCCATCGGGTAATGCCAAAACTGGAGCTGTTGTGAGGGCTCTCTTAAGTCTCTGAAAAGCAGCGTCACATTCTATGTCCTATGCAAAAGCTAGGTTCTTCTCTGTTAACTTAGTAAGAGGGGCTGAAATCTTAGCGAAGTCCTTAATGAACTTCCTGTAGTAGCCTGCCAAACCGAGAAAGCTCCTCACCTCCGTTGCATTCTTAGGAATTTTCCAGTCCTGTACCGCAACTACCTTTGCGGGGTCCACGTCTATGCCTTGCTTAGAAACTACATGTCGAAGGAACCGAACTTCCTTCCTCCAAAAATGGCATTTGGAGAACTTAGCCTTTAATTGGTGTGCTCTAAGTGTTTCCATGACTTCCTTGAGATGTCTAGCATGCTCTTCTTCATCTTTTGAGAAGATCAAAATATCATCCACGAAAACTACCACAAACTTGTTAAGGAACTCCCGAGACACCCTACTCATCAAATCTACAAAGTATGCGGGTGCATTCGTTAACCCAAACGGCATGATGATCCATTCGAAGAACTCATCTGGAGTCCTAAACGCAGTTTTGTCAATGCTATCCTCAGCCACTCTAAGCTGATGGAATCCTGTGGCTAGATCGAGTTGAGAGAAAACAGATGCTCACACAAGCTAGTCAAACAAATCGTCGATTCTTGGCAGTGGGTGCCTATTTTTCTTTGTTAGCTTATTTAGCTCACGATAATCTACGCATAGACGAAGCGATCCATCCGCCTTAGTAGTGAATACCACCGGAGCACCCCATTCAGAAATGCTTTGCCTTATGAAATTTTTCTTAAGCAACTCATTAACTTGTTTACTGAGCTCTCTTCTTTCTCACGGGGCCATGTGCCTAACGGGCAATGAAACTAGCTTGGCATTATCAACAAGATAAATTCGGAAGTCTATCTCGCGTTTAGGAGGTAACCCCCTTACTTCATTAAAGATATCTGGATATTCTCGGACCATTCTTATAGATTGCAAATTATCGTCGGACGAGTCAAGGGATTCAAGATAACACATGACCGGACCCTTAGGGTTACAAGAAATTTCAAGGGTAGTACCAAGGCGAGTCATGAGCCTCACTACCCTTTGTTCACAATCAAGAATGGCTCCATAATCGGACAGCCAATCCATACCTAGGATCAAACAGTATCCTATAAATCCGAGAACATAAGCATTACACGTGAATTCTATGCTTAAGATAGAGATCCTCAAATCCACACACATCATAGATAAATGGGCGGAGCCCCCAATTGGATTTGAAACTATAACGCGATCCTCAATCAGACTAGTACTTAGGGGCATATTTTCAACAATATCATAAGAAATAAAAGTATGCTATGCGCCAGAGTCAAATAAGGTTCGAACAGGAAAGTCAGAAATGTAAACAAGACTTTCTACAGAAATATTACTACCTCGGTCAAGAGCTGGAGTGGTGTTGAGAGCAGGCAACTTCCCTCCAGAAGTTCCTGCTCACTGGGTCTGCCCTTGCCCCTGTCCTTGCTTCTTAGGGCAATCCTTGCTGATGTGTCCAGTATCTCCACAATGAAAGCATTCACCCAACTTCCTCTTCTTCTTTCTACAGTCTTTAGCCAGATGTCTAGTAATACCACAAAAGTTGCACTTCCTCGTCTCTCATGGTTTGTTGTTGCTCTTGTTATTCTTGTTATTCTTGTTTCTCCCCTTCTTGAAGTCAGCTTTCTTATTCTGAGTCTCATTAGGCTTAATCTCCTTCTTGCTATTCTTGTCTTCCTCATGAAGTAGAGCCATATCCACCAAGCTTTCAAAGGTCGCCCCCATGGGTATATGAGTTATGGCCAAACTGTGTAGTGGCTCGTTTAATCCTCGAGCAAAGCGTACAGCCTTTTTCTGGGCCGTGTTGACCAAATCCAAACCGAACCGAGCAAACTGATTAAACTTATTCACGTACTCCCTAACAGACATGTCCCCTTGCTTGAGTGCTAGGAACCTCTCCATCTGAAGGTTCTCTTCTGCTTGCGATAAGAATTTATGCCCAATCCTCTCTCTAAAGTCTTCCCAAGTATCAGCTGGCCTGGTAGCGTTAGTGACTTCCCACCAAAATGCAACTTCCTCTTTCAACAACCATGCTGCTAACTGAACTTTCCTATGGTCCTCCATATCAAAGATAATGAACAAGTCTTCCGTCTCCTTTAACCAGTTTCGTGCCTCAACAAAGGTTTCAGTTCCAACGAAGTTCTTGCCGCCCATTGCTTTAAAGTCTTTGCATATTTTGGCAAAAACAGTACCAGGAGGAGGAGGAACCGCGGCCACTAGGGGAGGAGGAGGAGGGATGTCTGCCGGGCCCACGTCGTTGGCCCTGGCTTCTAAGTACCTTCGGAACCATCCTTGCACAGGTATTCCCTCAGGCAGGTTAAGATCAACCATGCTGAAAAACAAAAAGAAAAAGATTCAAACGAGGAAACAAAGGAAAGTGCTACTGGCTTTTTGGGGAAGAGCCATTTTTTTTAAACATAAAACTTTTCTTGAAAAATGCTTCTTTATAAATGGTTTTGAACATAGTTTCATAAGGTTTTTAAAACTTTTTGCCCGGCCTGGTAACCTTCTGCTCTGATACCAAATGTAACACCCCACCTCCGCTAGGGTCACTCTCAAAGGGAATGCACTAGTTTTGGTGGAGTATTATCTAGGTAAACATACACAGAGATATCACAAGGCAGAACATAAATAAAGCAGCGGTAGAAATTAAAAACCAAATTTATTACTTTCAAGAAAAGAGTCAAAACCCCGTATACCCAAGGTACAAATTATTCCATTACATCAAGTTCCAAATAAAGAAGCATAAACTTAAGATAACAAAAGTAAATTATTCACCATATATAGCAGAAGTAGCCATAGCATAGCCCAAGACCAAACCGTACATGAGCTGTCAGAAAGCAAGCTGAATCCAAGCTAAGAACTAGTATTTCCTCCCTGAGAACCTAGGGGGGACGAAAGAAAACGAGGCGAAAGAAAAAGGGTCAGTCATAAAGACCGGTAAGCCCTAGTGACTTTCAGTATGAAAACTAGTAAAGGTGACATGATATGTGAAAACTGGAATTAAACATAAGGATGATAACATAATTGGTAGGATAATTAAGATAATATGATAAGTCAAGTCTAGCATCGCATATTCGAGATTCACTGCACCAACTATACTAGTGTTCTAACCCATGTCAAGTATTAATCATGAAATGATCCCTTGGCCCAGTATCACGAAGTGATCCATTACGGGGTCCTACGGTACGATCTACTAATCGATCGGCTCCCTACAAGTTCTAGCTCGTCGTGCGTCTGTGTCATACGGCCCTATCTTGAAATGTAGTTACCTGTGCTAGGTCCACCATAGGGTGTATCAAGCCCTATGGTGCCAACCATCGACACGAATCAAGCACGCACTGTGTAAATCTACGGGTGCCCAATGCCTGCTTTTTCAACTCCCGACTACATGCACGACCATAGTCTGCCTGAACCTACAACGGCGCACCTACTCAGCCGTCGTTCTGGTCGCTTACAATCAGCCCAGTAATCGTGCCCCACCCTGCCTAGTTCCAGGGTATTGTGATACATCTAAGTGGGTTACTGCTGAAAAGGACCGCGTGATTAGGGTTTCTAATGGGTTAAGTGTTGTCATTCAAATTCGTGACTTAACCCTATCCAAATCATGTATCAAGTTGGTTAAGTGTGTTCAAGCAGTTCATGACTTAACCCTATCAAATCATCATGTCAAGTTGGTTAAGTATATTCAAGTGGTCCATGACTTAACCCTATCATGTGGCATTAATTCATTAATGCACCTCAACCTCTCACAATAGATTAACTGTTGTGGTTACTGGATTTGCCGGGCGGTTCCGGGCAGATTTACACCACAACATAGTCTAACCTCGGGTTTTACGTGCGATATGACTAACTACCCACATTGGATCCTATTGTTCACAGCCACTGGATTTGCCGGGCTGTTCCGGGCAGATTTACACTGCAAACTCAACCCAACCTCGAGTTGGCCATTTTCAAGTTTATCTAATTGTCATGCCCACGTTCAAGTTTTCATGTCAAAATTCATGTCGAGTTTCCATGTCATGTTTCATGTCAAATCGTGTCAAGTTCATGTCCATATTCAGGTTCAAGTCATAACAGCGTTCATGTTCAAGTTCAAAGCCAATTCATGTTTTACCTAGTCTACCCAAATCGTATTCCCATCGCACGTAAGCTCGAATCGATACAAATAAATCTAATTAGGGAATAACAAAAAAAGGGACGGGTATAAGGTGGCAAAAGTGATTACTAGCATAGCATGGTATGACTTGATAAAAGATTATAACATTACTGGCATATGGAATATTGGCCTCAAAAATAAAGATTCCAAATCTAGCAAAATAAGGTACTAATCAAGATAACCGTTGTCATAAGGTGATAGTATAGTCATGGTAATGATTGACCTAAGGTGATAGCATAGTCATGGTAACGATTGACATAAGGTGATAGTCATAAACTTGTGACTAATAGCAGATTCAACATGATAATATGAGGGGTTTTTTTCTTTTTGATTCACAACATGAATAGGCCCCCTATCAATGTCATAGTAATATATCCAGAAGTCAAGATCTAAGATGAACAAGAATGGATGTAAAACAGTCATCATACATAGGTCCAATTTCAATTTACATCATATTCATATTACATTTACAGTTTAAATCTAAAAATAACTGGGGCTTACAGATCGTGGTTCGAGAATTAGAAAAAGAGAGTCAATGTTGAATCTTTATATGCTTAGTCAAGTCCTAATAGAAATCCCCAAATCAACAACGTAGTTTCGACGTTGAAGTAGTCCCTTTCTCTAACTTTTCAACCAGAATTAGAGCAGCATAAGGTCAGAAAGAATTTTGTGTAGAGAGACTAGTGTTAGGGGCTGTATATATAGGGCCAGGTCAACAAATGTAGACAGAAACGAGGCCAGGAACATCAAAGTGAATCCAGCTTCAAAAGTGGGCACGGTCACCAGGTCGACCCCCCGGTCGACACTATGGTCGACCTGGTCTTGGGTATGTCGACTACATAGTCGACCCCCAGGTCAACCTCGTCCTGGGCGGGAAATTTCCCACCCAGTCCATTCTGAGGTTTGAATTTCGAATTTTGAATTCGAATTGAGCTGTTTTGAACTTGAAAACTTCTGAAAACTTTGAAAGGTCATAACTTTGTTAAACAGGCTCCGATTTTCTAAAACTAGGACTCGTTTCCAAGTTGAATTCCGAGACGAACGCAATGGCCCCATTTCCCTTGATTCTTATTTTAAAAATTAATTCTGCTTTGATTTATGGTTATTACATGTTATAAAAACACGGGTTGTTACATATGAGGAAGACAAGGGCAAGAATGAGGCAAAAGTGGAAGTGCCTCAAGATAAGAAGGGGGAAGGGTCACATAACAAGAAGGCTGATTCAAAGAAAGGTGGGAAGAACAACAAACCCCGTGAAAAAAAAGTGTAATTTCTGTGGCATTCCTGGGCATCTAATCAAAGACTGCAAGAAGAAGAAAAGGAAGATGGGTGGTTGTTTCCACTGTGGTGAGACAGGACACATGGCTAGGGCCTACCCAAGGAAGCAAGGGAAGGGAGCTGGACCTTTTTCTGGAGGACAAGTAGAAATATTTCTGTCGAAAGTTTAGTCTATCTTTTTGATCATCATGTTCGTACACTATTTGATTCTGGCGCATCACACTCATTTGTATATGCTGATTTAGTTGAATCTCTGCACCTAGACACTATTTTAGTAGAGGATCCCTTGGTTGTTTCAAACCAATTGAGGGCTCAGCTTATTTGTCAATGGTTTGTTTGGATTTGAAAATATCTACTCTAAGCGTAGCAATGCCTATGTTTTGGGCTTCACGGGCTATGGGTTGATTCTAGGCATGGACTGGCTATCTAGTGATGGTGTCATCCTCGCCTATGAAAAAAGAGTGGTTAGACTCCTAACTCGCCTTGGTAACATTCTTGAAATTTCTTGTAAACCCCTGAACACTGTTATGCTAAGTTATCTAGAATCTCTTGATGCGTCTGTTGAGGACTTGCAGTCTTTAAAGGTAGTCCATGAATATTCTGATGTGTTTGAAGAGGTAAAGGGTTTACCCCCGAAGCAGGAGATAGACTTCTGCATATACCTCGTTGATAATGCAAAACCCGTTGCCTTACCCGTTAGGCACATGGCCCTAAGGGGGAGAAAGGAGCTCAGCAAGTAAATCAAAGAGCTGCTTGAAAAGGGGTTCATAAGATGGAGTATTTTTGAATGGGGTGCTCCGGTAGTGTTCGCGACCAAAACCGATGGTTTGCTTCACATGTGCGTTGATTATAATGAGCTAAACAAGCTGACCAAGAAGAATAGACACCCACTCCCAAGAATAGATGATTTGTTCGATCAGGTTGTGGGTGCATCGGTTTTCTCCCAATTAGATTTAGCTACCGGATTTCATCAGCTAAGAGTGGCCGAGGACATCATTGATAAGACAGCATTCAGAACTCCAGATGGTTTCTTCGAGTGGCTTGTCATGCCTTTCGGCTTGACAAACGCACCTGCTTACTTCGTTGATTTAATTAGTAGAGTGTTCCGAGAATTCCTCAATAAGTTTGTGGTGGTCTTCGTAGACGATATCTTGATCTTCTCAAAGAGTAAGGAAGAGCATGCTCAGCATCTAAAAGAAGTCATGGATACTCTCTGTGCACATCAGTTGAAGGCGAAATTCTCCAAATGCCATTTCTGGAGAGAAGAAGTTAGGTTCCTTGGACACTTGTGTCCAAAGAGGGGATAGTTGTGTACCCCGCAAAAGTGGTTACTATGCAAGATTGGAAGGTTCCTCAAAACGCAAACGAAGTCCGAAGCTTTCTCGGGCTAGCAAGCTTTTATCGAAAGTTCATCAGAGATTTTGCAAAAATCTCAGCTCCACTAATAAGATTGACAAAGAAGATCCTAGCTTTCAATTGGGATTTGTATTGCGATATTGCTTTCCAACGTTTGAAAAGGACTCTAACAACAGCCCCAGTTCTGACATTGCCTGATGGAAGAAAGATGTTTACAGTATACACAAATGCATGCGGAACGGGACTAGGCGTTGTTCTGAAGCAAGAAGGGAAGGTAGTGGCTTATGGTGGAAGGCAGTTGAAAGTACATGAGAAAAACTACCCAACCCATGACCTAGAGTTTGCAGCCATCGTTTTTGCGCTTAAGTCTTGGCGCAATTATCTCCTAGGTGAGAAATTTGAATTGTATACTGACCATAAATCGTTGAAATACCTCTTCTCGTAGAAAGATCTCAATTTGAGGCAGCAAAGATGGATGGAGTTTCTTGCCTCGTACGATTTTGAGATTTCCTGCACTCTTGGCAAGGGCAATGCCGTAGCAGATGCCTTGAGCAGAAAGAAACTGGACTTAAGCCCTCTCTTTGTGGAAAGGCAAAGTTTGGAGTTCATAGCAAGCTTTAATTTAAGACCCTCCTCTGACTTCGTACCTGGCTTGCTAGCAACATTAGAAGTGCGACCAACTCTATTAGATTCAATTGGAGCCACGCAAAGAGAAGACCCTCAGCTAGCTGATGTGATGGACAAGTTAATTAGAGGTGAGACTTCCAGTCACCTCAATAGATACTCCACTGATGCCAAGGGCTGGTTCAGACGAGAAGGAAGACTATGTGTCCCACAAGTATGGGATTTGGTAAAGGCGGTTCTAGAAGAGGCACACCATTCCAAACTGACCATACACCCAAGCAGAGACAAAATGTATAAAGACATCAAAAGAGTTTTCTTTTGGAATGGCATGAAGCGAGACGTAGCTGAATTTGTTTCTAAGTGTTTAATATGCCAACAAGTCAAGGCGGAGCAGAAGAAGCCTAGCTGTCTGCTCCATCCTCTAGAGGTCCCACAGTGGAAATGGGATAGCATCTCGATGGAGTTTATAGATGGGTTGCCCAGGTCAAGGAGGGGCAATACCAGCATTTGGGTAATAGTGGACAGGCTCACAAAAAGCGCCCACTTTATACCTGTCAAGAGTAGAAGGACTGCCTCATCTCTAGCATCCATATATGTCAAAGAGATAGTTCGACTCCATGGGATACCCTCCAGCATAGTGAGTGATCGAGACCCTATCTTCACAAGCGAGTTTTGGAAGAGTTTACAAGAGGCTGTAGGCACACAGTTATGCTTAATCACGGCCTATCACCCTCAAACCGATGGCCAAACCGAAAGAGTCAACAGAGTATTAGAAGACCTCTTGAGGTTATGCATTATTGACTTCGAAGGAACATGGGAGGATCGTCTACCCTTGGTGGGATTCGCGTACAATAATGGCTACCAAGCTACCATAGGCATGGCACCTTTCAAAGCTCTATATGGAAGACCGTCCAGGTCACCAACTTGCTGGTGGGAGTCCACAGACAAGCTCATACGTGGACCTGACATGATTAGGGAAACTTCAGAGAAAGTGGACTTGATACGAAGAAGAATGAAGACTGCCCAAGGCAGACAGAAGTCCTACGCAGACAAAAGAAGAACTTACCTTGAGTTCGAAGTTGGGGACAAGGTGTTCCTTAAAGTATCTCCTTTGAGGAACGTCGTTCGCTTTGGATCCGCGGGGAAGTTAGCACCAAGATTTGTAGAGTCGTTCCCTATCATCGAGAAGATTGGGAAGATGGCTTATAGGGTACAGCTCCCCGAAAGGTTGTTCGGGGTTCGTAATGTATTTCATGTCTCTCACCTGCGGAAATGCTTACACGAAGCTGCGGAAGTGGTAGAACCAAGTATGCTAGAAGAAGTAGAAGATGAACGAGAAGCAACTGTGAGGAGAGTTCCGACCCATATCTTGGGAACAGAAATCAAAAAGCTTCGCAACCGTGAAGTTAAGCTCGTCAAAGTTCAATGGAGCGATGCCGAGGAAGACGCGAGTTGGGAAACTGAGGACAGAATACGTGCAGCCTACCCTTTTCTTTTTGAGGGTACATCTTTGATCTCTCTTGCCTTAAGTTTATGCTCGTATCTGTCTTTTTAGTTGTATTTCCTATCCTTTATCCTTAGGTAGAAACCTTTTTGGATGTAAACATGTAATTGAAACATGTTATGGTTGATGGTTGCAAGTGATTGCAAGTGGTTGCTAGTGGTTGCCCGTGGATGCATATACACACACATTAGGTATTAGATCGATTCAGTCACTTTCATATTGCATATGCATATATGTATTTGTATATGGATTAAAACTTGATGTGTTACCATATGGACGTTGCATTTGTATGAATAGTTGTGCACTCATGTAGGAAATTTTGAGTAGGAAAAATTGCATACATAATGGATTCATGACACTGACATAATTTGCATTAAGGAGGTCAAGTGAATCAGTGGACCGCCTGATTTTGCATAAGATAAGGACATATACACACACAACGCATATGATCATGAAGCATTAGAAATCTTTTAAGGACAATGGACGCCTGTGTTTGATGGTTGAGTAGATGGGTGATTGGATGGTAGGATATAAGTTTTTCTCGACTTGAAGATTTCGGGGACGAAATCCTAAAAGGAGGGGAGAATGTAACACCCCGTACTTTCTATTAACGTTATAATAACGAATCCTAGAATACTTAATTTAAAATGTAAGAATTAAGGGAAACGGGTTACGTCATTGTGTTCATCTCGGAATTTTGGTCGAGATAGAGTCCGAGTTTGCGTAAATTGGACTTCGTATAAAGAAGTTATGGCTGTCAGAAGTTTCCAGGAAATTCGAATAAATTCAAACAGCTTGAAAAACGAATTCAAATTCAAACAGAAGTCATAAGCGGGCTGGGCGGGAAAATTCCCTCCCAGGCAGGTCGACCAGGGGGTTGACCCTAGTGTCGACCTCCCCCCTTAGAGGTCGACCTGGTGTCGACCTTAGGGTCGACCTGGCCCCCGGCCAGATCTGAAATTTGAACGACTAATGACATGCTGCTGAGTCACTAGGGTTTCTGGATGGTCCTGATCTGGTCTGAGTGGCTGTGATTAACCCTAGGTTCATCCGACGGCTATAATTAAACTGAAATTCTATATAAACAACTCAATGCTCAACCTAAAATCACACAGAAATATAATCCTAGAACTGAAATGCCGTCAGTAGAGAACTTGGAATAGTCGTCACCGTTTTCAATTCAAAGACGAGTGATTGACTTAGAAATGTGTTTATTTTATGCTCTTATTTCTTATCTTTTTTATATAAATAAATATTACTTGGGTATTGTTTTGTTACTTTTACAGATATTCCAACCCAGCCTGCATGCAACCAGAAAAATAGAGAAATGGAGATCAGATTGCTATATATTTACATTTTGAAGAATTGTAGATGAAGATCCCACATCTAGTTGCTGTTGAACAAGAAAATGATTGATAAAAAGGCCATGCACATATCAAATCAAGGGAAGCTTGACAAAGAACTAAAAGGAAAAGAAGAAAGGCCAAAAATTTAATAGATTTAACTAAGGCCCATTTGAGACTCTCATTGTAAACTCTTTTGTGAATTCCCGAAGGCCCATCTATCATTGTATTAGGGTTAGGGTTTGGTTATTCCCTATAAATACCCTTGTAATGTCATTGTAGCCACCATCCTATCCATTATTCTGTATTCTCTTCTCCATTAATAAAAGTTCTTCCTTTTTACTATTTCTGCATTTTTCTTTCTTAGCAATAGGTGTTGTCTTCACAATTAGTTTTGGAAGGGCACCAATTGTATTTTACATTTGTTTCATTAGTGATTAGTCGTTTGATTAGTTTCAACGACAATCCTAATTTTATTTTTGTTGTTCTTCTTATTCTGCACTTTTATTTTCTGCATTGTTGTTCTTGTTTTGCAATTTACTTTCTTTAGTGATTAATCGTTGATTAGATTCAACGATAATCCTAAGTTCGCAATTTCAGTTTGTTTTTATTTCAACAAAATCTCCAGGCTACGTCTAACTCGCCCAAGAGATTAGATAAATAATTTGATTTTAATTTAACTCCCTGTGTTCGACCTGTATGCTGCACACTTGTGCGCTTGCAGAATTTTATTACAAATATCGCGCTTTTCTAATTCATAGATTAACGACGATCAAGTTTTTGGCGCCGTTGTCGGGGAGGTAACAATTGAATTTTATTATTTATTTAATTTATGATTCATGTTAGTTTTTTCTTTTTGTAAAAAAAAAAATCTTGCCACTTTTTCTTTTAATTTTCCTTCTTTTTTTCATTTATTTCTTTCCTTTTTTTTATTTTGCATTTCTTCCAATCTAATTCCTTCTTCAAAAAGAAAAAATATATACAAAAAAAAGAAACTTGCTAATTTTTCTTCAATTTCTTTCCATCTTTCTACCACCTCGCTGATTTTCACATTTTTCTTTTCCCTTTCCTTTTCTTTTTATTTGTTTCCATCTTTTGTCTACAACTATCTAAAAAAAAACTTTTGCAATTTCTTCTTTGTCTACTTTGATTTCTTTCTTGTTTTTGTCTGCTTTTATTTCTTTCCTCAATTTCTTCTACCCTTCCTCTATACTCAAAAAAACCTTTCTTTTTTTCTCTTATTTCCTTCCTCTTTTAATTTTTTTTCCCTTTTTGTTTGGGTTTTTACCATTCATTTCTTTCCCTTTCTTCTTGTTCAAATTTTCATAAAAAAAAAACTTGCATTCATTTTTTTATTTTATTTCTTTCCAATTGCATTTCTCATTCACCTCCTATAATCTCTCTTTCCATTTTTTTCATTTATTTCTTTCCGGCTCTCTCCTTCATTGAAAAAAAACAACTTTCAATTTTCCTTTATTCTTTCCATCTTTCCACTTTCTTTCCAATCATCTACATTCTTTTTCTTTTTACAAATTTCGAAAAAAAAAATATTCCTCTTTTTTAATTTTTTTTCCTTTCTTCTGTTGTCTTTCGTTCTCAATACATTTGATTTCTTTTCTTCTCTTACAAATTCCCTTTCTTTTCAAAAAAAAAAATCCTCTTCTAATTTTACAACAACAAACAAAAGAAAAAAAAATCTTTCTGTTTTTGTCTTCTCTTTTGTTGCTTTCCCTTCTCAATTTCTTTTCCAAATCTTTTACAATTACTTTCCTTACTTCCTTTACAATTCTCTTTCTTTCCTAAAATCTCTCTTCCCATTTTTTTTTTTTTTTTTTTTTTTGTCATTTGTTTCTTTCCTATTTGTCCACTTTTTCAACAATAATAAAAAAAGGGAAGGTCATAAAAAGATTCATTCTTTTTTTTCAATTATTTTTCTCCGCTTCATTTCTTCACTCAAATCAACGAGTTAAAAGCTTACATCTAAAATCAAATTAAAACGAGTCTAATTCAACGATCTTCATCAAAGGCGCGCATCTCCAATTTCAGAATTTAGATTTCAGAACGGAAGAATTACTTTTTAGTTTGTAAGTTGGTTGTTAAGTAGATTTAAACATTCTTTCGTTTGAATCATGACGTGTTGTAATTGGGATATAGAATGATGCTTATGTATAAGATTTGATTCTCGTTTATCTTAAATTATAATCATGTCTATATGCTTGTGGCGATGAACATGTTGTATATTTCATGTCTATATGCTTGTGGCAATGAACATGTTGTATTAATCATGTCTATATGCTTGTGGTGATGAACATATTGTATGTTATTAAAATCTATTATGATTTGGGTAATGGATTTATTTTGCCAATTAAATGGTAAAACATGTCATGCTATCAATTGGTGGTTATTAGCAAGTTTGCGACCTAAAACACATGCTTATCTGTTAGATCAACTCTCATGTATATTCATGTTAGGTTGAATCTAATTATGTTGTAAAAGTGGAATTATAATCCTCTTATGTTTTTAACATCATGCTAAATTGTGATTAAAAATGATTATAATAGCTTTCTTATGTTTTAACATACATAAGATTATATGCTAAGTTGTGGGTTGAAACCGTGATCATATGTCAAACTTCTATGCTAGACCTTTGTCAAGTTTACATGAACATTAGACCCAACTTAGTCACAAGTTCACCTTTACCCATTTAATTAAAGTAATGATACCTCTAGGCCAAGTTACACATGACAAGTTGAAATGTATGTTATTTTATGATTATTTCATGTCTCTTGTTTATTACCCCTTTTCTTGTTTATGGGTTGGGCTACTTACTAGCCCAACATTTTATGTGATTCATGCGTACGTTCCACGGGGGTAGCAATGGGAAATATGAAAATTCATGGCATAGATTTGTTCACTAAATGGTATATTTGATATACCATTTATGTTGAGCATAATCAAAGGATAATTATGGCACGATTAAATTAAATTTAATCCACATAAAGAAATTTGGCATATATAGAAAAATATGAATTTTAGAAAAGTCGAATACGGCTAACCCGAGGTTAAACTGAGTTGTGGTGTAAATCTTCCAGGAACCGACCAGCATATCCAATGACCACAACAAGACCTGTCTATTGTGGGTGGTTAGTGCATCAAGCCCAAAAAGAACCCGAGATTAGACCGAGTTGTGGTGTAAATCTGCCCGGAACCGACCGGAACATCCAGTGACCACAACAAGACCTGTCAAATATGAGTGGTTGGTGCTTTAATAAATTAAAGCTAAGTCTGAATTGGTAGGGTTAAGTAAATTAGGAAAACACTTAACCGATTCAACATGTTAACTAAACTGATGGGTGGGGTTAGGTAAACTTGGAAACTTAACCATATAAACATGTTGATTAGAAAACCTAGTAACGGGGACCCATTTCAGCAATAACCCACTTTGATGTATCATGGTACCCTGAACTACGCAGGGTGGGGCATGATTACTGGGCTGAATTATAAGCGGTCAAGAACGTCGGCGGTTGGTGGGCCAGTGTAGGTTCCGATAGAGTATGGGCGTGCACGTACTCCGGAGTGGAAAAATCAGGCACTGGACATCAGTAGTGTACACTGTGCATCTTGAATCGTGTCGGGTTGCCACCGGAGGGACTGATGAACCCCATGGTGGGATCTGCACAGGTAGCTACAGTCAAGCGGGGCCGAATGACACAGGACATGAATGCATGCGAGTAGGAGCCGATCATTAAGGGGATCGTTTGGTATAAACACGTGGGGCTGGTGGAGCCAATGGTTAGTAGGTGCAGAGATTATAGTAATGGGTGCGATCACATGTTTACCTTATCTTATATTAGGGTGTTGTCCTATATTCCATTATTACTGTCATGGTCCCTTTCCTTGTTTAAATGCTAGTAATCTCTGAACTTACCAGACTTATTGTCTGACCTGTTTTCTTTTGTCTTCTTTTCTTCCGTCCCCCCCGCCTCAGGTCCACAGGGAGGGAATACTCCAGCTTAATCAGACCGTTTGCAAGCTTCAAGAAAGTAGATGTATGATTTGGACTCTCTTGCATTGGCTATGGCTCTTGGATACTACACTTGGGGATTTATGCAGTTTTATCTATGTTTTATTCCTCTTTATTTTAAATAATCAAGACAGAAATTATGGTGTAATGTTTTGGAAGTTATTTTGATATAATTTGATGTAATGCTTTTGTATTGAACTACGTATGCAAAAAATATTTGAATTTCCACTGCTTGAATTTATCTGTTCTGTAAATTTTTCTGTGTCTTGTACGTATAACCCTCCACCAAAGTTAAGGCATTCCCTTAGTGAGTGACCTTAACGGAGGTGGGGTGTTTCAGAAAGTGGATGTAGATTCATAGAGAATCGAACCACTATAAAAATTCCTTTGTATTCTTACTTGCTTTTATCCGTTTATTTTGCGATTTTGCGGTTCCATATTCTTACCGAATAAGTGAAGTGTAACTTTTACACCCTTGGTGTTTGATCCCAAATTTGGAGCAAACATTTGGCGCCCACCGTGGTGCCGCGCTCGCATCTCCTGCCTCTTCTCTCACTCTCCCAAAGTTGAGATCCTTGCATTAAAGCTCTAAGTTGCATCCTTCTCCGAAATCATGGCAAAGTCTAAGAAGACTGTTAGCAAAACCGTGATAGAAGCCGATGATGTTGCTAATGAAGAGACACCACTTACTAACTTTTTCGATGTTGGTGAAAATTCGATAAGTGGAGCAGGCATTACTAGAAATGAACTAAATGCCGCTATTGCCAACGTCAACAACCGAGTGGATGCCTCTACTAAAATGATGATGGAGAAACTAGACGCCATTCTTAATGCGCGATCAAATTCACTTCCTTCAAAGGTGCATGTGGATCTCGAGGAAAATGACAAATCGCCCACTTCCAATCATAACCAAAACGACAATATGAAAGACGATTATGATTGGGCAAGTGACAGGGACGAAGCTAACATCGAAAATTTGAGATCAAAAGCTGAGGACCATTCCGAAGCGAATGCTCGAAAAGCCGCTAATCCTCTCACGGGGGCACCTCTTCATCGAGAAGGCAAAGGGCCTAAGCTCTCTAATCGATATCATATGCCTAGACGAACGTTTGTTAAAGAGCTCAGCTTCACAGAGCGCCATAGCACCGAAGAATACATTTCGGACATGATAGAATGAGCAATGAAAAAGAATCAAGCTGGCAGGGACGACGAAAGAGAATGGGACTTCTCTCCCGATAGGACTCCATTCACCGAAAGAATCCTTGAAGCAGAATGCCTTAAGAAGTTCAATCCTCTAACTTTTCCTTCGTACAACGGCCTAATTGATCCCAACTACTTCCTGTTCAAATACGGGTGGCATATGAGTGCGGCTAAAGCAACCGATGAGATGAGATGCACATACTTTCCTCTCTACATAGAAGGTGCCGCATCACTATGGTTCACAAATCTGCCGCCCAAGTCTATCGATCGATTTTCTGACCTCACCAAAAAGTTCAAGGAGTAGTTCCGTCTGTATGTTACTAAAGCCAAGGATGCTATAACACTTTTAGTGATGAAACAAAATCCAGTGGAAACTGTCAAAGCCTTCCTCAGTCGATTCAATGTTGCCTTGTCTGAAGTGAGGAATCCAGAGCCACGCATAATTCTCATGGCTTTACTCGACGCTATAGACAAAATAAGTGAATTCGGAAGATGGATAAAGATGAAGGAACCAACTACGCTTGACAAGTTCTATAAGAAAGCGGAGGAGTATATGAGAGTGGACGATAATCCTATACCTCTTCAGATCATCAGTGGTAATCAACTTCTTGAAGCTCCCAAAAGTGCTGCTACTCAGTGTGAGAAAAAGAATACTCAGGGGCAGAAGCGAGCCAACAACGGAAACAACCACAAATCCAATAAAAAGTTTCGCCTTCTTGACTCTTCTGAGTTGACTCCTCTGAATAACACTCCCGAGAACATCTAACTTGCTACAAAGGACGCAGAAGATTACCCAGAGCCTCGGCCAAAAAAAATGAATGACCATCTGATTAAATCCGGGAAGTTCTGTCGGTATCATAATCAGCCGGGCCACAGCACCAATGAATGCAGGCATCTGAAATCGTTGATTGAAGAGTTGATTAGGAAGAACCATCTGCAACAATTCGTGAAGAACTCTCAAGATGCAGATCCTTCTGCAGCTCCTCAAGCGCAAGGGGCATCAAATGATCAGTCTGGTCCAGGCAATGTAGCTTCTGCTCATATCACTCCAAGGCTGATAATCAACTAACAACCGTTGATGATGATCTAATATCTGAGACTCAGAATAAGCGATCACTATTGCCTCTCTGCATTACTTTACTCTTTACTATGTTTTACTTTCTTGTAAAAAGTCTATAATTGTTTACGTGCATTGTACAGAACAAAAGTGCTACGAATGAAATGTTGCTTGCCTGTGTAAAATCTTTGACTTGCAAAATATACATGAAAGTTTGCTAAAAATGATTTTCTCATTGCAGGCTATTCCATAGGCGTTTGCTTCCTCAAGATTTGACGAAATGAGGCAACTCCGATGATACCAACTCAACGGTCGATCAAGGAAGTCCCAATAAATCAAATGGCGAATAGAGCAACAAGTGCCACGGATCCAAAAACCTCATCCCCCAAAGGTTGCGGGAATCCGTAGGCGCAAAACGAAGCACGGGAGCTTGCTAAAGCAAGACGAAGCGTGGGAGTTCATAAGCGCGGAGCGATGCAGCCTTAACCCAATGGTTCGCGGGAATCCGTAGGCGCGAAACGAAGCGCGGGAGATTGCTAAAGCAAGATGAAGCGTGCGAGTTCATAAGCGCGGAGCGATGCAGCCTTAACCCCATGGTTCATGGGAATTCATAGGCGCAAAACGAAGCGTGAGAGCTTGCTAAAGTAAGACGAAGCGTGGGAGTTCGTAAGCGTGGAGCGATGCAGCCTTAACCCAATGGTTCGCTGGAATCCGTAAGCGCGAAACAAAGCGCGGGAGCTTGCTAAAGCAAGATGAAGTGTGGGAGTTCGTAAGCGCGGAGCGATGCAGCCTTAATCCAATGGTTCGCGGGAATCCGTATGCGCGAAACAAAGCGCGGGAGCTTGCTAAAGCTAGACGAAGCATGGAAGTTTGTAAGCGCGGAGCGATGCAACCATAACCCAATGGTTCGCAGGAATCCGTAGGCGCGAAAAGAAGCGCGGGAGCTTGCTAAAGCAAGACGGAGCGTGGGAGTTCGTAAGCGCGGAGCGATGCAGCCTTAACCCAATGGTTTGCGGGAATCTGTAGGCGCGAAACAAAGCGCGAGAGCTTGCTACAGCAAGACGAAGCGTGGGAGTTCATAAGCGCGGAGCAATGCAGCCTTAACCCAGTGGTTCGCAGGAATTTGTAGGCGCGAAACGAAGCACAAGAGCTTGCTAAAGCATGACAAAGCGTGGGAGTTCGTAAGCGCAGAGCGATGTCGCGGGAGTTCGCACTGCATAACGATGCAATAACCAAAAATCCCTTTCCATAGAAAAAGCGACTTCTCCGTAGGAGATATCAACAATGTTCAATGAAATCCATCATGTTGATTCGATCGCAAGAAAAAGACAAGACGTGGGATTAAAAGGACCTCACTAAAACATGGGACATCTAACGAAATCTTCAATGCCAAAACTTATCAGCATGACAGACAAACATTGAGCAGTGAAATTCTTTGCATAATGAATGCTAACAATGGCCTCCTAAACCGGGGCACCAATAATCAAAGGCTTCTCTAAAGAGAAGTATAGAATAAATTACCGATACGCATTTCACAAATCAAGAAGTGTCATACACCATCATATGTGTTATTAGAGCGGCAGCATTTAAAATCCACAGTCAAATTATCCTGACTAGTTGATATTAAGCATTGACGCGAATTCAAATTAGGATATCGTATATGTACAGACAATATTCGAAGAGTTATAAACCACTTAATAGAACAATTCTGTGCAAACACTTTATTCAATTTGAAATAGAATTCGCCATAATTCATTTTCTCATCTGTTATGATGTTGACGATCAATGACGAAGTATAAGTCCATAGATCGTGCAAATACTTGTTTTTATTACAGAACAGGTGGAATAAAGCAATTTACAATCCAACGCATCGTCAAAAGATGGCAAACTAAGACGAAATTCTAGCAAATCATCAGCAGTGCAAAAATACACAGGAATTTGTGATGCTAGAGCAAATAACTTGAAGATGCGAGCAAATCCGGATTATAATCTATTATGCTAAGGTTATCGATTCCACTTAAGGAGAAGTTTACCTGTTACAATGTTCATTTCGAAGCCCGCATTCCTCGCAAGCAAAAAATACAAGCTTCGAGGGGAAAATGTTAACATCGTTTATTCAACGCGGTTCAGAACTAAGAAGTATATACGAACAGTGACACACGACACGATTGATCCGAATCATTAAATACGACATGAGTCCAAGACATTCTGACTAATTGAGTTTGAACCATGCCGCAAGGCGCTCAAGTTATGGCGCAAAAGGCATGTCATACTGTGATGAGGTCACCACATGGCAATTAATCCGTAAACATAGCTCACATTCCGCTCATATCACCGGATTCATGTCGTCGGGATAGACACTAATATAGTCCATTACCGAGTACAAGTCTTCATGACGCAAATGCCTTCATGTCGCAAAACGAAATTGAAACTCTAATGACGAATTACAACCAAGGCGCCAACGCGACATGCCAACAAGTCGCTAAAGACCAAGTCGTTTGTTATAAACGATCATACTGCATTTAGTTAAAGTCATGGTTTGTATACTCCAATCTGCTAGCTTCATGTCGCAAGCCTTAACCTGTTCAAATCCATATCGCCCCACGTTCATGCCGATGAATGCTTCATACCGTAAGGCTTGTTCACACCCTCGACTAGTCATGTCGTAAATAAATATAGACCATTCATAAGTCCAAGCCGCAGACACCATGGTGGGTATCCATGTCGTTGTAAATATCAACAGGATGACATTGAGGCAGAACTTGCGCCCGAAAGCTAATGACATAGGAAATAAAGTTAGTTCATTCAAGCAAACCATCCATGTCGTCTGATACTCAAGTCGGACAAGAATTCATGTCGTGGCCCAATATTATGTCATATGTACTGTGAAACATTAGGCCATCCTTGATCATCACGTGAATTAAAAGCATGTCGGCAGAAAGGAAAAGCACCTGAGAAGGCATGTGGCATAAGTCTAATAAAGAGGGCACCCGGATGAGTCATGTCGTATGTCCATTCATGTCGGTGGAGCATGCCGCTTCAGTTGTAGGTACGTAAAAGGTAAGGCGTATAAACAAGGAATGGTATGGATTTGAACGGATTAATAGGTACGATTAATGCCATAGGGTGTTAACTTCTCCAGGGAACCATCACTTCGTTTCTTGCTCAAAAAGAAATAACATGAGTCAAACTTATCTTACAAATGATCGCATGATTACGGTGCATGTGGAGGACAGCTGGCAGCATGTTGTGGACCATAAAGCTTTTGCATTATTCAAGCCATAATGGAACATATCATATTTAAAACAAGTTATGTCGTTAGAAAGAGAGAACCATGACGTGGCGATACAGCACAAAGTATGGAACACAAAATCAAGTCGTGCCCCAGCTTATCCAAGCCGCCGCACTAATTCTGAGACCATGCCGCATCATTTCATGTCGCACGGCAACCGTAAGACAGCTGTACTCTCCTATTTACCACCGCGCCACTACCCCTTGGAGAATACTATAAATACCCCTCATAATTCATTTAGAAAGCGGACAGAAAATTCATTCCAAGCAGGAGACTCCGTCAAATTCAAAGCTCATCTACAACTTCTTTAATGGCTTCCATGGATTCAACAACACTTTTCTAACTTCATGAAGATCAAATCCAAGTGAATGTTCATGAGAGCTCTCTGCAATTAAATCTAAGCATAATCAATCTCATTCAAACTACAAGATGAATCACCCTAACATCATTCAAGGAATCTCATATCTTCTCTAATCCACTCTAAATCCGGACCTAATGCAAAACTCTTACAAATTCATGGAGAAAAGTCAAAGCACTTAAAAGGATTGAAGATTCATACTTCTATCGCTATTAAACTAGAGACTCCGTCAACTCCTCACCAAATTTAAGAGAAGTTAGATCTTAAGGAGGGTTAAAAGAGGGAAATGATTGTAATAAGGGAAAATTCAAATGTTGTAAGCTTGAATATCATAATGAGAATTGATTGAAAGTGGATGTAGATTCATAGAGAATCAAACCACTATAAAAATTCCTTTGTGTTCTTACTTGCTTTTATCCGTGTATTTTGCGATTTCGCGGTTCCATATTCTTACCGAATAGGTGAAGTGTAACTTTTACACCTTTGGTGTTTGATCCCAAATTTGGAGCAAACAGGGACAAAACGGAGGTATCTATGCGCTGTACTGGAACACAAAAGGGTCAGAGAAAAGAAGATTCTTCTATAGATAGAACTCTAAGTTTCCTTCCAGAACACTTTAACATGACAATTCGTTGCTCTTGCAATGGATTGCTTCTATGTGAAGGCTGGAGTGAAAATTTTCATGTGTCTGATAAAACGTTGTATCTATGCAATCCTGCAACTAGGAAGTTTGTTGAAATTCCATATGACTATCCTACAAATGTTGCTGTTATACTTTTGGATTTCAATCCTCTAGACTCGATTCATTTCAGTGTCATAATGATTAGCTCATGTCATAGGGGATACAATTTTTCTTTATTCTCTTCAAAAACTGAAGAGTGGAAGGTTTGTCAAGTGGTTGATAAAATACCTAGTGAATATTACTTCATCGAAAGTACAACATTAATCTTTAGAGGTCTTGTATTTTGTTTAAATTGGGTAGGAACAGATGTTATGGGATTTGATATGGAGGGAAACAACTATCGTAGAATTGAGCTATCTGGAAAATCTCACCGAAAGACTAGTTTTCTCCTTTTCGATACTGGTAGATCGGGTGGCTGTCTTGGTCAGTCGGGTGGCTTTTTACATTATTATTACAAAAGTGAAACTAAGGTGTATGTTTGGAAACTGGTTGATTATGAAAGTGGTCTTTGGTCATTGAAGGTTAACTTTTGTGTTACAGATCAATTTCTTGATCTCAAACTTCATCCTGGGATAGACGATATTTTGGTTTTAAGATTGGGGTATAAGATACTTTCCTACAATATGAAAACTACTCGGATAATTGAATTATGCTCATTTCCTTTTATTACATCGGGGTACTTCCCATATTCTCCTTGTTATTTAGAGGGTTTCGGGCCTTTTGGCAAGCATGTAGAAACCAAGTAAATGAAGAAGGGAAGTATTGGGTTAGCTGTGTTATCCCTTGCTGCATGTTTTGTTTTCTTTGCATTATATTTCGGAATGATGTTTAGTTCGTTGTGAAAGTAATGTAAATGTGTTTTGAGTTTAATTAAGACTTTAAAATGATGGATGATATTTCTATTAAGTTATATGTTATTAAAGCCGCTGCGTTTGCTATCAGAAGTATCAAATTGCGTAATTAGTGTTTCTTGATGAATAGATCAATTCAATAGGAATGATGGTGAATCCTTTGTTTGTCGCTTTGTTTGTAATTTATACATTTTTTTTTTGGGCTACTTCTCAAATATGTTTTTTTTCTTGTTAAAATATTTCGCATTACCTTATTATCATTCAATATTTTGTTAAGATATGTTTGTTAATTATTTAAGTGTTTTGTTCAGTGTCAACTTAAAGCCAGTAATTGAAATTAATTTCATTTACAAGCATCTTTTGTTGATATAATTCTGAATGGTTGGCCAGTTTCTACGAGCGTTAATAAATCTTTTCCATTACTTTTTTTTTCTGGTTGGATTAGGATATATGAGGTTTACTAATAATTTAACTTTTCATTGTTTTATTGGTTCGCCGAATAAAATGAAGCCTTCCGTGCTTAAATAAAATATGAATGGTAGAAGTGGAATTTTACAGTGTTTGGAAATGAACTACATGTGATTGCTTCACTTCGTAAATTTGCATTCTATGCATGGGTTTAAATTGATAGGCTAACAGCTCTCTGGAAGTCTAGCTCTCTGGAAAAAAAAGTTTCTCGTGCTATACAAAATGAGTATGCTATCAATAGTAAAACATGTATTGGAACTTTTAATTGGGATAATATAACAGGTGGCAAATCTCTAAATAATATAATAATAATATTACTATGTTTAGCTCTTTAGGCGCTAAATCTTTTGCAATGTTATTATGAATAACTTTATATTTACATTAAGTAATATGTAGTGTTATTTAATATAATTGGTTCTGAATTTAATTTTGAAGTATGAATGCTCTCCCGCTTGCTTGATCTGTGGCAGAAGATAGAGTAGCGATTGCGGAGAAGGAGGAGAAGAGAAAGTACGGATTAAATGGAAATGGTAGTGCTTTAGGGTTAGGGTTGCAAAATGGAGAGTGGAATTTGACTCGGAGTAGTTTGGATGCGGTACTAAATGGGAATGGTGGTGTTAAAAACAATAAATTGGTGAAGTATGAGAATAGTAATGGCAGCGCTAGTAGGGCAAGTGTGGGTTCGGATGAGAGTATGAGAAAGAAAAGGGTTGAAGAGATTAGAAAGGAAGATGCTTGGTTTTAAAATGGCGGACCTAAGGCTTAGGTTTCTGTTACACCTAATGGATGCTGGAGCAGATTTAAAACCTATTAAATAATTCAAAGAACTTTGGAGATATGGGGTTTTGTATTTACTTTTGTATGTCAACTATGGAGGGAAGACAATGGTTAAAAGAGAGTATACTGAGGTTAGGTCCCACATTTATCAAAACAGACCAGTAGTTTGCAACAAGAGTGGACATTCTTGCAGAAGAATATGTGGATCGTTTATCAGAACTTCAGGATCTAGTTCCTCCTTTTCCTTCAGAAACAGTTGTGTCAATCACAGAGGAAGAGCTTGATAGCTCCATCGACTATGTTTTCGATCGATTTGAGCATGAACCAATGGCTGCTGCAAGTCTTGGTCAGGTTCACCGAGCTTTCTTGAAGGGGCAGGAACCAGGAAGTCATAACTAAAGTACAACGGCCTAGTTTAAAGGATCTATTTGATATTGATTCGAAGAATTTGAGGGTAATTGCAGAATATCTTCACAAAATAAACCCTAGATCTGATGGTGCTAAAAGAGACTGGTTTGCTATTTTATGATGAGTGTGCTACCGTGCTATATCAGAAAAATAGATTATACTAAAGAAGCAGCTAATTCTGATCAACTATTTGCTGAAAACTTTAAAAATATGGATTATGTAAAGGTTCCAAGCATATTTTGGGAGAATATTACACCGCAGGTCCTGTGAACTAAAAATAAACAGGATAAAACAACTAGATCTGCTGGGTGTTGATCGACAAGGGTTACGACGATATTCAGTGGAATCATAAGTAGAACAAATTCTGTCTCATGGATTTTTTCATGCTGATCTGCATCCTGGAGATGTTGTTGTCAATGACTATAATGGTGGTGGGTGCATCTATTAACACCCCGTTAATTACTCTTCACCCCCCGTTAACTTAAAAATAAAATATGCACCCCATCATTTGATATTTCCACCCCGTTTAATCCAAAAATGCCCTTATTGCATATTATTTCAGCGTCGATTTATTTGAACAAAATCATCTATATTAATGATTTATTTATTTAATGTTTAGATCTTTGCAATTTCCGTTAAAGCTAACATACTCGATCTCAAAATGCATAACAATACACATCATTGATGGTAAAGTTTTTAAATTTTTAATAATTGTTTTAGTTTCTTTTTAATCAATATTTGTAATTTCTATTCTTTTTAATAAAGATCATGTACAATGCTGATTTTCAATTTAATTATAATTTGCAATTTACCATCGATCACTCATATATATAGTTTTAATTATTATTTTTTAATCATTTTGCAAAACTAGACAAACTATTTAATCGGTTGTTAAAGGGCAAATCTGGAAATGAAATTTTAAAATTTTATTCGGGGGGTGAAGAGCAAATAATGGGGTGCAAATAGCCAGCCCCAATGATGGTAGGCTTATTTATACTATATTATAATTATGAGTTTAGTTCGTAAATTTTAAACCCAAGTGTCGCCCTTTTTTTGAATCCATCCATCAACCCTCACCTGTTAAGCCTTATCGTCTGTCAAATGCTTTCGACCGAATATTTACTTCACATCAACTTTAGATTACTGCTTTTTCACCACCCAGATTTACAAATTCTCCCAACAACCACGTCCTTCTTCTCGATGTGAACCAACTTCCTGATTTCAAGCCTTCTTTTACTTTCGCCCCACTTGCTCGATCTGCTCTATCACATACCGGGTGTATGCTAGGGTACCGCAGCTTTAATTTTTTTTTTTTTTCACCTTCTACTTGACGGTTTGGGAAAATTGTTACAATATTCAAATTGGGTATGATTTAGCGCTACGTCGTTGATCGATTTGCTCAGTGGAATTCAAATCTGGGAACAAGAGGAAAAGGTAGTAATTTGTTTTATGTTCTTTATCGCAAGCTATTAATTAGTACTTCTACATCATTCATTTTTTGATTTTCAGGGAATTTAAAGGTATTTTTTCCCTTTGATACTAGATGATATACCCTTCTAGATAGATCTTCCTAATTTGATAGGGCATCTTCCTGCTTTCATGGGATCAGATTTGTATTGAGTTTTATATTTGTTTATGGGTTCATGGTGTCGGATTTTGATTGATTTTGTACTTGTTTATAGATATTTGGTGTTAGGCCTGAAAGCAATACATTTTTTGACTAAACCTTCTTGAAAAAGATATTTCTATTAGATTCAAAAATGGTTGGGTCCTTGTAATTATTTAACAGCGTTACTTTTAATATGGGTTGTCAAAGTTTTTAGGGCATTCTAGTTATACAGACACTATGGTTTTGCCCGCGTAAAAATGTTTAACATATTCCATACTTTTAATAACTCATTGTTATTTCCACTCTTTTTCCTATAGTTGAACACAACATATAATCCCGTTTAATCATTATCGACATTAATTCTGACACAACGCCAACGATTTTGGAAATAATGATGGCTTTGATTGGTCAACATGAATTTTAAAACATATAAAGCATACCAGATGGCAATTGAATGTATAATTAATCAAAGTTACAAGAAAATAAAGAACAGATAATTTATTTCTAAGCTTTTACTGATAACTGACGGCACTTGCAAGTTTAAAATTCAAGCAGGATGGGTAAAATGACGACTAGCAACTGGCATTCTCTGTGATCGGAAGATTCCTCAAAAGCTTAAAGGAAAGTTCTATAGGACAACAATGTTATATGGTGCAGAATGTTGGCCTACTAAGAGGCAACACGTCCAGAAGATAAGCATAGCAGAGATGCGGATGCTGCATTGGAGCTGTGGGCATACCAGACGAGATCGGACTAGAAATGAGGATATTCGGGAAAAACTTGGAGTTGCACCTATTAAAGAGAAGTTAGTCCAATACCGCTTTAGATGGTTTGGACATATCCAACTTAAACTGTACGATGCATCTGTACGCGTTGGAATTCTAGGCCGCGCCGAATGCCCAAAGAGAGGTAAATGTCGACCTAAAATGACATGAGAGGAGATAATAAAGAGAGATTTAAGTAACTGGAGTTTATCGGAAGAGCTGGTAGTTGATAGGAGTGCATGGAATTTGGCAATCCATATACCAAAACCTTAGGGTTTTTATAGGCTTTATTTCACGTTTACTAAACCTTTTTACTTTTTATTACTATTTCAGATTTTATTTCACTTTTATTGAACCTTTTTACTTATTACTATTATTCTTTAAGAAAAGCCCTTTATCGGACGACTTTTAATTTGTTTGGTTATTTTAAACCCTTTATATATATTATTATTATTATCATCATTAATTTAATTTTAATTTAATTTTGGGTTCCATATCTAGCCAACCCCAACTTGGTTGGATATATGGCTTTGTTGTTGTTGTTGTTGTGTGTGTGTGTGCGTGTGTGTGTGTATATATATATATATATATATATATATATATATATATATATATATATATATATATATAGGGCTGGTCCAAAGAATCCGTTGCCCAAACCCAAACAATTTTTTGTTGCCCACTGAAACATACCATAATTTCTTTTGTATAAATTCTTTGCAAGCACAACATCATATAAAAACAATGCTAATATTAAACTTACATACATAAAGTTACTACATTAAGTAGTCCATGCTACTTAGTTTAAAGAAACATAAAACCCAAAATCAACCTTTCATACAAAATATGATCAATTTCTCCATAACTAATTCAAAGAAAAATACTGCTTCTAGCATTTTTTATAGCGAATTCTTCAATTAAATTGTTATAAATCCAAATATTTTGTCATAAATCTCATCCGTTTTCTTTCCTCCCGTTATTTTGGCATAATCAACTATCTAATAAGATATTTTAAAAAATAAATCACAGACTATGTACTACAGTTTATTAGTTTACATTAAAAATTATAAGTTGCAAATTTCAAAGCTATAAACTATTAACTATGACATTCAAAAATGTAAATTTACAATTTGCTAGTTTACAGTAAACTGAAATTCAACGTAAGCTGCCATGGGGGATTTGAATTGAATCACAAAATTTGAGCGTCTCTTCCTATTTTTTAAACTGAATTTAACAAAACGAATTGAATTTAAATCATGAGTTGCATTAAGTTTTCAATTTTTCATTCCTTTTAAACTGACTGAATGCCATTCGAATAATATCAATTGTCTAGTTATAGTCCCTAAATTATACATTTATAACCATGTGTATTCAGCAAAATAAGTAAATAAACATGTTGACTTCTTAAGGAACATAATCTTACAATCTATGTGAACCACTGAACATGACACATCTAACCACCCAAAAACTATAGATAAAAAACAGAGTCCATCAAATCAATGCTGAGTTATTGTTTACTATGATTATAGCTCAAGAAACATTTTCACAATCTCAAATTAAAAAAGAGGGGTACCTTTCTATAGCCTGAGTTTTGAAGAAACAACAAGATTGGAGACAGCGTCAAAACAGCAAGGAAGATGCGTTGTTCAATCGATTAGCAATTTGCCGTTTTTTTTTAAAGACGATCGATTGTGGATTCGTGAAAACAGTTGAAGGAGAATATTTAATTTGAGAAGCATGAGAAGTTGTTTCACGCAAATTTCATCGGCCTTTCTCTTTCTTTTTCTTGGGTTGCCCCATCTCATGGGCTTAGTGGGCTTACCCCGGGCCGGGTTTGTGTACATATATATATATATATATATACACACACACACACACACACACACACACACACATATGCACACACACACACACACACACACACACACACACACACACACACACACACACACATATATATATATATATATATATATATATATATATATATATATATGCATGTATGTATATATTACAGTTTACACCCTGATATCTTCTTATGACAACTATTGATTTTATACATTCATGGACTATTACTCTCTCTTTGTTTGTCATAAAAAATATTAATTTGTAGATAAGTGAATGTGATTGATGATGAATTGTCATCGGCTGTCCAGTTTTCATGATGAAGGTGAGTCAAGGAAGCAAAGGTTGGCTTTTTTTCCCTTCACGTTAGAATCAGACAATTATTTATTTTGTCATCTACAATATTGGACTTACATGGTAAGCTTTTTATACAGTATGATGTACATATCTATGTGTGCGAATGTTTGTATTTGTGTACGTACATGTGTATGTACGTGTGAGTACAATAAAGCATACAAAATTTATTTATAGATCAAGCAAAAAGCAGGTACTTTTTTCTTGGACTGGTGAAGACAGATACATGTTATAGAATGTATTCAAATTAGTACTAGGCCTTTAGTCTTGGACAGATTCCATCAAATATTCGAAGATATAAATTTGAACATAGGAAATACTTGATGCTATTCCGAATATAGGGGTGAGTGTTTGGTCGGTTCGCGTTTTTTTTTTTTTTTTTTTTTTTTTTTTTTTTTTTTTTTTGACTTAAAATTACCAAAACCGATAAAACCATTCACTATATAAAAACCAAACCAATTAATCTCAAAACAAACACAACCAAACCGAAAATAAACGGTTCGGTTCGGTCGGTTTATTCGGTTAGGCTTAAATTGGCCTAAACCATCTGCTGTACAAAATAAAGTGCAAGATGATCAAAAAATTTGTTGAAAGCACACACATTAAATATGCGACTCAATTATAGCACACACATACATTAAATTGATAGCACACACGCACAGAGTAGTAGCCTGAGTTCAGGGCCGGCTCCACTACATGGGTTGCCCTAGGCAACAAAAAATTTGATAGGGTATATCTTGTAGTAAAAACAGTACAGGCGAGCCAAAATTTGGTAGAAAACTGCATCATTGAAACAGAAAATGAATTTCACACAAATTTTCCCCTACAAGGAATCGAACCAGGGATCTCATGGTTAAAAGGCAAGTCTCCTACCACCACACCAAATCATTTATTGCGAACTTGTAGCTGTAACTTTTAAATACTGAACTCTTACCGTATCTCCTCCTCCACCTTCCACCACCTTGTTGCCCCTTCCGGTGGGTTGCCCCAGGCGGCCGCCTGGCTAGCCTAGCCCCTAAACCGGGCCTGCCTGAGTTAAGCTTGCGACTCACATTACAACAACAGAATAGTGCATGATCTCGTCAACAAAATAATACATGACTTGATTTTCAAAATAACCAAAAATCCAAAGCTACAAAATGTCATTAGGAAGTAGCAATAACATAGCACAAAATAGCAAAATGAAAGTTCACATAGCAGCTTTCGGTCAAGGCCTAAATGTTGTATGCATGACCAAAACTGGAGACAACCATGATCTCCAAATCACCATGCAGACCTATAAGAATTCTTGCCCATTCAAGCTTTTATAATTCTGAAACTGAAATAATCATGGATAATATACATGAATATGCATATATTAACACGTATAAATAATTTGTTTTTGAGTATGAGTGGTAGAAAATTGAAAAAGAAAAAATCAATAAAACTTGATTTTATATACATTGTATATTAAATTTTCCAAAAAAATAAAAAATTCTAGACTGGAGTTCTATAAATTTATTGTCTCAACTATATTTAAAACTCATACAACCAAGCATATAATCATACAATGGGAAAATATGAAAGAACGCTGTGAAAAGATTATGGCATTAAAAACATAGGAAACGATACCTGATGAAAATCTGAAAGACAAAAAACTTATTTCACATGTTCTTCATTTGTTGCTTATAACCCATATTGAGCAAATCAAAATGCTTTAGTTACTTAAGTGAAAAATATAATAACAAGCAAGTGAATGTTTTTCATAATAAGATAACAACACAATTATCAATCAATATAAAATAAGATTATTGAAAAGAATTATACACTTACCAAACTGCATGTGCATAGTGCATAAAAATCAAAAATCAAAATAAAAAATTGTAAAATAAATCAATGGATAATAACAGTTTTGACACGTATGGTAATCATTTATAATTTGAATACGACAAAAGGATACACAATTATGTAGGTTGCATATTGTACACATAATTGAAAGCAGTGAGCACTTAATTTGAAGAAATTTTTAATTATGATAATTATATATGTGCACATTATTCTGTTTAACTTCAACTAGAAAAACAAAAAGCAAAAGTAAAAGCGCAAAGTCAAGTAACATACATCTTGCATAGCTAGAGTCACAACAACAGTTGAAGTTTCATTTCCATCGTTCAGCAAATTTCAAGTTTGATTGTCCTGTACCATATTCAAAGTACATACTAGTTTAAAAACTCTAAAACTAGATTCAATATTTCATGATAATTGCTATTTTTTGTGTAGGCAAAAACTAGAAGTGTTATGGAATAAAATTTTGGTTTAGGAATTTTATCAAAAAATACTTATGTATAATCAGATTGGCTGAGATTTTGCAAGTTCTGGATTCTTTGAAAAACATATGAAAAATTAAAATGAATTTCGGTTGCACATTTTCCCAATGTTTATCAGTTGCAACGCAATTCATAAAATACAGGATTACAACAAAACATATTTTATTTACACTAGTTTCAAACACATTTTATACTATAAAAAAATAAATGCAAATCTCATAGTTTACAAATTAATAGCACTTACAGGAGAGGAAACAATAGATGAATTGCAGATCTTATAAGCTTAAATCAACACAATAAGAGATTGATAGAAGATTTTGTAGGTCTGCGTTGAAAACATTTGAGAGGGTTTCGGTTGAGATAAATCTTGCGTTAGTTGCAGCTAAGTGATGAATTATAGCGGGTCCACTTAAAGAATCATTAATGATGTTGTAAATTTGGAAATGAACTGATGCCTCATATCCTGGGAAAGTGGGGATATGCTTTGTATTCCAATCCATGCATGTGCTTAGTTTATGGGAATTGTTAATATGCTGCTGCAAATGTTGATTGTTAGCTTCGTATTCTGAAAATTAAGCGTTGTTACCATTTCACCATATTAAAATTTAAACGGTACGTTGAAAACTGAAAAACTTGCAACCCTTGACAGGTTTAATCGGTCGGTCCGGTTTTTAAATTTAAAAAACCAGAACCGTCCGAAAAACCAAATAAATATGAAATTAAAAACCAGAACCAACCAATTAATCATGTAACCGAACCGAACCAACCAAACTAATTCGGTTCGGTTGGTTTATTCGGTTTGAACCAAGAAATGCTCACCCCTACCGGATATTTGATCGATTATTTAAGACGGAAGACGCTTCTCTTTTAGAAATTTGATTTCTAACCAAATCATATTTAATATTATACATTTTTATATAATTTTGGTTTATCTGTGTGCAAAGCTTAATACAACGACACACTACAGTGTGTTTTCTTAATTAATGCATTTTTGTGGTTCAAGAGACTAAATGGGTGGGACAGAAGGCGAAGGAGGTGGAGAACACTGGCTTCAAACTGTGGTACACCGGAGAAGTATTTAATAAGAACTGGGTAGACATATTGATTGACCAGAACCTTCAGAACAAAGTGGTCGTCAGGAGACGTGGGGATATGATCATCCTAGTTTAGCTAGTAGTTGGTGAGGCGGTTTTGAATGTCATTAGTGCATATGCCCCACAGGTAGGTCTAAGTGAAGAAGCCAAGAGAAAATCTGGGAAGACTTGAATGTCATGGTTATAAATGTGCATAGTAGCGAGAAACTTTTTGTAGGAGGAGACTTCAATGGCCATGTTGGCTCATCTAGTGGGGGATTTGAGCGAGTGCTTGGTGGTTTTGGCTTTGGCAGTAGGAACCAAGAGGGTGAAGATATATTGAATTTCGCTCTCTTTTGATCTCATGATTGCTAATACCTTCTTTAGAAAGAGGCAATCACATCTAATCATCTTCAGTAATGGACAACAGGCTAGCCAGATTGACTTTGTCTTAGCTAGAAGAGACAATAAACGAGATTGTGTTGATTGCAAGGTCATACCTGGAGAATGTATCGCCTCACAACACCAGCTCATTGTATGCGTGTTTCGTCTTCGGGTGATGAAAGATAAGAGAGCGAAGATTAGCAGGACGAAATTATGGAAACTCAATGGAGATGCTTCACGGGTGTTTAAAGATAGTGTGACGGGAAAAGGAGCTTGGAATGTAGAAGGAGAAGCAAATGTCATATGGAATGCGATGGCAACTTGCATTCGAAGAGTCGCTACTGAGGTACTTGAGATAACAAGAGGAAGTAAGCGAGAGCCCAAGGATTCGTGGTGGTGGAATGACAAGATGCAAAAGGCTATCGAAGAGAAGAAGGAATGCTACGAATGCATGCACCATCAGAGAAGCGAAGAGAACATAAACATGTACAAAGTGGCAAAGAAGACTGCAAAGAAAGCAGTGAGTGAAGCAAGGGGACGAGCGTACAAAGATTTGTATCAAAGGCTAAGTACAAAGAAGGGCGAAGAAGACGTTTACAGGATAGCTAGGCTACACAAGAGGAAGACAAGGGACTTCAGTCAATTTAAATGCATTAAGCATGAGAATGATAGACTCTGGGTGAAGGACAAGAATAGGTGGAGAGAATACTTTGATAAGCTTTTCAACGAAGAAAGTGATAGCTCTTCGATCGAGTTGGAAAACTTTGTCGACAACACCAATAGACATTTTATGTGGAGATTTCAAGAAGCTGAGGTAAAGGTGACGTTGAAACAGATGAAATCAGGCAAGTCGGTAGGGTCTGATGACATTTCGATTGAGGTGTGGTGATGCTTTGGAGATGCAGGGATAACATGGCTAACTAAGTTGTTTAATAATATTTTCAAATCAAACAAAATGTCAGATGAGTGGAGGAGAAGCATTTTAGTCCCAATCTTCAAGAACAAAGGAGATATTCAAAGTTGCACAAACTATTGAGAAATTAAGCTTATGAGTCATACAATGAAGCTCTGGGAGAGAGTTTGCAAACAGTATTTGAGGAGGTTGACAAGTTTCTCTAGGAATCAATTTGATTTTATGCCTCGAAGGTCAACTACTGAGGCGATTTTCTTGGTTAGGCAACTTATGGATAGATATAGGGAGCAGAAGAAAGATGTCCACATGGTTTTTATTGACTTGGAGAAAGCTTATGACAAAGTGCCGAGTAGGGTTATGTGGTGGGCGCTAGAAAGGAAGAGAGTGCCATCAAAGTATATTGCCCTTATTAAGGATATATACGAGGGGGGTTGTGATTAGTGTCAGGGCATGCGATGGTGAGACCAGAGACTTTCCGATTAACCTAGGGTAACATCAAGGTTCGGCTTAGAACACCTATATTTTTGCATTAGTGGTGAATGAAATCACAAAAGATATGCAAAGGGAGATTCCTTGGTGTATTGTCTTTGCCGAGGATGTTGTGTTGATTGATGGGAGTAGAATAGGGGTTAATCGACAGCTGGAGTTGTGGAGGATGACATTGGAATCAAAGAATTTCAGGCTTAGCAAAACTAAAACAGAGTATATGAAGTGTGAGTTTAGCGATGCCAAGTCAGATGATGGATAGGTCACCCTGGCCGGTAGAGTAGTACCTAAGAAGAAATCGTTTCGATACTTAGGATCCATGTTGTAGTTTGATGGGGAGATTGATAAGGATGTTAGTTTTAGAATTCAAGCAGGATGGGTGAAATGGCGACTAGCATCTGGCATTCTCTGTGGTAGGAAGATTTCTCAGAAGCTTAAAGGAAAGTTCTATAGGACTACAATCAGACCTGCAATGTGTAACACCCCACCTCCGCTTGGGTCACTCACAAAGGGAATGCACTAGTTTTGGAGGGGCGTTATCGAGGTAAACAAACACAGAAATATTACAAGACAGAACATAGATAAAACAGCGGAAGGATCAAAAGATAAATTTCATTACTTTCAAAAAGAGTCAAAACCTTTTACCTTCAAAGTACCAAATAGCCAAAGTCATTATTTTCAACAAATTCCGTCTTGCATAAATAAAGAAGCATAAACTTAAAACAACCAAAGAAGCTTAATTCCCCAAAGGTAGCAGAAATGCAGCTATAGCATAGCTCAAGAGAAAACCGTACATAAGCTGAACCGAAAGCAAGCGAAATCCAAGACAAGTGCTAGAGTTCCCTCCCTGAGAACCTGGGGGGAACGAAAGAAAAAGAGGTGAAAGAAAACGGGTCAGTCATAAAGACTGGTAAGTCCTAGTGTCTTTCAGCATAAAAACAGTTAAAGGTAACATGACATGTATAAACTGAAAGTAAACATAAGGATGCTTTCAAGATGGGCAAGATAGACTAAGATAACATAATAAATCAAGTATAGCATCGCATGTTCAAGGTCAGCTGCACCAATTGTACTAGTATCCCAAACCCATGTCTTATGTTAACCATGAAATGATCCCTTGGCCCAATATCATGAAATGACCCATTACTAGGTCCAACGGAACGATCCACTAATCGGTCGGCTCCCTACAAGTTCTAGCTCGTCATGTGTCTGTGTCAGACGGTCCTATCACGAATGTAGTCACCGGTGCTAGGTCCACCATAGGGTGTGTCAAGCCCTAAGGTGCCAACCACCGACACGAATCAAGCATGCACAGGTAAACCTACTGATGCCCAATGCCTGCTTTTTCAACTCCGGACCACATGCACGACCATAGTCCGCCTGAACCTACACTGGCGCACCAACTCAGCCGTCGTTCTGGTCGCTTACAATCAGCCCGGTAATTGTGCCCCACCCTTCCTAGTTCCAGGGTACCATGATACATCTAGTGGGTTACTGCTGAAATGGACCGCGTAACTAGGGTTCTTGTCCAATAGGTTAAGTGTTGTCATTCAAGTTCACAACTGAACCCGCCAATGTGTCATGTCAAATTTGACTAAGTATTGTCGTTCAAGTTCACGACTTAGCCCTATGAATCATGTATCAAGTTGGTTAAGTGTGTCTTTCATGGTCATGACTTAACCCTATCATGTGGCATTAATTCATTAATGCACCCCAACCTCTCACATCAGACCTGTTGTTGTGGTCACTGGATATGCCGGGCGGTTCCGGGCAGACTTACACCACAACTCAGTCTGACCTCGGGTTTCAAGCGTGATATGACCAACTACCCACATTGGATTCTATTGTTTGCAGTAACTGGATTTGTCGGGCTGTTCCGGGTAGAATTACACTGCAAACTCAACTCAACCTCGAGTTGGCCATTTTCATGTTCATTCTAGTGTCATGTCCATGTTCAAATTTCATATCAAGTTCATGACAAGTTTCAAGGCAAGTTTCATGTCCATATCCTGATTCAAGTTATAACAGTGTTCATGTTTCAATTTATGCCTATTATCAAGTTTATGATTCATGTTCATAACCAATTCATGTTTTGCCTAATCTACCCAAATCGTATTCCCATCATATGTAAACGTGAATCGATCTATATTACAAGTAAATCCAAATCCCGAAATAAAGGGAATAACATCAAAACTATGATAGGCAAAAAGGACGAGCATAAAGTGATAAAAGGGATTACAAGCACTACACCAAAACAGGGGATTCCCAACAAGTATAGGTGTTACAAATAATTTCAGTAACACTTTTAAGTGTCACCAACGACTTGTGAGGAATTTCCTATAACACTTATAAGTGTTACAAACAGAGTAACTGCTAACACTTATAAGTGTTACAAACATATTCATTGCTAACACTTATATATGTTGGAACTATAAGATATGGTAACACTTATAAGAGTTACAAACATATTCATTGCTAACACTTATAATTAGAACCACAAGATATGGTAACACTTATAAGAGTTACAAACATATTCATTGCTAACACTTATAAATGTTGGAACTATAAGATATGGTAACACTTATAAATGTCAGTATCATGATCCTCATAACTCTTATAAATGTTGGCATACATAAATTGCTAACACTTATAAAACATGTCTTCGTGATTTTCAATCACATATACAATTCAACATATCAATTCAAATAAAAGTATTCGATACACTTCCATATTTTAAATTCAGCAATGTCACTTTTGCATAATCCTTCCAATTTCAAAATACCATAATATCAAGTTCAAATTACAAAAAACAATACAAAGTTTTACTAAGGATACATAGAATTTTAAATACTACGAAGGTGAAATGTGGACCATATCACAAAGCCTCCATGCGAAAATTCACAAAGCTTGTAATGTCCATTTTGAGGACCATCGTAAATTGATGCTTCCAGATCTAAACTGTTATCTAAATAACTTCTATTATCTAAACATCGTAAATTAGTTTTGCAGACGATTTTCATAGGATTGGTTTAAGAAATTGGGAAATATTTCAACTTTGAGATGCTAAAAATTGAGTTAAATTATGCCAAATACCGAGATCCTTGATGCTTTGATCCCTGATGCATTTATCGTACCTGTTTCTGCTTTTAAATTGGATATCTTCAATCTATTACATTAGTAAATAAAAATATATAAATGTGTTTATATGTATAATATTTTTGTAAGAACAAATTTTTGACTTAGTATTGTAATAAATTAATTTTTATTTTTATTTTTATAAACCAATGTTGGTCTAAACAAATGTGTGTACACTAATACGGTTCGCAAATTACTAATCTTTTGAAATAGGAATCTGTAATATTTATATGTGTATAGAAGTATTTGCGCAAAAACTGAGCTGCTCAGTTCACACGAAAACTGAAACTAATATTAAGCTATTTGGATCTAATTCGTTTAGTGTTTGAATTCTTTTCTTACTTTAAAGGATCATTAGCTTTACTATATCTAAGTTAACTTCCAGATCTTTTAAATAGAATACTCATATTTTTTCCAGCTCACAAAACAGGTGGGATTGAAAACTATACATCTGATTTTAATCAAAAATAATAATCTATACACACAATGACAGTAAGTAGGCCACTAAGATGCAATATCCATAATATTATAATAAAAAACACATGCAGATTATTTTTGCCAAACACAACTTCATGTAGTTTTAAGTTTTTACATTTCATATTTTATTTTGTTTTTATAGATAGGATTGAACTTGCATTAAAATCATGATTTACTAAGGGAACTTTTAGTACAGGAAACATAAACAAAATGATTATCTACTCTTGCATTTGGCCCATGAAATTAATGTACCTTGATTATGAAATTCAGTTTAAAACATCAATAAGAATATGTTATCGCATGAAATATTCATCTCATACCTTGTAGCCACCAAACTTCTGCCAATACAGAAAGTGCAACTGCAGGAATCTGATTCTCAAGCCCATATGCATCCATCCTCTAACATAACTGCCATATACAACTTCCAAAATTGAGCTACCACTCTCGACAACTTCAAATCCAAGAGTCAAATGAGCTGCAAAATAAAATACAGTTGTGAACTCAAGCATCTACAGAATTTCATGTAGTAAAATTCACATTTATTTAAAGAATTGAAGTATTGAAGAATAAAATTTACATTTTTTAAAAACTAGAAAAACAAGCAAAGATGAAAATACTTTAAGTTTTTACTATTGTTCAAAAAATAAAATTAGAAAAAGAATCAATTATTCGTCAATAAATTGCAATTTTAGCACGTTTGGAGATTGACATCTAGGTTTTTGGCCCTTTTAACTAGCTTAGATCCGAAACTGAGCTTTGCACAATTCGGCGCTCAGTTTTAGCTCAGTCTGGAACTGAGCTAAGCTCAGTTCCAGACTGAGTTTAGCTCAGTTCCGGACTGAGCTTAGCTTAGATTCGGGACTGGGCTGAATCTGGGCTTAGCTCAGTTCTAGATTGAGCTACAGGTCAGTTCTGGGACTGAGCTTAGCTCAATTCCGGATTGAGCTATAGGTCAGTTCCGGGATTGAGCTTAGTTCAGTCCGGATTCTTGAATGCAAGGTTCTTGCAAAGTTTAGCTTAGGTCAGCTACGTCATCATATCTACATTCTCAATAGTAATAAGTAGTACTTTTGTAGGCTCAAAGAACACTTAACTGGGTAAAGGAGCATGCAAAGTTCTTGCAAAACATTCTTAAACGATAGCAAATTAAGTCATAAACAAATTCAGTCAGTAGCAAATTAAGTCTAATAACTAATCAACCCCTTGAAATAAAGAACCAAATCATACACAGACAGAGTCACTCAAAAATAGTTCACAAAAACTGAGTCGCCAACTCAGTTCGCAAACTGCGTCGCCTACTTAGTTCGCAAACTGAGTCCCAGCGACTCAGTTCGCAAAAACAGAGTCGCTACGACTCAGTTTTTGTGAAATGAGTTGCTAGGACTCAGTTTGCGAACTGAGTAGGCGATGCAGTAGCTGAATGTTAAAGTTCAAGGCAATAAAAAAGCATTGCTCTCAAGGTAACAAAAACAATTGGAATGGTAACAAAAAAAAATTTGACTATTACCTTCAATGTGCAAAATAGAAGCAGAATATGGCTTCAACGCCCTACCTTTCTCCAAACATAAATATTATAATGCATATTTGGTAATATTCGATCTTATGGCGTTTACCTTTCCTGTTTTTCAATCAACTTAGGTAGGCAATCTAAGCCAAGTAGAGTACACAGGTGATTCGTAAACAGTAACTTGAGGTGAATGTCATTTTGCTCGTAGTATCCGGCTATACGAGGCCCTGTATCTTGGTTCTTTGGATATCCTGATATCTTAATGTCGCCTTCTATATATCCACCTGTCTTCCTTCCAGCAATAACATCCATTAGTGTTGTCAAACTTTATTACTCAGAGCTAATCAAACAATTAAATTGGTCATATAAGTAACTGAACTAACATGATGTTGACATTATATTGAAATCCACTCTCACTGAAAAAGGTGTCTCAAAAGGAAGAACCAAGAGATAAAAAATTAATTGGAATGCAGAATACCAAAGAAGATATAAAGATAATGCACAAGGGTCACCCTCGACGCAATTTGAATAAGCTCCTTTTGCTGTTCTGGAGCAATGTTGACATCTTATTTTTACATATGAAGTTGATATAAATTATTACTTGAACCTGAATAGGTTGTAATTTTCTGAATTTGACTTCTGCCATGGAGGAATAGGAAAATAAATTAGTACAAAATATTTGTTTGAAGGAAAAATGATACAGTAGCATCAATGTTGATTTCATATTCAAAGTTGAGTGATAACACACATGTTAAACAAAAGAATGGTTTAAGTTTTATATTGTTTGTACTACAACTTGTATTGTATTGTATTGTTCCTAAACATAAATATTCAGCAGACATGTTGTACTACAACTTTAATACACACATGTTAAACAAAAGAATGGTTTAAGTTTTATATTTGAACACATACACTTCATTCTTGATGAAGTACAAAATAATTGCAAGAACTTTCTATTATCTTTTCTGCTACTTCAAAATACACAATAGTTAACAGGTAAATTTACATCTCTATGAAAAAGAGAATGTACAAATACTGAAAGAAAGTCTACCGGAATAACCTCTGTATATTTTTCTTTGCGCGTGCATGTGGTAAATGCCGTAAACACCGAAAATTTGAAAGATAAAGCAAAAAGCATTCTTATATGTGACAGTGTATGATAAGATATTACCCATGGTGTTAATTTCTTAGTTTCTACCATCCAACCAGAGCATGATGTTTCATATTTTTCAACCTTTTCCTTGAAGGAAGCTGAATGTACTCTATGACCTATAACATTATTGCAAATTAGAGATAAGAGTAATAATAATAATAATAATAATAATAATACAATCTTGTTTTCTAGAAATTTGTACAACACACAAACCTCCAAAAGGAATGATGCCTTGTCCCTCTTCTTATCGATGTTTGGTATGTATGATATCTCTAAGCATCTGAAACCTACATCCATTTTATGTAAATACATTCATAAGATTCAAAAAATGCATATTTTAATCAAATGAAGATACAAAGAGAATTGTTGCACTGATTTAGCCTATGAGTTATATACTTGCATGTGATTAGCTGAATGTTTTGACCTTGGAGTTGTAGGCTTCTGATCGTTTGGACCTTTCCTATCATATCTTGCATTTATCAACTTTATTAAAACAGATAATCGTGTTAGAAATCTATAACTAAACACTCAGTAGCTGAATGTTTTGACTTTGGAGTTATATGCCAACAGCAGGTCATAGCTGTGAAATCAAGTGCAACACATATGCATATCACAAATTTTCTCGTAGGCTACAATGTCGAAATTCAAATCACAAGTGCAGCTAGTCTTAAAACAGAAGAAAATAAAACAGCAGGCGCAAATGAAACAAAAATATGCAAATTAACATGTACTAAAGCAAACAAAACCAACAATGCCATCTATATTTTAAATTTAAAGGGCCATTCCTCATACTGAACCATAAGTACCACTAAAATTGTCGCTATCATGTGTAATATATAGTTTTTATATAGTAGAAAATAAGTACATTGAAGATAATAATATGTTAACTGCTCAACTCCTTCCATATGCACAGGCACAACACATGTACGGTACCAAACTTGAATAAGTTTGCAGTTTAAGTTTAAAGATGCATGAAATCAATGGAATGGTTAACAAAATTATGTATAATACACATACCACCTATTACGATTCCGTTAAGATAATATTTTTGGCTAAAAAAGAAGTACAAAGAGTAGCAAAAGAAGCATACATGCAAGATTGTGTCATTAACGCACATTCCTCTTGCAGATACATTCTACACAAACATCTTTTCAAGTGCCTTGTCTTTCGTAAAGAGATAAGCAACAAGAGGCATTGTTCGTGAGTTTATTACATCAAAATTGTGTTCAACTCGTTGTACCTACAATCAATATGCAACAAATATGTTAAGGTATAAAAAAATGTGTCGTTCAATGTGGAAAGTATATGTAAATAGTAGTCTAAGGTTATTACTGTGACAATAAGAAGCAAGGGACCAAAAACTTCGTCCTTCATTACGATAAATCTTCAGGAACATCTAACAAAATAGTTGGAGCAATCCCTATATAGAGAAAGAAAACAAAATTATGTGTGAACATTGGATTATTTACTTGTTCACTCAACTACTTAAATCGTATTTGTAGGACAATAAGTTTATGCAATATGCAGATATCAATAAACATAATTTAACACAAGAAATATGGACTATTGGATTTGTTTGTCTTTATGTGGATGGAATATGAAAATTAGGTAGAGATCTAATGGTTAAAATCTGCTCAATAAAATTTTGTTAAAAAGAACAAATCTTACAGTCGTTTTTCATCGTGGGCACCTCCAAATAAAATCTTGTCGGATGCTTTATCGTCATTTAAAAGCCATGTCAAGCATGAAAAATGATTCGAATTTACAATCCGAGATAGATCAGGCGATTCTAAAGGATTGTTGCCATAAAATTTCTCTAGAGTGACTTTCATAGATTCCAACTGTGAGAAACTAAGAAGACAACGGAAACCAAATGCATAAATACCAAATGTTTCATGTACAAAAACAAAAAAGAGTTAGCAATCGGTTTCTATTTCAGAATTTTTACCAGCTTTGGAACATATGTGTTTAATTTAATCACATTTGAAACTGAATTTAAAATGTATTGCATCATGTATATTGCATTTCAGATTCATCAAATAAATGTTAGGCTGTTGCAAATCATATTTGCAATATATATGTATATATTTATCAAAAAAAATCTATATAAAGATGTATGTTTTAATATGTACTTGTTGATCCAACTACATACATCAGGACATCAATATGTATGTATGTATGTATGTATGTATATATATAGCTAGCAGCACATATCTTAATTGTTTGCAAAGTTATATACAACCATCATTATTTATCCACACAGTATATCATTGCGGATCAAACCAAACAACAAACCTTAACCAATTGAGATAGATAGATTTTTATAGACATACGTGTATAAATTAGCATGTTGATCTATAAACATCTACATAGGATAAATCAGTGAATATTGTCTTAATATATATACACAACATGGCAAGTGTATTTAAATTATGAAATCTACTAATGAAAACAAATACTATTTCTAGCATTAATAAATTAACCCAGGTGAAACTCTATAATCCGTTTTAAGGCATAATCATATTTCTAACATTAATCAATTAACCCAGGTGAAATCGATTTTTAGAAGCCGCCGTGATTCCTAGAAGTGAAATCGATTTTTTTTACCTCTTATCGTGATTCCTGGAAGCCGCCGTGATTCCTAGAAGCCCCAATTCCTAGAAGCCCTAGTTCAAAGTAACGGAGAGATGATTTGAGAGGCTAATAACGATTTCAGAAATCCAAAACCTGTTGTATGATGCTATCGCTGATTTCACTGATTAGCATGTTGACTTATCGCTGATTTCACTTCTTCGAAGTCCATTTTTTTTGTTTGCTTATGATGCGGCCTGGAAGGAATAAGCGTTGAGGCACCGATAAGGGTTATGTGTGATAAGTTACCCTTTTACCCTTAGAAAAGAAGAGTTGACCAACCATATCAACACACAAAAGTGTTGGCATATTTTTGGTGACACATTTTAACCATAGAAACAAATATTGGTGTCACTAATCTACAACACATATAAGTGTTGGCAGTTGAAAAAAAATAAGAGTTGCCAAATGGCCATTATGGTGTAGTGAAGTCTAGCATGGTATAACTTGAGATAATTGGTTACAACATCATTGGCATATGGAATAATAGCCTCAAAACATTAGGATTTCAAATCTAGTATGATAAGGTGATAGTCATGATAAAAGTTGACATAAGGTGATAGTCCCAAATTTGTGAATAATAACTGATTCAACATCACAGGCATGATAATATTATGAAAGCGATTTACAACATGAATAGGCCCAAATTAATCTCATAGCAATATTCCCAAAAGTCAAGATCCAAGATGAATAAGAATAGATATGAATCATAGAGCCAATTCCAATTTATAACATGAATAGGCCCAAATTAATCTCATAGCAATACTCCCAAAATTCAAGATCCAAGATGAAAAAGAATAGATATGAATCATAGATCCAATTCCAATTTATAACATGAATAGGCCCAAATTAATCCCATAGAAATATTCCCAAAAGTCATGATCCAAGATGAACAAGAATAGATATGAATCAATTACCATACATAGATCCAATTCCAATTTATAACATGTCTATATTAAGTTTATTGTTTTTATCTAAAAGTAACTTGGACTTACAGATCGTGGTCTAAGAAATTTAGATGCAGAAGTTGAATCTATAAACTAGTCGTCGAATAGTTGAATCATTGAATCTTGATTTGATTGTAGAAGCAAATCCCCAATATGCAATTCCTAGCCGTAGTACTCAAGAAATAGTCTTCGTGTTTTATCTTAATTTAATGTAGAGGAAGAAGAAGAAGCCATTTCCATCAAGAACTTGTGCAGCATAAGGTTAGAGAAGAATGGTGTAAAGAGAATGAGGCTAGGAGGCTGTTTATATAGGATTAGGCGGACGAATCTAGACAGAAAACGAGACCAGATACATCAGAATGAACCCAGGCTCAAAACTGGGCTTCAGCACCAGGTGGACCCCTAGGTCGACCATAGGGTCGACCTGGTCCCTGGGAGGTCGACCATAGTGCCGACCCCCAGGTCGACCTGGTCTAGGGCGGGAAAATTCCCGCCCAGTCTGCGCTGGAATTTGTATTCGAATTTCGAGCTGTTTTTGATTCTGAAAATTCCTGAAACTTCGGAGGGTCTTATCTCCCTCATACGAACTCCGATTCCCGAAAACTCGTACTCGTTTCCAAGCAGAATTTCGAGACAAATGCAATGGCGCAACCCGTTTCCCTTGATTCTTATTTTTAAATTTAATTCTGCCTTGATTTATGGTTTTGACATGTTATTAAAATTCGGATTGTTAGATTCTCCCCTCCTTAAAGGATTTCGTCCTCGAAATCTTCAAGTTAAGAAGAATGCATCCTATCATCCAATCAACCATCTACTCAACCATAATCCACAAGCAACCATTGTCCTTAAAAGATTTCTAATGCTATATGAACATATGCAGAAATTGTGTGTATATGTACTTTATCTAATGCAAATGATCAGGCCTGATTGATCTTCTTAATGCAAAATATGTTTAGTGCCATGAATCCAACATGTATGCAAATAGTCTTAGTCACATAAAAACTATATGTGTGCACAAACATTCATCCATATGCAACATTCACATGATAACACATTCAATTTCATCCATAAACAACTATAAATACTCATGCATATGCAATATGAAAATGTGTTTGAGCCAATCTAGTGCCTAATGTGTGTTATGCAACCACGAGCAACCACTTGCGACCACTTGCAACCATTTGCAAACATCAACCATAACATGTTTTAATCACATGTTTACATCCAAAAGGGTTCTAGCTAAGGTTCTCAAGATAGGATTGAGAAGATAAGCAAGATAAAACAAAGCATCAAGGAGAAAAAGTTAAAGATGTACCCCCAGATGGTCCTGCTTGAGGGGCTTGCCCTTGCTTCTTAGGGCAGTTCTTGCTGATATGTCCAGTATCACCACACTGAAAGCATGCTCCCAACTTCATCTTCTTCTTTCTACAATCTTAGACTATATGCCCCTCAATACCACAGAAGTGGCATTTCCTTTTTTCATGTGTCTTGTTATCATTGTTGTTGTTGTTGTTGTTGTTCTTGCCTCCTTTCTTGGAGTCTACCTTCTTGTTTTGAGACTCATTCGCCTTGACCTCCTTCTTGCCATCATTGTCTTCTTCATTTAAGAGCGCCATGTTCACTAACTTTTCGTAAGTAGCTCCCATAGGTATGTGGGTCATAACCAAGCTGTGAAGTGGCTCATTCAATCCCTTGACAAAACGGAGAGCCTTCTTATGAGAAGTATTCACTAAGTCCAGTCCAAATCGGGCCAGCTGATTGAATTGATTAACGTACTCCTTGACCGTCATACTTCCATGCTTAAGAGATAAGAACTTTTCCAGCTGTAGACTTTGTTCAGCTTGTGAGAGGAATTTCATCTCAAACTTTATCCTAAAATACATCCATGTTTCAACCGGCCTCTCAACGTTAGTAACTTCCCACCAATAGGAAGCTTCGTCTTTGAGCAACCATACTGCCAACTGTACCTTCTGCCTATCGTCCACCTCAAAGATAACGAACAGATCCTCCATTTCTTTGAGCCAGTTCCTCGCTTCTACGAATGATTCATTTCCCTTGAAATCCTTTCCACCCATGGCCCTAAAATCTTTACAGATCTTTGAGAAAGCAATTGCACAAGGAGGGGGCGGAGGAGGAGGAATCGCTGGAGTAGGAGGAGGAATATCTGTTGGGCCTGCATCGTTGGCCCTAGCCTTAAAGTACCTCCTGAACCAGCTGGGTATTCGCATGTCCTTTGGAAAGTTAAGATTCCCAGACATGCTGAAATGAAAAAGAAGAGATTCAAAACGAGGAAACAAAGGATAGTGCTAATGGCTTTTGGGGAATAGCCTTTAAATAAAACAAGACTTTTCTTGAAAAATGCTTCTTTGTAGACGGTTTTGAAAATAATTTCAGAAGGTTTTAAAAAAAACTTTTGCCCAGTCTGGTAACCTTCTGCTCTGATTCCAAGTGTAACACCTCACCTCCGCTAGGGTCACTCACAAAGGGAATGCACTTGTTTTGGAGGGGCGTTATCGAGGTAAACAAACACAGAAATATTACAAGACAGAACATAGATAAAATAGCGGAAGAATCAAAAGATAAATTTCATTACTTTCAAAAAGAGTCAAAACCTTTTACATTCAAAGTACCAAATAGCCAAAGTCATTATTTTCCATTACAACAAATTCTGTCTTGCATAAATAAATAAGCATAAACCTAAAACAACAAAAGTAGCTTAATGCTCCAAAGGTAGCAGAAATGCAGCCATAGCATAGCTCAAGATCAAACCGTACATGAGCTAAACCGAAAGCAAGCGAAATCCAAGCTAAGTGCTAGAGTTCCCTCCCTGAGAACCTGGGGGGGCGGGGGGGGGGGGGGAACGAACGAAAAATAGGTGAAAGAAAACGGGTCAGTCATAAAGACTGGTAAGTCCTAGTGACTTTCAGTATAAAAGCAGGTAAAGGTAACATGACATGTATAAACTGAAAGTAAACATAAGGATGCTGTCAAGATAGACTAAGATAACATAATAAATCAAGTATAGCATCGCATGTTCAAGGTCAGCTGCACCAATTGTACTAGTATCCCAAACCCATGTCTTATGTTAACCATGAAATGATCCCTTGGCCCAATATCATGAAATGACCCATTACTAGGTCCAACGGAATGATCCACTAATCGATCGACTCCCTACAAGTTCTAACTCGTCATGTGTCTGTGTCAGACGGCCCTATCACGAATGTAGTCACCGGTGCTAGGTCCACCATAGGGTGTATCAAGCCCTAGGGTGCCAACCATCGACATGAATCAAGCATGCACAGGTAAACCTAATGATGCCTAATGCCTGCTTTTTCAACTCCGGACTACGTGCACGACCATAGTCCGCCTGAACCTACACTGGCACACCAACCCATCCGTCATTCTGGTCGCTTACAATCAGCCCGGTAATCATGCCCCACCCTGCCTAGTTCCAGGGTACCATGATACATATAGTGGGTTACTGCTGAAATGGACCGCGTAACTAGGGTTTTCGTCCAATAGATTAAGTGTTGTCATTCAAGTTCGTGATTTCACCCACCTACGTGTCATGTCAAATTTGACTAGGTGTTGTCGTTCAAGTTCATGACTTAGCCCTACGAATCATGTATCAAGTTGGTTAAGTGTTGTCTTTCATGTTCATGACTTAACCCTATCATGTGGCATTAATTCATTAATGCACCCCAACCTCTCACATCAGACCTGTTGTTGTGGTCACTGGATATGCCGGGTGGTTCCGGGCAGATTTGCACCACAACTCAGTCTGACCTCGGGTTTCAAGCGCGATATGACCAACTACCCACATTGGATCCTATTGTTTGCAGTAACTGGATTTACCGGGCGGTTCCGGGCAGAATTACACTGCAAACTCAACCCAACCTTGAGTTGGCCATTTTCAAGTTCATTCTAGTATCATGTCCATGTTCAAAATTCATATCAAGTTCGTGACAAGTTTCAAGGCAAGTTTCATGTCCATATCCTGATTCAAGTTATAACAGTGTTCATGTTTCAATTTATGCCTATTATCAAGTTTATGATTCATGTTCATAACCAATTCATGCTTTGCCTAATCTACCCAAGTCGTATTCCCATCGTATGTAAACGTGAATCGATCTATATTACAAGTAGATCCAAATCCCGAAATAACGGGAATAACATCAAAACTATGATAGGCAAAAAGGACGAGCATAAAGTGATAAAAGGGATTACAAGTCTAGCATAATATAACTTAAGATAATTGGTTACAACATCACTGGCATATGGAATAATAGCCTCAATACATTAGGATTTCAAATCTAGTATGATAAGGTGATAGTCATGATAAAAGTTTACATAAGGTGATAGTCCCAAATTTGTGAATAATAACTGATTCAACATCACAGGCATGATAATATTATGAAAGGATTCGATTTACAACATGAATAGGCCCAAATTAATCTCATAGCAATATTTCCAAAAGTCAAGATCCAAGATGAACAAGAATAGATATGAATCATAGATCCAATTCCAATTTATAACATGAATAGGCCCAAATTAATCTCATAGCAATATTCCCAAAAGTCAAGATCCAAGATGAACAAGAATAGATATGAATCAATTACCATACATAGATCCAATTCCAATTTATAACATGTCCATATTAAGTTTATAGTTTTTATCTAAAAGTAACTTGCACTTACAGATCATGGTCTAAGAAATTTAGATGCAGATGTTGAATAGATAAACTAGTCGTCGAATAGTTGAATCGTTGAATCTTGATTTGATTGTAGAAGCAAATCCCCAATATGCAATTCCTAGCCGTAGTCTTCAAGAAATAGTCTTCGTGTTTTATTTTAATTTATCTTAATTTAATTTAGAGGAAGAAGAAGAAGCCATGTCCATCAAGAATTTGTGCAACATAAGGTTAGAGAAGAATGGTGTAAAAAGAATGAGGCTAGGAGGCTGTTTATATAGGATTAGGCGGACGAATATAGACAGAAAACGGGACCAGAAACATCAGAATGAACCCAGGCTCAAAACTGGACTTCAGCACCAGGTCGACCCCCAGGTCGACCATAGGGTCGACTTGGTCCCTGGGAGTTCGACCATAGTGTCGACCCCCAGGTCGACCTGGTACTGGGTGGGAAAATTCCCGCCCAGTCTGCACTGGAGTTTGAATTCGAATTTTGAATTCGAATTTCGAGATGTTTTTGATTCTGAAAATTCCTGAAACTTCGGAGGGTCATATCTCCCTCATACTGACTCCGATTCTTGAAAACTCGGACTCATTTCCAAGCATAATTTCGAGACGAACGCAACGGCGCAACCCATTTCCCCTGATTCTTATTTTTAAATTTAATTCTGCCTTGATTTGTGGTTTTAACATGTTATTAAAATTCGGGTTGTTACACAATGTTGTATGGTGCAGAATGTTGGCCTACTAAGAGACAACATGTCCATAAGATAAGCATAACAGAGATGTAGATATTGCGCTAGAGCTGTGGGCATACTAGATGAAATCGGATTAGAAATGAGGATATTTGGGAAAAACTTGGAGTTGCACATATTGAAGAGAAGTTAGTCCAACAATGCTTGAGATGGTTTGGACATATCCAACGTAGACCATACGATGCACCTGTGCGTGTTGGAATTATAGGTCGCGCCAAGGCCCAAAGAGAGGTAGAGGTCGACCTAAAATGTCATGGGAAGAGATAATAAAGAGTGATTTAAGTAATTGGTGTTTATTTGAAGAGCTGGTAAGTTGATAGGAGGGCATGGAAGTTGGTAATCCATGTACCAGAACCTTAGTTTTTTATATTTTTAATTATTTTAGACTTTATTTCACCTTTTTACTTTTTTTATTACAATTTTAGACTTTATTACACTTTTAATGAACCTTTTTACTTTTATTATTATTATTATTAGTATTTAAAAATAAAAACCTTTATCAGTCGACCTTTGACCTGTTTGGGTATTTTAAACCCTTTTTTATATACATATATATTATTTTCATTATTATTTATTTATTTGAATTTTGGGTTCCATATCTAGCCAACCCCAACTTGTTTGGGATATATGGCTTTGTTGTTGTCATAATTTTATGGAAAAGGATACATAACCTGATACACATTAAACTGTAGATTCTAAAGAAAATACTTAATTCCTTTATTGTACTTTAAAATGCATCCGTGTCAAAACCATGTGTTCAACGTGGAACAATAATTATGATAGGATCTCCATTACTATCTAAAATAAAAAATAGTTGCTCATTATTAGTTTTTTAAAATGTTATATGGTTTAAAGTTCTTCCTTTTCATGTAGCAGATTAACATATGCATCTAATATTTTAAATAATCTTACATGGAAATGTTAGTTTTTTCCAAAGAAAAATGGATTAATGAATATTGTATACTATTTACTGAACCAGTGTTACTGCATAAAGATATTATTGGATAATTTTCTTAAAACTAAACTTTATTATCTTTGGCTCTATGATTTCTTTCCTGTAATAAAGTCCAAATTACTAGAGCATTTATTATCAGAAACAATAGGCAAGATCAGAATACGCGATCGTTACTAGAGGAACAGTCAAATATAATATGCATTTAACTATGTAGCACATGTTACAAGTGATTAGGTTTGCAAAATTAAGGTAAACACTTTGAGGCAGCTAAACAAGTTTTTATAGATCATACATTTTTACTTCTTTTTCCTTGCACATTCTACAAATTTCTTGGTTTCCTTTCTACTGTCATATTTCTCCCTTAAAAATTTATAGGAAGGCAGAGTTAAGCCCTTTGCTTTGCTTTGCTTTTTAAATCATGATTTGCTATGATTTATTCTCTTTTTCGTTTTCATTATGCATCTTTTTCTTACATTAAAAAAAGCTTTAGTTAATTCTGTTCTATATTATATGGTCATCAGTCCCAGAGATGATCTTATTAGCAAGAAATTTATAGTATTGTTATAAGTAAATTAGGCATTAGTATTTGTTACTTTAAAATACTCGGAAGATATATTATTATTTTTATTGGGAACATACTATCTTGGACAAGTATTAACATAACCTTTTAAAAAAACAGGAACCATGATTATAGAAATAGAGAAATACGTTCTTCTTACAGTGTAGTAGTTTGGATGAGCTATGTCTGCTAGCAGCCTAAAATTTACTCGAAAATAAATCTTCTTATTATTGGCTAAATTGTTCTACGTTGGCATATTTCGATTCATCTTTTTAAACAAGTCTTTCACACCATTGTGCTATTTGTTTGGATAATCCTAACACACTACAAATTTCAAAGTGATCTCAATGTTTAAGAACATGATGCATGTACCGCTGATTAAAATATTAATTGAGTTCTACATCATTGAATGATTACATAATGGAACAAAATTTGAAATGGTCTTGAAGTTCATGTACTCTTACAACTTTTCTTTTTGTAAACTCACAATGATTTTTACGTCGGTTAGTTAATAAACTATTATTTAGATTATCAAGGCAGTTTCCAAGCTACACGTGTTAACGGTAATGTTACCACGGGATTGTAATAGGTAATCCAATAACAATATGACTTTACTAGCTTATATTTAATGGTTCTTTTTCAACCTCTATTAATTCATACATGTTCATATCAAAACTTGGACCATTCTTGACTATGAACACAAAGAGCTTCTTCACTTTAATGTTCACATAAAACTTTTTGCAAAAAGGTATAAAACTTCATATTCTCATTTTCAAGCTGCTATTTTAAGTTTTTATGCAGGTATTTTCATCACTCTATAGTTTTCTTTCTGTTCCATGTGAAAAAATATATTATTTCATAATAGTTTGATGCATTTTAAATGTCATAGTTCTATTTTATGTTTTTATACAAAAAATTAATTTGGTTTGCAAGAGTATTGTTAGATCCAAAAATGGCTCTAACACCCAAATTGTCTGAGTATGCAAAGATTAATATCTAGAATTGCAAGAAAAACACAGAAAACGCACAAGATTTATAGTGGTTCGGCATTAACGAGCCTAGGTCCACTTTATATCTATGATTATAAATAAGATTCAAGTATAACCAATGATTTCTCCCTCAATCTCACTTTTGCAATGGTGATCCACTTAATAATTTCGAGCTAAGACTGGTAAGAAATAATAGAATAGCAGTAATGGTGGAAACAACACTCAAACTGCCAAAAAGATCCTTAAAAATGCCAAGCACTAGGCTATTTATAGGTGATGTTTGCAGGCAGATCATGGTCATACGTGGCACAAATCCTGAGGATTTCAGACTGGTTCGTGGGTGGATGGAGAAAATAGTCAAAATGGCCGTTATGGCAGGTGCAGTGAGATCCAAGCCTTTCGGGTCGTGGAATACCAGGTCGCTGCCTCCGTTATTTGACTATGAGCATCAGATCGTGATGAGGGATCGGGTCGTAGTAGGTGATCGCGAACTGGGTTCGTGATAAGGGACCACGAGCTGAAGGCAATGCGATGACCGTGATCGGGTTTTCCGATAGTTCTGACAAATGAGGCTCCGTGTTTTATTTGTATGTGAACTTTGGTGGCTTGGTCCAAAAGCTAGCTAACATTTTTCCCCCTTGAAGTATGTTTTATCAAGGATGGAACATGCTTCGAAATTATTGAGCTGTCTTTTCATGAAGTGATGTGAATCAAAAGTCGTGTGAATCAAAAGTCGTATTTGTCTGAAACATCATATTGCTTCAGGAAGTCGCGTTCTTTGGCCGGTATAAATATCAACTTCAATCCTTCAATCATTTCTTCATTTGTTGGGTAATTTTCATCTCTTGAATTCCAGAGGACATCGCAATCAACAGTCAGGTAAGATTTTAAATTTTTGTAAGTATCTCTGGGTCTTCCACTTTAGTGAACGTCCATCGGGTTTGGATCGTCGAAACATCATATAGCTTAGGGAATTGGACATTTATCGTGGTCCGAACGGGCCTATTTTCCACAATGGACTTTCCAATCTTTGTCATGAGTAATTGGCGGCGTGGGCCTCATCTTGAGCCATGATGGGCGGTCGCCCACGGCCCATCAGCTTCCTCAGTCTGAATGGGACAAAAAAGGGGATACCAAGGTTCATCATTATTCCTATATAAGCTGGACCTTCTTCCGCTCTCCCCTTTCTTCTTCCGTTTACAGCCGCCACCCATTCTTTCAATCGAAACCCTAATTTGACTTTCACCAAAAACCAAGAATTTTCTATGATCAAAAGGTAACGGCGTGTGGCTCCTTTCCTATTTGTCTGGTTTCTCTTTCGCTCCTCTTTATTCCCTTTGAATTTTCACTGGTTTAGTGATGATGGCGAGGACTTTGGGTTTAACTATGGTGGTAATGGATTCAATTGTATGGGTTCATGAATGGAGAGGAGAAGTGAGGAGGACGAAGGAGCAAGTTGGGTCGGTTCGTGAATGAGACTATGGCTCGGGTCGTGATAGCAGTAAGGTGGAGGGACCAAAGAAGAAGTCGTGGTACAGATTCTGGACAACGGACCGGCTCGCGATATTAGAATGGGACAGGGTCGTGGTACTGGACATCAAGGTGGATCGTGGGAGGTGTTTCACGATCCGATCAGATACCATGAATCGGACTGTCCCATGAACCAATGTCTATCCATTGGCGAGACTGGTGGGCGATCCATTCCTCACGATCTGACACGAGTCCCACGATTCGAGTAAATCACTATCCGATCCCAAGATTTCAATGAACCAGATTTGTTGAGACCCCAGACACATATTAACTTCAGCAATGTATCATAATCACGATATATTGGACAGTTAGGTTAGAGCCTTCGAGATGGACTTTCTTGACTGATCAACAGCATGACTTTATAGCATACTTATTACGTTTATCCAATTTATTTTGTGATTTTCTTTTCCAGTGTTATACACACATGCACACACTAGCACATGCACACGCACAGGGTTCACGGGTTACTGCATCTTAATCTTTCATGTTTACTCGCCAAAACAGCAATGTCAGATAGACGTTTCTCAAGATTATCTGAAATGAGAGCAGATCCGGAGTCCTCAAAATTCCACAATCCTGATGTGCTCCTGTCAAGCACGGACTGGAGTAATTCTGGCTCTGAATATGAAACAGATACAGAATCAAATTCTTCTGAGAGCACATCGCTTGAGGAAGAGGAAGATGACCGAGCTCCCAACAAGATCCCCGGTGTTGAGGAAATTGAGGAAAAGAAGCTCATTGATTCTCTGGCTTCCAAATTAGACGATATAAAGCTCAAGAAAATATGCTTAAGATACAGCATCGCTTGAGATGATGTGAAAACTAGGATGACGTGAAAATTCCCAACAAGATCCCCAGTGTTGAGGAAATTGAGGAAAAGAATCTCATTGATTCTCTGGCTTCCAAATTAGATGATATAAAGCTCAAGCAAATATGCTTAAGATACAAGATCGCTTGGGATGACGTGAAAACTCCAGGAGGTGAGGATAGGCCTCATTCTACCTGAAAAGGGTACATGATCGTCAGTAGGCTCATGTGCTGGGTAGGCGCTATCACCCCATTTCCACCAATTGTCGTTGAAACCTTAAGGCGATTACGCGTTGCCCCCATGCAACTTCATCCTAACGCTTACGCGGCTTTATATAATCTATGTGTTGCTTATGCGGAGATTCTACAGGTTGAACTCGCCTTCAAGGACTTAAAATTCTATTACCATTTCAAACACCGCTCCACAGGTACTCCAAACTTCACTTTCTTTGAATCAGTGGCCAACGGGAAGGTCCTATCGGAGGGTCACAGCAACATAGGGGATGCCAAAGCTTATTGGTTTTATATAAAACACCAGGTCGGTGTGTGAGGAAGTGGATAAAGTCAAGTAAGCCTTAATTCTCTTAATGCATGACCTAATTACACAATCAGAGTGCTAACGTGTTTATTTTTTATGTGCAGATCACATTTTTCCAAAAATGGAAGGTTTGGTATATGAAGACCGACTATCCCGTCTTCTCAAAAGCACATCCGATTTCGTGAAAATCAGGAAATGTATCACCAACGAGAATCTTCACAAGCACCATCTTTTACATATGAGATTTGGGCTTGGCTTAGGTGGTAAACCTTACAAGTATGTGCCCCCTGGTTTTGGGGAATCTAGTAACATTCCCCTGGCTAGGGGAGAAGGGACCACAGAAGCCACAAAGGTGGTTGAGATTCCCAAAAGTCCTTCACCTCTGACTAATCAAGACGATGATGATTTAAATGTGTATAAAGAGGGTGAAACTCGGGTCAGCGAGCTGGAAGTTAACACTTCCTCTAAAGGGCAGTCTCCTACAAAGACTCCACCACCTCTCGAACCCTCGTTAATAGATGAACAAATACGTGAGGGTTTAGAAAAGATTCCCTTACCAGATGACCTCTATACCTCCGGAGATTTTGGAGGGGAACCATTTTTTCCTACCTCTGAAGGAGAAACTTCTCCTGTTAAAGATAAAGAAGCCGTGTAGACGAGCCAGACTTCGGGCCCTGGTCTGTTAGGGGGATTACACGGGCATACACACATACCACATGCACCACTTGTCACGACACCTTTATGCTAGTCATATTTGTAACTCTGATCTCCATTTGTTATTTTCTGCAGGAAGCATGCCTCGTCGTCATTCCGACTCTTACCGCGCTCTTCGCGAAAGTACTCCCCGGCTTTCTTCCATGTCCGATCATAACCGCGGCAACAGTCGTGGGTGGGATAGTCAAAGACGTTCTGATTCCTATCAACCTCGTTCCCCACGCTCTCGCTCTCCTCCTAAGAAAGATCTTGGCAAATCCCACAGTTGCCATCCGCCATATATTAGGGGTGGAGAGATTCCTAAGGCGCCGACTCCTCCGAGGGGCTTACCTCCGCACAACAAATCTTCTACAAAGCCTCATGATCCCAAGGGAAAACAAAAGGAACCAAGCAGTGGTAAGAGCAAGAGAAAACAGCTCTCGTTACTTCGGGTCAACAACATTTAGAGTCTTCTACTACGCAAGAAGTGGCCCTGGCTCGTGACAATAAGGAAAAACTGGAGCGCTTGTGGAAGTAATTTCCTGAAATCTATTTTGAGAGGATGGTCTTCGTCCCAGACCTAGAGCCGGTTCCTGAGGATTCGGATGACGAAGTTGTGGGACGCGTCGCCCATGTAGCCATGCAATATAGGGTGATGAAAAAACATTCCAAAAATCTTTCGGATGTTATCCGTACTCTAGAGATGGATGCAGCTAGGGCCAGGGTAAAGATTGACAATGACACCAGGGCCAGGAATAAAGCAATAAAGGATCTTGAGGATGCACAGGCTCTTCTTGCAATAGCTCAGCGGGATGCTAACAATCATATGACCGAACTAGAGAATGCCACGAAACGCTTCCATATCGAACTTGACTCAAATAGTCAAGAGCGCGTGGCCTTGAAGAAGGAGGTAGAGGACCTAAAACTGCTAATGTTGAACTGAGAGCTGCACAAGATCGGTTTGCTACAGAAAGGGCCGCTTGGGAGGAGAAGTGAATAAGCTTGAATAGTAGACTTGCCCATGCCGAAGAACGAGCAGCTCTTGCCGAAAGTAATACCAATGCTCCTCTTGAGTCGGCTTCCATTGCCTCTACTCGCCTTGCTGTAGTCAAGAAGGAGATTGAAGGGTTTGAGGAGCTTCTTATGGACTTTTTTGCTCAGGTTATCTACAACCGAGACATCTCCTGGATCCAAGATTATAACATCACTCTGGCTAATGTCTGGGATATGATAGTCGATGGAGAGAAGTAGTGGTTAGGGGTTAATGAGATCGACGAAAGAAAACTTATGGAAACCTTCCTTAAGGGTAGAGAGCCTGAGGCCTTGGCAGAAGGTATACGTATGATCCGAGAGGCCATGGAAAATAGAAATATGATCTCAAGGGAAAAACTAAAATTGATGAGGGTTCCAGCTCAGTACCAGGACCCAAAACTGCTGAAGTCGAGGAATACAATCCCGACGATCCCTTGATCTTCGAAATTACAGTCCTTCCTGCCGTTGGGGCTTCCACTACGGCAATGGCTGAAGGATCAGCGGAAGGTATCTCCACACTTTATCCACAGTTTGTCAAGGCCATTATAACTTGTCGTCACTATGCTGAGCAATCCATTGAAGGGACCACACTTTCTCCCAATCTAATAACTATTGCTTCTCATAATATAGGTGTCAGGTCTACCGAGAAGGTTACAGAGAAGCCGGCGGATGTCGAGAAGGTTGATGTGCCTTCAGTCAGTGAGGTTACTCCCGAAGATCCAAAGCATCCCGAAACTGAGATAACTAAGGAAACTATTGAGGCTTCCAGCAAGGATGCCCCAAAGGATGCTGAAATTATTGGGGCCTTGGATGATATTGATGACGGCCACAAGGATGAAGAGGAGGAGATAGGCATCATGGGAGAAACCAAAGATCCTGAGCGTGAGACTTTGGCCGAGATGAAAGCGAGGAGGGATAAGTAGTTGGCTTTGAAAATTGAGGAACCAGAGCCTCTTAATGTGCCTCCTATCACTGCTGCTGATCCCAAAATGGGGTTGATCATAAAGTTCCCTTCTATGTCGATAACTTCGCAGCTTGCAAGCCAGTCTACCAACCTTCCAATGGATCCTCCTTCCAACAAAAAGAAGAGGAAAAAGCATGATAAAGACGACGTTGACAAGGAGGAGGAGACAGGGAAGAAAAAGAAGGAGAAGAGGCTAAGTTTGTCCCCTAAGCCCAAGTAGTGCTAGTCTAATTATGCCTTTCTTTTTAGTATTTCTGTTGGTCTTATGATGTAGCTACGAGTATGGCCCTTGCCTTTTGCTTAGTTTTATTTTATAAATCCGCACTTAGTAAATGAAAATCTATTTCTTTTGTATCATCACATACCTACAAATTTATTATATCTACAAAGTTTATCATTCTAAATCACAGACATTAAATATAATCATAAGTAATGTTGACAATCACAACTAGCGTTGAAGTCATAGATGATAATCGTTGAAAAGTTCGTGTGCTAAGTATATGTGAAATATACACAAATGTGAAGTGTTGTATGAATATGCCCTCAATCAATCATCATTTTAATGCCTGGCCAGGGCTTATTGAGGATTGATTAGAGTCACACTTAGGTTGCCCCCCATGTCCGGAAATGAGGGGGTCGGGCTCAGCTTTCATTCTCGTTCTCGATCCTACAACGGGATAGGAGCCCCTATGCTGCATTTAGTTAAAACGCCTTTTTAATCTCATGTCGTATGCCCAGGATAGAGTTCGAACCTAGCTTTCAATTTGTTCCCCGATCCTTCAGCGGGGTATGAGTTCTTATGCGGTGCCTAGTCTCAGACACCTTTATACTCTCCCGTCAAATGCTAAGGATAGAGTATCAATCGAGACGGTCTTTAAAATCATGGTGCACCGTCACATCTCGCGGACAATTTGTTTCCTTGCCCTATGTACTTCTTCTCAGGTCTTGAGAAGTAGAGATTTGATGATTGTGTCATTTACTTTATCGCCTTCTTGATACCCTGCATATTGTTAGTAATTACATAGTTTACGATAATTCATGAGTAATAATATAGTAAGTAAAGGTGCGATAAAAGTAAATGACACACAATATTTTATAGTGGTTAGGTCGAATCATGACCTAGTCCACTTTATAATCTTTTTTTCATATAACTGGACTGTTCTAGGCAAGTCAAGCCTTATTACATGGTCCTACAAACAAAAGAATAAGAATGACAGTTTGGATGTCAAATAGTGCCGCAAATGCTGGGCATTCCACACTATAGGGATTTCAATTCCGTCCACAGTCGTTAGCTTGAAGGATCCATTATCAAGCCTCTATACGATGGCATAGGGTCCTTCCCACTTTGGTCCCAAATGCACTGGGGGTGGAAAGACACGCTTTAGAGCCAAGTCTCCGGGTTCGAGCTCGAACTCTTTTGTTGTAATACTGAGCAACTTGTTGCTTGTGCCTCAAGGCACGTAGGTCCACTTCGTCTCTCTTTTCCTCTACCATATCCAGGGATTCGAGAAGCGGCTTGTTATTAGTCATTGGGTCGTAATAAGTGACCCTGTGGAACGGTACTTCTAGCCCTGCCGGGATGACTGCTTCCGATCCGAAAGCAAGGGAGAAAGGAGTATGCCCGGTAGCTGATTTGAAAGTTGCTCTTTAGGCCCACTGTGCCAAAGGTAGCTCATCGACCCACATGGCTTTAGCCCGCTTCAGTCGCTTCTTCAGAATGGATTTGAATACTTTGTTTGCCGCTTATATTTTCCCATTTTACTGTGGGTGTGCCAGAGCCGTGAACCTCTTCTCGATATGGCATCTTTGACAAAAATCTCGGAACTCGGAGCTGTCGAATTGGGTTCCATTATCAGTTATGATAACCTTTAGGATCCCAAATCGGCATATGATATTTCTCACGACGAAATTGATTACCTTCTTGGTTGAAATCATTGTCAGCGCTTCTTCTTCAACCCATTTTGTTAAGTAATCGATGGCCACTATGGTGAATTTTGCTCTACCTTTCGCTAAGGGGAGGCTTCCGATAATATCAACTACCCATATAGCAAAAGGCCACGGACTCATCATTGTCTTTAATTAGCTAGGAGGTGCCCTAGAGATCTTTTAGAATTTCTGGCATGCATCGCAGTGTCGAGCATACTTAGCTGCATCCTTATTTATAGTGGGCCAAAAATACCCATATCGCAGTATCTTCTTTGCTAGTGCTTGTCCTCCATTGTGGTCGCCGCATTCTCCTTCGTAAACTTCTTTTAATACACTTTCTATATCATCATGGCCTATACACCGGAGGAGCGGCATCGAGAATCCTTGCTGATATAGAACTTCGCCTTGCATGACATATCATGAAGCTTTTCGAATCACGGCATGTCTCTCACTCTTCTTGATTGGAAGCGTCCTGTTTACGAGGAAATTCTTCAATGGTGTCATCCACGACTCCCTTTCCGGCTCAGTTTCCAGCACAGGATCAATTTCCATCTGATCGATGCTTGGAGTCTGAAGTGTTTCTACCCGGACCATCTCTGTGTCCTCGAGGTTATCAGAACAATCCATTTTGGCTAGCTTATCGGCCCTCTGATTCTCCAATCGAGGGACGTGTGTAATACTTTAGTGTTCGAAACCATTCAACATTTCTTTTGCCTTCCTTAGATATGACACCAGTCTTGGCCCTTTAGCCTAGAATTTTTCGTTGACCTGGTTCACAACTATCTTTGAATCGCAGAAGATATCCAATTTTGTTATTCCCAACTCCTTGGCAAGCCTAAGCCCGGCAATTAGGGCTTCATATTCCGAATCGTTGTTCGTGGCGTGGAATTCCAACATCAAAGCATAATATATTGATCATTTTTCGGGGGTTTCCAATACAATTCTTGCACCTGATCTTCTATCATTCCGTGCTCCGTCGGTATATAGCCTCCATGCTTTAGGGTCAAGGAGTTATTTTCGGGTATCAATTTCTTCACCCACTTCATTATCTTCAGGGATGGTAAATTCTGCTATAAAATCTGCCAGAACTTGCCTCCTTATCGATCTTCGGGGCTAGAAGTTCAGGTCAAACTAACTCAATTCAATATTCCATTTTAATACCTTCCTGACGCCTTGGGCTTTTGCAATACTTGTCTCAGTGGATGATCCGTATATACTGCAATGGGATGAGCCTGAAAATAGTGACGAAGTTTCCTTGATGCGATTAGCAGACTATATGCAAGCTTTTCTATCTTCGGATAATTTCGCTCTGCAGCCGCTAACTTCTTGCTTACGTAATACATGGGCCTTTGAACTTTATCCTCTTCTCTTACCAAGGCTGAACTTATGGCAATGGACGATACTGCCAAATATATGAACAAATCCTCATGATTCAATGTCTTAGACAGTATCGGGGGTTTTCCCAAATGATCCAATAGGTTCGAAAACGCTTCCACGCAATCAGGAATCCATTTAAAGTTGCGCTTGCCTCACTTGATCAGATCGAAGAACGGGATGCATTTATCTGTAGCTTTGGAGATGAATCTACTCAAAGCAGCTACTTTTTCAGCGAGACTCTGCACGTCTTTGATTTGCCTTGGTTCCTGAATGTTTCGGATTGTTGTAATCTGATCTGGATTGATCTCAATTCCACGCAAACTAACAATAAATCCTAAAAACTTCCCAGAAGCAACTCCAAACGAACACTTCAAAAGGTTGAGCTTATTTCCATATCGTCTGAGTATGTTGAACATTTCGTCTAGATCAGTAGTGTGATTCGTTGATTGCCTAGACTTTACTTGCATGTCATCTACATATACCTCCATCGTTTTCCCGATCTGGTTATAAAACATTCTGTTTACCAGCCTTTGGTAAGTCATTCAGGCATTCTGTAGGCCGAAAGGCATCACCACGTAACAGTATAATCCCAAATTTGTGATAAAGCTAGTATGTTTTTGATCTGGAACATGCATGGGGATTTGGTTATATCCAGAATAAGCATCCATAAAGGAGAGGAGCTCGTGGTGTGCCGTTGAATCCACCAATTGATCAATTCTGGGAAGTGCAAAGCTATCCTTCGGGCAAGCCTTGTTCAAGTCCGAGAAATCGATACAGGTACACCATTTTCCGTTGGCCTTTTTTGACAAACCGGCTTTGAAATCCAATCCAGGTAAGTTGTCTCTGACAAACCCGTTGCTCCTCAACTTCTCAACTTCTTCTTTTAAGGCAGCCGGCCTCTCTGGGCCCAACATTCGCCCTTTCTGCTTAACAGGTGGATGCTTCGGATTAATACTCAGTGAATGGCGCATGATTGACGGAGACATGCCACACATATCAACGTGAGTCCAGGCAAACACATTTGGGTTGGTCTTCAGAAAGTTGGTCAGTTCCTTTGCACGAATAGGGTCCAACTGGGACCCAATCTTTAAGACCTTCGCTGGGTCATTATCATCGATTGGAACGTCTTCAGTTGTTTTGTTATGATTCGCCATTATGCCCCTGGGTTCCACGTCCTCTCTGGGATCTATATCCTCGGGTAGTTCCTTTGGTGGCTCCCTTGGAACTGTCTTTAATTGCTACGATGTTTTCTCCTTTCCAAGCAGAGAAGAATCCTTTGGGTCGATATTTAATCCCTTGAGTAACAATTTCAATTCTTCTGTATAGCAAGTGTAACAACCCGTATTTTCAATAACCTATTATAACATAAATTGAGGCAGAAATTAATTCTAAAATCTGAATCAAGGGAAACGGGCTATGCCATTGCGTTCGACTCGGAAAAATACGCGAAATAGAGTCCGAGTTTTCGAAAATCGGAGTCCATATGACCCAGTTAAGGCCCATTGAAGTTTTCAGAAATCTCCATGTTAAAAACAGATTTAAATTTTAAATTAAAAACAAGGATTAGGGCTAACTGGCGTCAGGCGGGAAAACTCCCGCCCAGACCCCCATGTCGACAGGCATGTCGACAGGGGTCTAAGGGTGTCGACTGCCCTGTCGACAGCCCTGTCGACACGGGGTGGCCGGGCAGTTTTGCCTGGCGCACCATTTTGGGTTTTGGTCTGGTCTTGTGGCTTGGTTCTAGAGAATTCCTAAATCTGACGGACCTAAACTAACCTAGGGTTAATCCTAGGGCTAAAAACACTCTAATCTTCTATAAATAAGCCCCTAATCCTACCCTAAAACCTCATTATTCATTCTAGCAACCAAACTATGTCAAATTGAATTCTCAAATGGCCTCCACCTAAAAACCCTAGCCTCCAACCTCTTCAAAAATCATTCCTATGAAGATTTTGATGTTCATACAAGCATTTCTAAGTTGTATGAATGATCATTAGCTTGCATACATCATCAAGTTGCAAGCTTTATTTGCTAAGCAAGAGTTTTTGGGATTTTTGTTAATTGGAGCTTTGTTTTGGGTTTTTATATGCTTGCATAAAGGGCTTCTCAATCTTTATTAGTAGATTTGTGTCTTCATAATATTTGTAAGCCCTCTTACCTTCATTTTAGAAACTCTAAAGTTAATATGTGATGAAAGTTGGGATTCATGCATGTTTAATAAGTTATGCATGCTTATGCGAGTTCACTATGCTATGTTATGCATGTTAAATAAGTTATGCATGCTTATGCGAGTTCACTATGCTATGTTATGCATGTTTAATAAGTTATGCATGCTTATGCGAGTTCACTATGCTATGTTACACATGTTTGATAAGTTATGCATGTTTATGCAAGTTCACTATGCTATGTTATGCAAGTTTAACAAGTTATGCATGTTTATGCAAGTTCACTATGCCATGATTTGCAAGTTTAACAAGTTATGCATGTTTATGCAAGTTCACTATGCCATGATTTGCAAGTTTAACAAGTTATGCATGTTTATGCAAGTTCACTATGCCATGATTTGCAAGTTTAACAAGTTATGCATGTTTATGCAAGTTCACTATGCTAAGTTATGCAAGTCCAACATGTTATGCATGCTTATTATGATATGTAAGATTTATCATGTATGTTGTGCCAAGTTCCCTCTTTCTATCCTTTATGCGTTATGACAAATATGTAAGCGATAGAATGACGTTGGGGGGTTTTTGCGTAAAACTTAAAATACATGAAAATATAAGATTGGGAATTTACCTATTAAGTTAGGTCTACCCCTTGGGAATTTACCTATTAAGTTAGGTCTACCCTAAGTATTTGTTAAACTTGTAATTATGTTTTGAAAATAAAGTGGACATGACACTTAGAAAACATAAGTGTGGCCAACTCGAGGTTAGGTTGAGTTTGTAGCTTAAACCTACCCGGAACCGACCTGCTTAACTAGTGGCTACAAACAATAGGACCCAATGTGAGAAGTTGGTCATGTGTACCTTGGACCCGAGGTTAGACCAAGTTGTGGTGTAAATCTACCCGGACCCGCCCGGCCTAACTAGTAACCACAACAAAGTCTAATGTGAGAGGTTAAGGCACAATTAAATTAATTAATGCCTCATGATTAGGGTTAAGTCATGGCCCACTAATACTTAACCAATTTTGGGGATACGAGGGATTAAATGGGGTTAAGTGGTGAACTGTTGGTTACACTTAACTAATTTAATCCATGATTAGTGAGGGGTTAAACCACACTTAACCCTCTTAGAAAACCCTAGCAACGTGGTCTGTTCCAGCAGTAATCCCAGTTTGGTATCATTCACAACCCTAGAGGCTAGGCTAGGGCGGGGCACGATTACTGGACTGATGTAAGCGACCAAAGCGACGGCTGAGTGGTACAGCGGTGCGGGTCCAGGCGGGCTACGGACGTGCACGTAGTCCAGTGTTGGACAAACTCGAGGCACGGGTACCAGTAGATTTAGACTGTGCATTATTGCTTAGGTGTCTGGGGTTGACACCCGAGGGCTTGATACACCCGAAGGTGGACCCAGCACAGTCTGACTACAACCATATGTGGGCTGTATGGACACCAACACTTGACGTGTTAGGTTTATAGGGAGCCGATCGACTAGACCGTTGGGCTGGACCTTGTATTAAGGTCACCTCATGTTATTGGGCCAAAGTTTGGGCTGAGGGATCAATACCTGTTATGTTAGTTTGCTAGTACACTGTGGTGCAAAGCTTAATCTTCTTTATGTGATGACACCTTTATCTATTGCCAGTATGTTCATCTCAGTTTCCATCATGATGTTAACTTTATTAGTTTATAGACTGGTCGTAGTAGGGCTTACCAGTCTTTTTGACTGACCTGTTTTCTTTCGCTTCTTTTCTTCCGTTCCCCCCCAGGTTCTCAGGGAGGGAACAGTGGTGCTTAGCTTGGATTGCTTGCTTGTTCGCTGGATAGCTCATGTATGTCTGGACATTGAGCTCGCTATGGTTTATCACCTTTATTTTTGCGGATAGCACTATGTATTTCAGTATTACTGTTTATGATGTACTAGACATGTTTATTTTGGCAGTTGACTTTATGATGTACTAGACTTGTTTTGAGATGGTTTGAGATATTCCGCTGTTTTATTCTCACTTACTCTGTTTTACGTATATATATTTATGTTCTTGTTCTGCCTTGATATATCATTATGCATGTTTACCCAGTTCTAACGCCCCCCCAGAAGCTAGTGCCCCCGAAAGAGTGACCCTAGCGGAGGTGGGGTGTTACAAATTTGGTATCAGAGCATATGGTTTACGAGAAAGAACAAAAAGTTTTTAAAAGACTTTTGAAAAACTATTTTCAAAACAAGTATAAAGTATTTTCCAAAGAAAAGTCTAGTATTTTAAAAGGGCTATTCCCCAAAAAGCCATTAGCATTATCCTTCGTTCCCTTGACCTAATCTTATCTTATCCTTCATTTCAGTATGGCTGAGGATCTTGCCATCCCGGATGGAGTAAACGTACTACTCTGGTTTAGGAGACTTCTAGAAGCTAGGGCGGCAGCCGGCCCCGCAAACCCTACTCCCACTCCTCCTCCTGTAGTTGAGAATCCTCCCCCTAATGTCCCTCCTCCGGTGGTTCCTATTCCTCCTCCCGTTGCTAATGTTCCTCCTCCTCCTGTTGCTGAGGCTCCTCTTCCTCCTCCTCCCCCTCAGCATCCTCAGGTTGAGTTCACGAAGGTTTGTAAAGACTTCAAGGCGATGGGAGGCAAGAATTTCCTAGGCACGGAATCTTTTGTTGAAGCTAGGAATTTGCTGAAAGACACTGAGGACTTGTTTGCTATCTTTGGGATTGATGACGAGAGGAAGATCTTATTGACAGTGTGGCTTTTGAAGGATGAAGCGGCCTATTGGTGGGAGGTCACCAATGGGACGAGGCCCGTTGAGACTTGGGCCGATTTGAGGGCTAGATTTGTGGCCAAGTTTCTATCTTCTGCTGAGGCGAATTTACAGATGGAGAAGTTCATTGCATTAAAGCAAGGTGATATGTCTGCCAAGGAGTATGTGAACAAGTTTAATCAGCTGGCCCGTTTTGGCTTGGATATGGTGAACACTCCTGAGAAGAAGGCTCTTCGATTTGCTAGAGGGTTGAATGAGCCGCTGCAGGGCTTGGCGATGTCACATATTCCGCATAGGGCTACTTTTGAGAGTTTGGTCAATATGGCTCTACTTCAGGGAGATGGAAAGAAAGAGATCAAGTCGAGTGATACTCAAGCAAAGAAGATTGATTCTCAAGGTAAAGGCAATCAAGGTGGGCAAAGCAGTCAAGGGAATCAGAGCAAGAACAAGAAGGGGAACAACAACAATGGTAAGGGAAAGTGCAATTACTGTGGTGTGCCTGGACACTTTGCTAAGGATTGTAGGAAGAAGAAAAGGAAGCTTAGTGGTGGATGTTTTTCCTGTGGTGATACTGGACACTTCAGCAAGGAATGTACGAAGAAGAAAGGGCAGGCTGGACCTTCAGGAGGGCAAGTTCATGCTCTCAATACCGCTCCAGTTCCCGACCGAGGTAGTGTTTCTGTTGAGAACCTTGTTTATGTTTCTGATCTTCCAGTTCGTACCTTGTTTGATTCTGGTGCATCACATAGCTTTATTTCATCTGATCTTGTTGATAGCTTGCACCTTAGTACTAGCTTAGTGGATGATCCCGTTTGTGTTTCGAATCCCATTGGGGGTTCTGCTCATCTATCTATGATATGTGAGGATCTGAGGATCTCTATACTCAGTGTAGAGTTCTTGTTTAGTGCGTATGTTCTTGGTTTCAGGGGATACGGATTGATATTGGGCATGGATTGGCTGTCCAGATATGGAGCCATTCTTGATTGTGAGCATAGGGTGGTGAGGCTAGTGACTCGCCTTGGCAACACCTTAGAGATTTCATGCAATCCGAAGGATCCCGTCATGTTGTGCTATCTTGAATCTCTCGACTCGTCAGAGGAAGCCCTTCAGTCTGTAAGGGAGGTCCGAGATTATCCAGATGTTTTTGAAGAAGTTAAGGGGTTGCCCCCTAAACGAGAGATTGATTTTCGCATTTATCTGGTGGATAATGCTAAGCCTGTTTCTTTGCCCGTTCGGCACATGGCTCCGCGTGAGAGACGGGAGCTCAGCAAGCAAGTAAAGGAGTTACTTGAGAAGAACTTCATCAGAAGAAGTATATCCGAATGGGGAGCGCCTGTGGTGTTTGCTACTAAGGCAGACGGTTCTCTTCGACTCTGTGTGGACTATAGAGAATTGAATAAGCTGACTAAGAAGAACAGACACCCGTTACCGAGGATCGATGATCTCTTTGACCAGCTTGTCGGTGCTTCTGTTTTCTCTCAGCTTGATCTTGCTACTGGATTTCATCAGCTCAGAGTGGCTGAAGATAGTATAGACAAGACTGCATTCAGAACTCCAGATGGATTCTTTGAATGGCTTGTTATGCCGTTCGGTTTGACGAATGCACCCGCGTATTTCGTGGACTTGATGAGTAGGGTGTTTCGGGAGTTCTTGAACAAGTTTGTCGTGGTCTTTGTGGATGATATTCTGATCTTCTCCAAGGATGAAAAAGAGCACGCGAGGCATCTTGTAGAGGTGATGGATACGCTTAGAGCGCATCAACTAAAGGCCAAGTTCTCCAAGTGTCACTTTTGGAGAAGGGAAGTTAGATTCCTTGGGCATATCGTATCCAAGCAAGGCTTAGCGGTGGATCCCGCTAAGGTGGTTGCAGTTCAGGATTGGAAGACTCCAAGGAATGCAACCGAGGTGAGGAGTTTTCTAGGTCTTGCGGGTTTTTACCGGAAGTTCATCAAGGACTTCGCGAAGATATCCGCTCCTCTTACTAAGTTGACGAAGAAGAACTTAGTTTTTGCTTGGGATATGGACTGTGAGCTTGCTTTTCAGAGACTCAAGAGAGCCCTTACCTCAGCACCAGTTCTAGCTTTACCCGATGGTGGTAAGATGTTTACCGTGTACACTGATGCTTGTGGCACGGGATTGGGCGCCGTTCTGATGCAAGAAGGCAGAGTTATATGTTTTGCTGGTAGGCAACTTAAGGTGCATGAGAAGAATTATCCCACTCATGATCTAGAGCTGGCAGCGATAGTATATGCACTCAAGGCTTGGCGTCATTATCTTCTGGGAGAGAGATTTGAGCTGTATACTGATCATAAGTCTTTGAAGTATCTCTTTTCGCAGAAGGATCTGAACTTGAGGCAGCAAAGGTGGATGGAATTCTTGGCGTCCTACGATTTTGATATAGCCTATACCCCTGGCAAGGGGAATGTTGTAGCGGATGCGTTGAGTAGAAAAAGGTTGACACTAAGTCCTCTATTTGTTGAGATGAAGAATTTAGAGTTCTTGGCAACCTTTGATTTCTCTTTGGCGGTTGAGTCGATGACCGGTTCTTTAGCATCTCTTAAGCTCAGGCCTACCCTTCTGGATCAAGTTGGGGCTTCACAGAAGGCAGACCCTCAGATAATTTAGATCATGGATAAGCTGATTCGAGGGGAGACATCTAGTCACCTTGCTCGATATTCTATAGATGATAAGGGTTGGCTGAGGAGAGACGGAAGGCTTTGTGTTCCGATGGTGGGAGACTTGGTGAGGAAAGTTCTTGAGGAAGCACATCGCTCCAAGTTGACTATACATCCAGGCGGTGATAAGATGTATAAAGATATGAAGCGTATTTTCTTCTAGCCGGGAATGAAGAAGGATGTGGCGGAGTTTGTCTCTAGATGTATCGTTTGTCAGAGGGTAAAAGCCGAGTCGAAGAAGCCCGGTGGGCTATTACATCCTCTAGAGGTCCCGCTATGGAAGTGGGAGAGTATTTCTATGGACTTTATTGATGGGCTTCCAAGGTCAAGGAAAGGGAATACGAGCATTTGGGTCATTGTAGATAGGCTTACGAAGAGTGCTCATTTCATTCCGGTGAAGAGCAAAAGGACCGCATCTGGACTAGCATCAGTATATCTTCGTGAGATAGTACGACTACATGGAGTCCCTTCCAGCATAGTCAGTGACCGAGACCCTATCTTTACTAGTCAGTTCTGGAACAGTTTGCTGGAAGCTATGGGCACGAGGTTGAACCTGAGTACGGCTTATCACCCACAAACGGACGGTCAGACAGAAAGGGTGAATAGGGTACTTGAGGACTTGTTGAGGCTTTGCATTCTGGACTTTGGAGGTACTTGGGAAGACCATCTTCCTCTTGTTGAGTTTGCATATAATAACAGTTATCAGGCAAGCATTGGGATGGCACCATTTGAAGCTTTATATGGGAGGCCGTGCAAGTCGCCTACATGTTGGTGGGAGACTACAGATAAGCTTATACTTGGACCTGACATGATTAGAGATACATCCGAGAAGGTCAAGTTGATTAGAAGACGGATGAAAGCGGCCCAAGACCGACAGAAATCCTATGCTGATAAGCGAAGATCCGATTTGGAGTTTGATGTTGGGGATATGGTTTTCGTAAAGGTTTCTCCTTTGCGGAATGTGGTCCGATTTGGAGCTGTTGGGAAGTTAGCACCGAGATTTGTTGGACCCTTCCCTATCATAGAGAGAATTGGGAAGATGGCTTATAAAGTGCAATTGCCCGAGAAGCTGTCCGGAGTGCATAATGTCTTTCATGTCTCGCATCTCCGAAAGTGCCTACATGAGTCCGCTGAGGTGGTTGAACCCAGCATTCTTGAAGACGTGGAAGTAGAGAAAGAGGCAACTTTGAGGAGAGCTCCGATTCATATCTTGGGGACGGAGACCAAGAAGCTAAGGAATCGAGAGGTCAGGTTGGTGAAGGTTCAATGGGGTGAAGCCGAAGAAGACGCAACTTGGGAAACCGAGGAGAAGATGCGTGGGCTTTATCCATTCCTTTTTGAGGGTACACTCTCAATCTCTTTCCTTTGTTAGCATATCTTTCTCTTTGCTATCCATGTTTATCTAGTTATCGTGCTAATCCTGTCATGATAACCTTAGGTAGAAACCCTTTGGATGAAAACATGTGTTTGAGACATGTTATGTTTAATGGTTGCAAGTGGTTGCAAGTGTTTGCAAGTGGTTACTCGTGGATGCAAGATACACATTAGGCACTAGATCGGCTCACACACTCCTCATATTGCATGTGCATGAGTGTTTATGCTTATTCTTGGATGAAATTTGTATGCAATCACATGGATGTTGCATATGGATATATGATTGAGCACGCATGTAGATATTATACATTATGTTAGGGATTTGCATACATATGGATACATTTCACTAACATATTTTGCATTGATCTTTGCATTAGATAAGTACATATACACACACTTTTGCATATGTTCATACAGCATTTAGAATCTTTTAAGGACAATGATTGCTCGTGGATGATGCTTTGAGTAGATGGATGATTGGATGGTAGGATACGTTCTTCCTAACTTGAAGATTTCGGGGACGAAATCCTTTAAGGAGGGGAGAATGTAACAACCCATATTTTCAATAACCTGTTATAACATAAATTGAGGCAGAAATTAATTCTAAAATCTGAATCAAGGGAAACGGGCTATGCCATTGCGTTCGACTCGGAAAAATACGCGAAATAGAGTCCGAGTTTTCGAAAATCGGAGTCCGTATGACCCAGTTAAGGCCCATTGAAGTTTTCAGAAATCTCCATGTTAAAAACAGATTTAAATTTTAAATTAAAAACAAGGATTAGGGCTAACTGGCGTCAGGCGGGAAAACTCCCTCCCAGACCCCAATGTCGACAGGCATGTCGACAGGGGTCTAAGGGTGTCGACTGCCCTGTCGACAGCCCTGTCGACACGGGGTGGCCGGGCAGTTTTGCCTGGCGCACCATTTTGGGTTTTGGCCTGGTCTTGTGGCTTGGTTCTAGAGAATTCCTAAATCTCACGGACCTAAACTAACCTAGGGTTAATCCTAGGGCTAAAAACACTCTAATCTTCTATAAATAAGCCCCTAATCCTACCCTAAAACCTCATTATTCATTCTAGCAACCAAACTATGTCAAATTGAATTCTCAAATGGCCTCCACCTAAAAACCCTAGCCTCCAACCTCTTCAAAAATCATTCCTATGAAGATTTTGATGTTCATACAAGCATTTCTAAGTTGTATGAATGATCATTAGCTTGCATACATCATCAAGTTGCAAGCTTTATTTGCTAAGCTAGAGTTTTTGGGATTTTTGTTAATTGGAGCTTTGTTTTGCGTTTTTATATGCTTGCATAAAGGGCTTCTCAATCTTTATTAGTAGATTTGTGTCTTCATAATATTTGTAAGCCCTCTTACCTTCATTTTAGAAACTCTAAAGTTAATATGTGATGAAAGTTGGGATTCATGCATGTTTAATAAGTTATGCATGCTTATGCGAGTTCACTATGCTATGTTATGCATGTTAAATAAGTTATGCATGCTTATGCGAGTTCACTATGCTATGTTATGCATGTTTAATAAGTTATGCATGCTTATGCGAGTTCACTATGCTATGTTACACATGTTTGATAAGTTATGCATGTTTATGCAAGTTCACTATGCTATGTTATGCAAGTTTAACAAGTTATGCATGTTTATGCAAGTTCACTATGCCATGATTTGCAAGTTTAACAAGTTATGCATGTTTATGCAAGTTCACTATGCCATGATTTGCAAGTTTAACAAGTTATGCATGTTTATGCAAGTTCACTATGCCATGATTTGCAAGTTTAACAAGTTATGCATGTTTATGCAAGTTCACTATGCTAAGTTATGCAAGTCCTACATGTTATGCATGCTTATTATGATATGTAAGATTTATCATGTATGTTGTGCCAAGTTCCCTCTTTCTATCCTTTATGCGTTATGACGAATATGTAAGCGATAGAATGACGTTGGGGGGTTTTTGGGTAAAACTTAAAATACATGAAAATATAAGATTGGGAATTTACCTATTAAGTTAGGTCTACCCCTTGGGAATTTACCTATTAAGTTAGGTCTACCCAAGTATTTGTTAAACTTGTAATTATGTTTTGAAAATAAAGTGGACATGACACTTAGAAAACATAAGTGTGGCCAACTCGAGGTTGGGTTGAGTTTGTAGCGTAAACCTACCCGGAACCGACCGGCTTAACTAGTGGCTACAAACAATAGGACCCAATGTGAGAAGTTGGTCATGTGTACCTTGGACCCGAGGTTAGACCAAGTTGTGGTGTAAAGCTACCCGGAGCCGCCCGGCCTAACTAGTAACCACAACAAAGTCTAATGTGAGAGGTTAAGGCACAATTAAATTAATTAATGCCTCATGATTATGGTTAAGTCATGGCCCACTAATACTTAACCAATTTTGGGGATACGAGGGATTAAATGGGGTTAAGTGGTGAACTGTTGGTTACACTTAACTAATTTAATCCATGATTAGTGAGGGGTTAAACCACACTTAACCCTCTTAGAAAACCCTAGCAACGTGGTCTGTTCCAGCAGTAATCCCAGTTTGGTATCATTCACAACCCTAGAGGCTAGGCTAGGGCGGGGCACGATTACTGGACTGATGTAAGCGACCAAAGCGACGGCTGAGTGGTACAGCGGTGCGGGTCCAGGCGGGCTACGGACGTGCACGTAGTCCGGTGTTGGACAAACTCGAGGCACGGGTACCAGTAGATTTAGACTGTGCATTATTGCTTAGGTGTCTGGGGTTGACACCCGAGGGCTTGATACACCCGAAGGTGGACCCAGCACAGTCTGACTACAACCATATGTGGGCCGTATGGACACCAACACTTGACGTGTTAGGTTTATAGGGAGCCGATCGACTAGACCGTTGGGCTGGACCTTGTATTAAGGTCACCTCATGTTATTGGGCCAAAGTTTGGGCTGAGGGATCAATACCTGTTATGTTAGTTTGCTAGTACACTGTGGTGCAAAGCTTAATCTTCTTTATGTGATGACACCTTTATCTATTGCCAGTATGTTCATCTCAGTTTCCATCATGATGTTAACTTTATTAGTTTATAGACTGATCGTAGTAGGGCTTACCAGTCTTTTTGACTGACCTGTTTTCTTTCGCTTCTTTTCTTCCGTTCCCCCCCAGGTTCTCAGGGAGGGAACAGTGGTGCTTAGCTTGGATTGCTTGCTTGTTCGCTGGATAGCTCATGTATGTCTGGACATTGAGCTCGCTATGGTTTATCACCTTTATTTTTGCGGATAGCACTATGTATTTCAGTATTACTGTTTATGATGTACTAGACATGTTTATTTTGGCAGTTGACTTTATGATGTACTAGACTTGTTTTGAGATGGTTTGAGATATTCCGCTGTTTTATTCTCACTTACTCTGTTTTACGTATATATATTTATGTTCTTGTTCTGCCTTGATATATCATTATGCATGTTTACCCAGTTCTAACGCCCCCCCAGAAGCTAGTGCCCCCGAAAGAGTGACCCTAGCGGAGGTGGGGTGTTACAGCAAGCTCTTCCTGCGACTTGATTGCCCCTGACTACTCCCACTCCCGCTTTTGTCGAGAATTTTAACAATAGGCACCAGGCCGCGATACAAGCCCTGAATTCTGCTAGGGACGGTCGATCCAGGAAAGCGTTATAAGGCGACTCAATGTCCAACACTAAAAATGTGAGGATTCTCACTCTTCGGTGATCTCCCTCTCACAGAGTGACATGTAAATCTACATATCCGACCGGGGATGTTGAGGCTCCATTGAAGCCACGTATCTAACCATCACAGGGCTTCAAATCTTTCGATTCCAATTGCATCTGATCGAATGCTTTTTTGAAGAGTATATTTACCGAACTTCCATTATCTAGCAAAATTTTGTGGACTAATGCGGGGCTAATATTTGTGGTGATCATCAGAGGGTCCTCAGTGGGGGAATGAATTCCAACGTTATCTCTGTCGCGAAAGACGACATCATAGGACATAGTTTTTTGCTGTTTCACCGGGGCTACAACTTCAAGATTACTGCACTCCCCTACTTCAAGATGTTTGGTTGCACTCACATATTAATCCATTACCCTAAAGCTGTGTCCAGCAGGATATATTCCTCCTACTATAGAGTTAATGACAATGTTCTTTCATTTCTGTTGAGCGGTAGGTCTGGTGGCAGGTTGATTCTGATTCAGGGGTTTTCCAGCTTGCCCCCGTCTCTTGGTGTAATCTTATACTCGTCCAACTTTCCCTCACGAAGTAACTTCTCAGCAACATCCCTCAAATGTCGGCATTCGTTGGTGGAGCGTCTGTGGGTTTGATGGAAAAAGCAGAACTTCCCCGACTCTCGTTCTTTCTCTGAAGAATCCCTAGGTGGGGGCCTCTTATACTGGAGGACGTTGTAAGTATCCATAAAGATATTTTCTAAGGTATCATTTAATGTGGTGAAACTCTCGAATGGTCGGTATCAAGGCCTCTTCTGTTAGTTATTTCCTTGATTCCTCCTCTTGTTACCATTCCCAGATTGACGGCCATTCCCCTGGTTTTTATTCCATACGTTCACTTCCACCTTTCCAGACCTGTCCGCAGTTTGTTTGATAGCCACATTACTCTGTATATCTTCCTTGTCAGTGACCTTCCTCTTTCAGTTGGCATAGATTTCTTCTTGACGCAGGCGGATGTTGGCTTTTTCATAAAATATTTCCCTGGTCAGCGGTGGCTTGCCAGCCAAGTATTTTCCAAACTCTGTATCCTTATCCACTCCGTCGATCAAGGCCATCAAAACAGTTTGTTCATGGGGATATCTAACCTCTGTGACTGCTAGATTAAAGCTTTCTAGATAAGACCTCAAAGATTCGTCTGGACGTTGCCTAATGACGGATAGTTCGATGACATTCTTATATCTCTGAGTATGCATCCGGGACTGATTAACGAACTGTTCACTTAATTCCCTGAAACTGGAGATTGATCGCGCTGGCAAATGAGTAAACCACATTAATGTCGTATCCTCCATAAATATCGGGAATGCCATACACTTTACAGTGTCGGAGGCGGTAACTGCATTCATGTACAATGAATATCTCATTAGGTGCTAGACTGGATCCGCCCTTCCTGTATAACGGTTCATAGATGGCATGTTGAATTTCATTGGGAATCGAACCTATAATATGTCATCCGAGATGGGCAAATGACTGCGGCCTATACCTCAATCTTCACTCCTTTGTCTGCGACTTTCTACCATCATTTGTCTGATCATGGCTTCGACATCTGCATGGGTCAGGGTAGATTCTGTATCAGCACTTCTTGCCCTACGGGCCCCTCCAGCATTTCTTTGGCGTGCTGCTGCAAAGTCTGGGTCCTGAGCAGAATTCCCTTGCCCTCTATTGCCGCAGTCAATCACGCGACGAGCAGTAGGAATGGGTTGATTCTGAGCAGGGTCAACGACATCTCCATTCCTAGGTGGTAGAGCAGGCTCGTTTAAGTTACTTTCATTAGTTCCCTGATTAAGCACCTTATCTTCTTGAGAGGGAAGTGACCCATTTCGAAGCTGCTATATGTTCTCAGCCCTTTCTAATGGGGGCCATTGCCAGTTTCTTCTAGGCTCTTCGTACGAGGATGAGTATTCTTGGGTAAAAGGGTGAGCTGGAGGAGGTGACACCTGCCTCTGGGTATCATCAATTCGTCTGTCTAAAGTAGTAATACTCTAACATAGCAACGAGCTCTCTCGCCTTTGAGCAGCCAATTCATCAGTTGTTCTGTCCAATGCTTCAAGTACGCGAGAGAGGTCTCCTTCAGATACTGGAGTAGAAGCATGTAATTGATCATCAACATTCTCTCTTATGCGCAAAGAACCTGAACCCGGTTGTACAGAAGCGCCAGCATGAGTAGAACGAGCCATAATTTCCTTCCCATGTCGAGTAGTGGTCTGATTATCATCTCGGGTCGTGGTCGCCCTAGGCTGATGGCTCGTGGTACCCTCTTGGCGTCGGCTCGTGGAGGCCCCTTTTGATTGGATCGTGGAAGCATTAGCAGGGAGGATGGTGGCGTTATCTTGGGACTAGGTCGTGACACCTTCAGCCACTCGGGTCGTGTTACCACCACCGGGTCGAGTTGCCCCTTCCTCACCACGATCCGGAGAGTTCACGTCGACCTACTCTTGAATGTTATCTTCGTGAGCTTCGTTTTTAGCTTCACCGGCTTGTAAAGCACGCACATCCTTGGACTTCTTTCCAGCCATAATACTTTGAGTTTGCTGAGTTCTTCAAAAATCAAAACAGTGAAGGTTCGGACTATCTTCTTCAAATTTGACTATCCAAACAGTAGAGTAAAAATCCGATATGCTGAGACTTCGGTTCTCAGTGAAAGCACCAAAATGTTAGATCTAAAAATGGATCATCACCCAAATTGTCTGAGTATGCAGAGATTAATATCTAGAATTGCAAGAAAAACACAGAAAATGCACAAGATTCATAGTGGTTTGGCGTTAACGAGCCTACGTCCACTTTATATCTATGATTATATGTAAGATTCAATCACAACCAAAGATTTCTCCCTCAATCTCACTTTTACAATGGTGATTCACTCAATAATTTCGAGCTAAGACAGATAAGAAATAATAGAATAACAGTAATGGTGGAAATAACACTCCAAACTGCCAAAAAGATCCTTAAAAATGTCAAGCACTGGGCTATTTATAGGTGATGTTTGCAGGTGGATCGTGGTCATACGTGGCACAAATCCCAGGGATCTCGGACTGGTTCGTGGGTGGATGGAGAAATGGTCAAAATGGTCGTTATGGACAGGTGTCGTGAGATCCGAGCCTTTTGGATCGTGGAAGACTAGGTCGCTGCCTCCATTATTTGACTGTGAGCATCAGGTCGTAATGAGGGATTAAGTCGTGGTAGGTGATCACGAACTGGGGTCGTGGTAAGGGACCACGAGCCGAAGGCAATGAGATGACCACAAATGGGTTTTCCGATAGTTCTGACAAATGAGGCTTCGTGTTTTCTTTATATGTGAACTTTGGTGGCTTTGTCCAAAAGCTAGCCAATAGATATACAAAAAAAATGCTAAACTCGCAACTTCACAATAGGCTCTAGATCAATTTCCGGATCACTTTATCATAGTCTTCTCTTTGAAATTAGCGCTTTAAAAACTTGACAATTATAAACTTTAGAATAGGCACCGATAAAATAGAGTGGCATCACTTTACTTTTTATCTGATGAAATCATAGAGCACCTCCCTAAGTTAATTATCATGTTGTATGATGCATGAGATATACACACAATTTTGTTTTTTATGGCACTATATTCGCCTTCACAGTTATCACTGCTAGAACGATGTTCTTTCAGTTTTACTTATTACCTTCTATTTTCATCATGCATATAGGAGACATGAAAATTTATTAAAAAGTGGGTTTATTTTGAATTAGCTTTTCAAAGATTCAATATCCTGACCAATTCTGTTGGTCATATGGAAAGTTGTAAAGAAAACGTTAGACATAATAGAGTAAAAAAAATATTCTGCCTTTCACGTTATATATAGGGGAAAAACTTATTCAAGGTAATGTTGTATCACTATCTCTGCACAATATTAATTTTAAAAGTAACGATTTTAAAATATAATGTTCAACCCTATCAATGAAAAGTTGCAAGTTCTCTCTCTCTCTATCTCTCTTTGTGTGTGTGTGCACACGCGCCCGTAGGTGTGTGTGAGTGTATATGTAGCACCGCATATTCAAGAAATTCAAGTATGGTTTCGACAAGTCCTGCATATACTCAGAAGCGAAACATTAATTTAACCATGGCACCTCTAAGAAAATGAACTAGGAGCTTGGTGCATGTGACAAGAACTCCAATAAACTCAACTATATGGGGTATAGCTGCTGTTTTTTATTCATGCTCTTATATCCCCATTCAATCCTATACGTCTGATGGGGCAATAACTAAATCATGGAGTTTTATGGTTTTAAGATGGCTTTAGGCAGATTTAAGTTGGGTGCGATATTTACCATTGTGTTTTGTTGGAATTTTATTGCATTCTTTTATTTTGGATATATATATGTGCACTCTGTGCACTGAGAACACTTTATACATAGTGAGTAGGATGTGTTTCTGGGAAAAATACGCTTTGTGCATGATGTTCAAGATCTGTAGGATGGAAATAGGCATGATAATGAATTACTGGGGAAAATGCTTGGATAGGAAGTTAAAATTTGGTCTGGGTAAAGGGTAACGTGCAGAACTGGAATTTACGTGTTGGTCTGTAAATGTATGACCTTCTGTGTCTTGACTCTGGATGCATTCTTGGCAATGCTTGGAAGCGACAAGAAGGAAACTTTGTTGTGTACAAATGATTTTCATTTAGCTTTGATATATGTTGATCGCTGGAGATTGAATGCTGGAGTGAGAGAAACGTGTTTTCACTGAACATTTGAGGGACTGTAGTCCTTTTGTTCAATTTAGGATTTTTACAATTTATTTTTTAGAATTTCAAAGGTTAGAAAATGGTGGCTATTGGAGGTTTAGGTTTTGTGAGTGTACGTTGTGGTGTATTATTATATATGCGGTTGTATGTATATATGTGTGTACTATGTATAATATGTGTGCAATAAAAGGAGGGTTCCAAAATGTAAAAGTAATTTTGTACAAGGCACGCTGACCTGCTGTAACAAACACAAGCAAGTGAATTAATTTTCTTCAAGTTTTCCTGTTACTAATAATTAGAAGCGAGGAAAACTTATGTGCTATTCTTTTTAGCAAATGTGTTGTTGCTTTGAAATAGAATTTCCTTCTACTGCAGGACCAGATGCGAAGCTCCATTTACTATCCACCCAAAGATTACAGTTCAATTCCCCAATCACTACAACAAAACTACTCTTTAACGACGCAAATGGGTGTGTCCTTTACGACGCTTATGCGACGCTATTTTTAATAGCGTCGCATAAGCGTCGTAAAAGGCACATCTTTTTTTGTCGCTAAAAAACAATTTTGTTGTAGTGAATAAAGACCATAGCCTTCTATATTCTTTCCCTTTGTCTTTTAAGTACGTTGTTTTGTTATGTAATATAATAACAAGTATGGAATTTAATATTTGAGTGATTATTGGGTGATGGGCTATGTTGTTTGTTCAATTTCTGAACGTACAGTACATTTTGTTCAACAGCTGAACCTATGGTACATTATGTCCTTGTATATGGTATGTAGAACAAATGAAAACTAATTATACTATTACACAAGAATAACTATTTACGTGCACTATTGTGCACCATTATTAAACAACATTTGACTGACGTTAGGCTTATGTTAGACCAAAAAATGGTCCTAACACCCAAATTGTCGTATTTAGAGCATAGGATATAAACTAGTAACTGAAAAATAAGAGAAAAAGTAAAACAACAGGATTTTTACAGTGGTTCGGCGTAAACGAGTATAAGTCCACTTCATATTTTCTCATTTCATTCACAGATTACAATTACAATGAATGTTGTCTCTCAATCACTCGAGTTCAATGAATAATTCTTTCTGAATTCATTAAATTTATTGAGGAAGATGATGGTTATTCATGGATAAGTGTTAGCCATAGCAGTCATAGATGTTGAGATGCAAAAAGTCCCTTGAAAATGCCCTCTAGAGGTGTATTTATAGTTGTAGAAGAGCTCGTTTGGTGATGGGGTCGTGGTAGGACACGTGGCACCCGATCCGGGAAAGTAGGAGCGATCATAGCCTTGAGAATAGGTCAAAATCTACATGTGTAGTAGCAAATCGTAGTCGCGGTTCGTGGTCGCGGTTCGTGGGTCGAGGTGGTCAGCATGTATGGTCATGAACCAGATTGGTCAACATGTATGGTCACGACCCGAATTGGTCAGCATGTATGGTCACGACCCGAATCGGTCAACATGTATGGTTACGACCCGATCTTCAAAAATGCCAAAATCCAGAGTTTTCCATATTCCGCCACTTCATCCAAGCGATTGATGATCAATGCATGCTCATACTCAAATCCTTTTCTTTGGTTAGCCTTGTCACAAAGCAGGTTAACATTTTTTCCCCCAAAGTACATCTTATCGCAGATGAGATGTGCTTTGAATATGTCAGGCTGAATCTTTCCGGAACGTTATTCGTCCTTGAGAAGGCTTTATCCAATTGTTGCATTGCTTCCCTGGGAGCTAGTCAGGCCATGTTCTCTGGAAGGAGTATCTGAGATGGCCCAGTAATCTTTTAAACCTCGTCGAATCAAGGGGTCTAATTCATTCATCAAAAGTCATGCTGGATCCTTGGCTCTCGGAAATGATTCTACACGTCCGGGTCGTTGCCAAATAACGTCATCATTCTATGCAAGTCAAGCACAATGTCGGGTCAGACTTTCTTTTACATGTGAGTCAATGCATGATATAGCCATACAAATCATTGGGAAATTCAAGAATCGTCGATCTTTGAGTCGGTATCTGGATGGTTGGAACCAAGCACATCAGAATCAACATATGAATTTGTCAATTATACTCAAGTTTGGACTAGATTGATATCTTGATATTGATCCAGGATCTTAAAATTGCGTTGACTCGTAACAGTAAGGAATCTGAAAGCCTTGATCACTCTGGATCGTGGTCAAAGGAATCCATAATCACTCTGGATCGATTCGTAATCCAATAATCACATATGAAGTAGTCAATAAGGGATGTTGTTAAAATCTTGTGAACCAGCTCCTATATGATCGTTACCGTTGTAAGGCAGTAGATAAGTTTGTCACACCTTCCATCCGGTGTCGTTTGAGTCTTTAAGTTCACACTTGATCTACAAGCTAGCTCGCTTGGTCGGGAAGGATGAGCAAGGTCGTACTCCGGAGGCATAACGTACATGCTTTGAATCCATTCCATGCAAGGATTGTCTTCAAGGTTAGTCTATGAATCGACACTTGTGCTCTCAGTGCCCTCGGAGGACAAGAAAAGTTAGTATTCATTCCCTCAGCATCGATGGGGTTGATCTAAGTTAATGGGGCATACGGTCTTTAAGTTCTTATACTCTCTGTAGTTGATTCAGGCCATAGCCGAGTTGCAAGTTCAGCAATTCTAGTTGATACAAGCTGTCATGTGCTCTTCTTGAGTCAACAAGAGTCGAGTTGTACACGCAAACGGTCGAATCACATTTGCTTTGATATCATCCCTTCCCTTTATTCAGAAGGTGGGAATTTACTCATTCGGTGTTAGCTAACATTAGTACTCTTATCGGATCAATCACGGGGATAAGTAAGCTCGTCAAAAATGTAAGTGGATTAGTCGATCCCCTCCGTTCATACTTCAACATAATCCAAAATGGTCTTCATAGTCTTGTTGAGTCTCTTTGTCATGATCGGTTAAACTGAGCTTGACAAACAAGATCATGGGCCTGATAAGTGATATAGATTCTCTTTGGAACTGCAAACTCTCATCATTCATTTCCAGGTTTTTTCTTTATCCTTATCAGTTCGGGAGTCAGATTGTGCTCCATCCTTTATCATAAAAGCATCGAGATTTTTCGTCATGACATTAGCATCTTCTTGTCATAGAAGTTTGTCCACCTCAGGGTTGAACTCTTCAAATCTTCTAAGAAAATCTCATTACCGAGAAAGTTTAAAGTTCGGGGGAATAACAGGGGATCCCCATGTCCCATGTGGAAGGGCTGTGATTGCCGTTATCCCTATCATCTTAAGAAGTGCCGCTCCTCGAGAGGCGCCTAATCGAACTGGTGAGCATAATAAAGAATCACTGCACATTGTCAAGATCGTGGATGGTGCCCCCAGCATCGAGTCTAAGATTACAAAGGGGGTCTTTGCTGATTTCTAGTTTCCATCCACGATGCTCTGAATCGAAGCTGCATGTTGCATGCCTACTGATTGATTTGTGTTCAACCCGAGCTGATGGTTGATGTCTGACTAAGCCAAGTTCATCACTGCTTGAACTTCAATTTTACCATTTCCACCAAATTGATGATTGTCGTTCAACCTTCCGATTCAGTGTTGGTACCCCCATCGTGAAGTTTTTAAAATATGTAAGGATCGGCCTCGGGCTTCTTGGTTCCATATGAGTAGTTGAACTATGCTGCTTGAGGCCTGTATTCCTTGCCCCCATCCTCGGGGGTTTGTTCTGAGTAGTAAACTTCGAATCCATATCTTTCATATTCCCTCTTCGCATCATGAATCAGAGTCAGGTGAAACTCGATTTGTCAGTACGCAACCTATGCTAATCTCTTGTCTCTTATCCAGGCTCTAATTGTGGCATGGAGTATGTCCGACCTCATCTGAGCTTTCGAGTTTGGAAGTAGGTTAGGACCACCAAATGGACATTCTATTTGCATTTGTTTCCTGGTCCTCAAGGGGCCTGTCAAGATCACAACATAAGTTAAACACAGACACATAAGCTAAGTCGTTTGTAAATATTTTCAATAGTTATGCCCCTAGTCCAGTGGTAATGGCATAAGATAGATGATCGGACCAATTCCCTTTCAAATTTAGACGAAGGGAGGCGTATTCCGGATAGTTAGGGAAATCTTTAATCCTGAATGCCACGATCGTGCTAGATCATATTACGATCGGAAAACCAACGACCACTCAGGATCGTATTAAGGCCGGATAGAAATCCAAAAATCCCAGGGCTTCACCGGGTCCTTCCCAGTCACGAGTATTAAGTCGCATGACATGTCATTGAATAATTCACTCTCAAGGCTTCCTTTCGGTCGCCGCCTTGAGTTGCGTAGGGAGTTTAGCGTTGGGCATTGGTGTCAGCCTCCTGCACGTGCCCCTTTAGTTGCTTTCTACTGGTCTGTTATTGTTGTTGCGAGTGCGGCCCTTGCATTTTGTTTAGCTTTGTTCTGCGAACCCGCACTTGGTAAATGAAATTTTGTTTCTTTTGCGTTATCCTACACATGCGAGCATTCCATAAGCAAATAAGCAAATAGTTCATGAAACATTATAAGTTATCAATGCAACTTTAAATGAAAATGCACTAAAGTAGTACGTATGTATGAGTATGCCCATAATCAATCATTAACTTAGTGCCTGGCCTAGGCTTGTTGAGGATTGATTAGGAACATAACTGTGTTGCCCCCATGTACGGACATGGAGGATTCGGTCTCAGCTTTCATTCTTTTTCCCAGTCGTGTAACAGGATAGGAGCCCTTGAGTGGCTTGTGTCATCATGCCTTTATACTCTCCCGACCCTTCAGCGGGTAAGAGTTCTGGAGGCTCTAAGTGTCTAGCACCTTTATACTCTCCCGATCCTTCAACGGGTTAGAGTTCGAGCTCGGTTCTCAGTCTGCTCACCGATCCTTCAGCGGGGCAGGAGTTCGCTAAGTCTCTAGTGCCTTTATACTCTCCCGATCCTTCAGCGGGATAGAGTGTTATCAAGGCGGTCTTTAATCATGGTGCACCTTCGCGCCTTGTGGATGTTATTTTCTCATCCATTATACTCTCTCTCGCATATGGAGAGTTAGAGTGGTGGACGTCATTTCTCGTCCTTTATACTCTCTCTTGCATCTGGAGAGTTAGAGTGGTTCAGGCGAACGGTCATATTGATTGCCCTGGCATTCCTTCTACACTCTAATTCAAAGAGTGGGACTCTGCCGTTTCGAATGTCGTTCTTGAACTCAGTTCTAGTCCATACTCCATGCTTCACTCTAGCGAATGGAGCTTTTCGGGCAAGTGGTCGGGTCACACTCATCCTAGGTTTATCTTTCTATCCAAACTCTGAGGATTAGCATCAATCAGTCAAATATTTAGGAAACGTTTGATAAGGCTTTGCGTTCCTCCTAGCAATCTATGGGAGGAGTGGTTGGCACCAAACTCGGTGTACCTGTATCATTTATATCGCATGAGTTAGTCATATCAATAACTCAAGAGGCATGTACAAGCAAATCTTATGATTGAAAAGTAAGGATATTAATGGGCGTTGTTGCTCCCCTATTTGGATTAATGTAATCTGATGGTGTTGAGGATAGGACCGAGCCATATAGACGATCACACCGCGTCCACCTGGAGTCGGACTTCGACTTTGCAATTCGATGATTTATATGCAATTGTCTTGTGGTCTTCCACGTGTGAGCCAAGGATTGGATGGTCATCTCGGATCCACCTTGGGCTACATAACTTTTCCTTGGACGGGGGGAGTGGCTTTGCAAATGAGCAGTTCAGTCGGAACTGTTACGGCAATGCTTCATAACTCGGCACGCCGGTGTTAAATGTCTGATCGATACCAGATTTGAGGTACCCTTTGCCGGTTAATTCTGCGTTATCCTGTCTCTTTTAGGTGCTGGCTGCCAGAATCTAAAGCTAACGATGAATGTCTTTTCAAATTATTGAGGGCCGGAAGTCCTAAGAATGAACAGATCTTGATCGCGGTATTCAAATGGAAAAGGCGGTTGGGTAGGTTCTCTAAGCGAGTGTTGAGGTCATATTTCCTCTGAATCGCTTCTTTACCCCCATGTCAGTGGAAGGATTGAGTGTTATGTAGGAATATCTGTACCATAACGGTAGCACACCATCTCATTAGTGTTAGGATGGTAATTGGCAGAAGAACACTGGATCCATGCTTATAGAAACTTTGCGATTTCCTTGCTGGGAAATAGGATATGGCTGCTGGGGGGATATTCATATCTCGCAAGTGCATTGATATGCCTTCGATCCCATGTAGGGGATAAGAGTATGGTGCACAGACTATCAATCAGCATCTAGACTTGAGTGTTCAAAACCTTTAAACTCGCCAATCTTCAGGCAAGACTGAGGCGGTCGACCATGCAAATTTTTAATGTATCAGCTTTGGATTGGGTGATGTAGTCTTGAGTAATCCATGCTCAAATTTCCAGTTGCCCCCAGCATCTGGGGCATGAGTTTTCTTGGCATATAATCAATGAAAGAATTGGAAGTGTGAATATTCACTTTCTAACAATGTTGTTCATCAGAAGTTTCAACCATGTACATCTCCCATTTAACGGGTGGCTGATTAGTGATTTTGTTGAATCATTCGGGGTGGTGAACTCAGCAATGGGACTCTTTGGTGTCTGTCTTGGGGCAACCTTCAGGGAAAAATAAGAAGTGTCGACTTGCATAAAGAATGATAGCATGCCTTTCGCTTCTCCTTGCTAGATGCATTCCGTGCTGCAGGAAATTTATCATGGATTTGTCCACGACTCTCTTCCGGGATCGGTCTCCAACGCTGAATCATCTTCCATCTGATAAATGGTAGGATTTTCTAGTGTCTTGACCGGGATCATCTCCATCTCTTATGGATTGTCAGGACTTTCTTACTTGGCCAGATTATTTGCCTTTTGATTTTTCATTCATGGGATATGAAATGTGCTATAACGTTCCAATCCATCCAACTGCTCTTCTATCGGTTCTAGGTAAGCTGCGAGTCGTTGTCCCTTCGTCTGAAATTCGTTTTGAGCCGTTGATCATTCTTCGCACCGTCTGCATACAGCTTCCAGGTGCATGTTTTCATCTTTTGTTTTTTTAGGAACCATCTTCTTCACCTAACACATCCTCTTCGAGAAAGATACATTTAGCAATGAAGTTAATACATGCCCTCGTTTGAGACCTTTTAAGGAGGGAATTGAGATCAAACTAGTTCAGCTCTATGTTCCATTCGAGTAGCCTTCCAGATGCCTTAGGTCACTGCAAGTCCTGTTATAGCGGCTAATGAGTGTGTATCACAATAAGATGAACTTGGAAGTAGTGGGGGAGCTTTCTCAGAGCAATCAACGAGCTGTAAGCATGATCTTCCATCTTTGGGTAGTTGCTTCGTTAGATACCTCCCTCCTGTATCCTGAGTCTTCATCCTCTTTGGGATCTGTATCATCGGGTAGACCGTCGGGCAACTCTTTGTACGACGTCTTCCTTGCTTGCTAAGCCCATGCCTCCTTCACACTCCATCTCATCAGGAGGGAAAGCGTTGTTGGACTCGACACCATCTCTTTTGCGTAACATATTTCATTCAACCAAATAGCAAGTTGCCTCAGTAACTTGATTGCCATGGACTGTTCCCACTCCAGTTTCGGTTGGGAACTCTAATAGTAGACATTAGGGTGCAATGTAAGCTTTGAATTCTGTTAGAACTTCTCGATCGAGACCTTGATTAGATAAGATTGAATGTAATAGCACTTCTTGCGAGGCTTTAAGTAACGTTCATACATTCTATTGACTGAGGTCGTATGGTGGCTGGTGAGTAGTCAAGCTGCTATCATCCAAGCAATGAACCATATGTCCAATCACGGCCTGCGGTGGTTCAGTTGGTACCTAACTCTGGGCACTAAAGTACATTGATCTAACCCTTGGACACATGGAAATCAATCTATCTCGATGCAGTTGACGGCAAATAGGCATTGCAAAGGTTAACTAACTTTTCAGGGAGTGAACCATAGGAAATGTATTTCACCACGTCAATCAAGTGAAGGGTAACTTTGTAGCGCTAGGATCCTTACTTGATATCGGGTATCCCATAATTGAGAATCATGGTCATTGGGATTTTCTGAGACATCTTCAGAATAGTTTCCGAATTGTTCTATGTCAATGGCATTTGGGATTCCGCATGTTGGACAGGTTTAAGTCATGTAAACTAGGTGATCATTACTCGTTCAGGAACATCATCGGTTGAATTGGTGAAATCTATACACCATCGGAGCTCTGGAAGAGGAGGCTATTATGAGGCAATTGCTATATCGCATACCATCATAGCTAGCATGCTAAATCTTTTCCATAGCTTCTCACATTAAATATCATCAGTAAATAGGTGTTATGGCTCTGGGAAGTATCTCAGTCATTGCCAATTTGTTGTCGATATCCTTGGACAATCTACTGAATCTCGGTTGATAAGCGTTGGTGATAATTCTACGCCAAAACGTATTCCGAGCCAATGACGAGCCGTGCACCGAGCCGAAGGCGAGGCCGTCAGCGGGTCCCGGCGCAGCGTCGGTGGGGGTCCGGGGGCCCCACAGTCTCGGCGCACGATTTTTCCGATTTTAGAAGATGGAGCATTTTCTGAAATGATCTGAAAATTGTATTTTTCATGGAAATCACTCTATTTCGAGTCGGAACAAAATCCTTGTTCGTTGTTGGTTTTCGGGGACGCGGTTCGTCTTCAGGTCGGGTAGTGGAAGCGCAATCGAATCTGAACTCGAACACATATTCTGGTCGTGAATATGGTTAGTGGACATTGAGCTCGTGCATGAGCCATTCGTGATCCCATCAACATGTACAGGAAAGAACACCACCTTTATTTCGATCGAAATGGCTACAGATTGCACTCGTTCTTGCTTGAAACAATGCACGACCCTTGCAAACTGACGTTTCACATAAACTGAGTATACGTTTGCAAAAAACTATCACGCCTTCATGCCTCATGATCCATACTGAAGTTCATGATGTATTGGGTATCCCATATATAAGTACAACAACCCAGTTGTGGGCAGCTGTTTTCACGTAGTTACTCGTGCCACGTTATTAATTGTATGGTTCCATGCAATGAAATGACATAATTTAATCTTCATACATCCACATATCAAATGTATGTAACTACATGGTTCCAATATATACACAACTGGCCTATGTATTTATATGCGTGCCTCTTCACATAAGCCCCATGCCCTTTAAATAATTTTCACGAATCATGGCTTTAGAAGGACCCATCCTTCTCTGTTGCGGCTCGTGGTGTAGAGGAAACACGCCAACGGTTCGTGAATAGGGAGACTGTATCTAGTCGGTTCGTGAATAGGGTAATCCCTATTGAACTGTAGTGGGTGCTTTTCCGGATGGAGGGTCAAGTAGGACTTCACGAGTCCGTGGGATATGTCTTCACGAGTGGTTCCATTATCGTGCACTGTTGTGTACACTTGTCGCCACGTGACTTTACACTAATATGTGAACAGCACCCCATTGTGACATATATATGTGCGGTTACGACCCCTTGTTACAACCTGTAGATCGTCATCAAGTTGATCGCATGCCACGATCCCTTGTCTGGAATACCTTCAGCTTGCGCATATTAGCTCGTCCTGAGCCAAGCATGAATAAACAGCCTACTGCTTATTTTAACGATCCGCTTGCTTCAGGAAAAGTTAACGATCCAAATACATGTTGAACGATCCACGTAAGACATAAAACAAGAACCATTAATGAGCTGTGTACAGCTGGTATTGCATCCAACCATGTATATTGATGTTTTATGTAGTTATTCTTCACCTGCAATTTCATGTGGCTTTGGGCATAATTCATATATTGCTTTGGAGCTCGTGTCTCATGCTGTACACATCATTTATACTTCTAACGTGGCATATGTGTGTCATTCACAGATAGCCCATATTTACTCCCGAATCTTCTGCACGTGAGCCTGTTAATATTTTCCCACTTGACTAATCCATATGCACCTTAAGTTTACATGACCCATTCTGAACTTAATCATAGCTGACCCATAATTTTGTCATAATTCAATACTTCTAAGCGACAATAATTTTGGCTGCCGACACATAAGAAGATTATTTTATCTGACCCATACTACATACATATCGTACCATCTGAGCCGTCTTTGAGTCAAACATATCTTCGGTTTGTTGTTGTTCTTCACGCCTTGAATGTATTTCCTTGGGTCATGCTGGATGGACATCAACGTGACCAAGCAAACCTACTTCGCGGTCATGTCCTTTACAATCAGGTGGAGCAACAGCGGACCTACTTCATGGTCCAAGTCTTCACACTGCTCTGCACTAACGATCTCCAGATTTCTGAAGCTGCTGGATACGCTTTGTCCAAGCCAAATCCATTCAATCCAATTAGAGCTTCCAATTGGCTGAAGACAGTGCAGGGTATTGGCTAGCCAAATTCCAGGAAGCTTCAAAATTAGCAAACCCTTTTTTTGTTTCGAAGTTCTGTTACGGATCTTCTCTCAACGAAATATGGAATTCGTTAATAGATGAGAAGACCTATGGTTGAGAATCAGTCAATTCTCAGTGAAAGCACCAAAATGTTAGACCAAAAAATGGTCCTAACACCCAAATTGTCGTATTTAGAGCATAGGATATGAAGAAGTAACTGAAAAATAAGAGATGAAGTAAGACAACAGGATTTTTATAGTGGTTCGGCGTTACCGAGCCTACGTCCACTTCATATTTTTCTCATTTCATTCACAGATTACAATTACAATGAATGTTGTCTCTCAATCACTCGAGTTCAATGAATAATTCTCTTTGAATTCATTGAATTTATTGAGGAAGATGATGGTTATTTATGGAGAAGTGTTAGCCATGGAAGTCATGGATGTTGAGATGCAAAAAGTCCCTTGAAAATGCCCTCTAGAGGTGTATCTATAGCTGTAGAAAAGCTCCTATGGTGATGGGGTTGTGGTAGGACACGTGGCACCCGATCCGGGAAAGTAGGAGTGATCATAGCCTTGAGAATAGTCAAAATCTACATGTGCAGTAGCAAATCCTAGTCGCGGTTCGTGGTCACGGTTCGTGGGCCGGGGTGGTCAGCATGTATGGTCACGAATCGGATTGGTCAGCATGTATGGTCACGAACCGAGTTGGTCAGCATGTATGGTCACGACCCGAATTGGTCAGCATGTATGGTCATGACCCGATCTTCGAAAATGCCAAAATCCAGAGTTTTCCATATTCCGCCACTTCATCCAAGCGATTGATGATCAATGCACGCTCATACTCAAATCCTTTGCTTTGGATAGCCATGTCACAAAGCAGGTTAACAGCTTCTAACCTCTGTCCATGTCTCACTTGATTTACTACTCATAGATAAGTACATTATGTTTTCTTAATTTGCAATATGAGACGTGTGTTTCTGCGCCTTTATCTTTTTCATATTCCTACGCGTTATATTATTAGAAAATAAATTTTGATTTATTTCTCTCATCACTTCTAGAATTTCATGTGACCTTGTTATTTTTGTTGGTTCGTATTGTGACATAAATCAAAAAGAAATAAAATTCAAAAGAAACTAGCATGCTGCATTCTAGACCCTGCGCTTAAAAAGTTTCTCGGTTTCAAATTTAAATCACCATCCACAGGGACGGAGCCAGGATTTTAATGTGACCTGGGCTAAGTTAAAGGCACGAAAAAAATAAAACTAAATAGTATCAAAAGTTGCAAAAATTAGTTTTTAATTATATATCAATAAAAGCTTACAAAAACATGAGGTATTGACGTACATCTAATGTGCTACTTAGATAAAGACAAAAGGAGATATAATAATCTAGATAAGTTGGACTCTACGTTCTTTACGTGAGTTGAAATCACAAACTACTGAATCCAAGTCAATATCTTCAGCAAGTTACCTTTCAATGTTGATAATCATGCAATCTTCAAGAAAATCATCACCCATTTTATTCCGTAGAGTAGTCTTAACATGTTTCATAGCTGAAAATGCCCGCTCCGTCGTTGCCGTTGAAACAGGAAGAGTTAAAACAAGACGAATCAATCGATCAACTAAGTAATAAATGTCTTTCTTCCGTGTCTCAAATAATTGTTTACACAACTCAGAGATGGTTGATAGATTTTGGAACTTTGGATGAGAAGGAATATCAAGTTCATAATGTTGTAGCTGACACTTTAATATATGTATCTCTTGGAATGTGAAATCTTGCGGGTAGTACTTCTCTGCTAGAGTGCAAATATCATCAACTTTCAATAATCTATTAGCATCTCTTGGATCCAAAGCGGTGCTGAGGATTAATAGTTCCATTGCTCCTTCAGAGAATCTAGTGTTCAACTCAACAATTTGAAAATCAATAGCAGCATTAAAGATATCAATATGATAATGATGGAGAACACTAATATCATCGTGTTGTTGGCAAGAACGAGATGTGCCCACTTTGTATGACGTATTCATATCGGGTATGTCAATGAAACATTTCTTACAAAATTCTTCTACCTTCTCAAAGAAAGTAAGCCAACCTTTGTCTCTTAGCCTTTGAAGGAATGTTTTTGTAGTGACAGCAAGATTCATAGCATTGACAATATCTTGTGTTTTTAGTTAAAGAGATTTACATAGCACATCCGTAATACCTAATATCTCATTCATTAAGTGAAGAATGAAAACAAATTCAAATGAAGTCATAGCGAGGTAAGCACCTTTTGCTTCAGCACGTTTATTTGGCTTCATGTCCCGGCTTTGCCATACATTCTTAATTATATCACACGAAGGAGAAAAGAGATCAATCAAACAACTTACAGAACTCAAGTGAGAACTCCAACGGGTGGCTCCAGGTCGTTGCAATGTCTTAAGTTGATTAGCTCCTCGACCTGTTTCAATTTCACCAAGTGCTACTTTATTTGCAATTTCCTCTATTTGACTTGATTTTAGTTCACTATGGCGCTTGGGAGAAGCATCAACAAGATTAACAATAATACTCAATTTTAAAAAGAATAACCAAATATCTTGAACATCCTTTGAAGCAGAAACCAATGCAAGTTGTAGTTGATCAGCAAAGCAATGTACATAATATGCATATGGGCATTCTTTAAGAAACAACGCTTGCAACCCATTCCATGCTCCTCTCATGTTGCTTGCACCATCATATCCTTGTCCTCTCATTTTATTAATTCCAAGATTGAAAAGAGCAAGAACTTTTGACATTTCATTTTTTAAAGCCAATGATGTGGTATCTTTGACGCTAACAATGCCAAAGAAGCGTTCTTGAACTAAACCACCATTATTAACAAATCTTAGAACAATAGCCATTTGCTCTTTGGTGGAAGTGTCTTGTGCTTCATCAACCAAAATGCAAAAATTTCCATCACCAACTTCTTCTCGAATTTTATTTCTTATTTTATCACCTAAAATTGTTAAAATTTCCTTTTGAATTGTAGGTGATGTATACTTTGCATTTCCCGGAGCGTTTTCCAAAACCACTTTAAATATGTCTTCATTACATTTTGCTGCGTGCTTTATCATCTCAACAAAATTTCCACGGTTTTTTGATTCAAGAGATTCATCATTACCTCTAAAAGAACATGATTGCAAAGCAAGCCATCGAGCACATTCAATAGATGTTTTAAGACATAATTGATTTCTCTCAACCATTTCTTTAGATTGCGCATCAAATACTCTTTTGATATGCAAAGAAGGATTCATTAAATCATCAGCGGCCTTAACAGCACACAAATGCGATGAACCCAACCCTCCTACATGTTGCAAAAATGCACAATTAACCCCTCCCACTCTTTTCCAACTTTGAAATCCGTCAACTGTAAATGATGCACGTGTTGGCGTATTAGTTTCAAATAAGAAACAGTATAAACAAAAGACCATATTGCAATCAATCGAATACTCAATCCAAGGATATTTCTTAAACCAACTACTTTGAAATCGACGGAGTTGTTTTCCATCTTTTGTTGGTGGATATACGTCAAGAAGTGGTTGAAATGGCCCTAATCTAAGATATTTTCTCCGAACTTCATCTCTATCATTTACTTGTTCTTTCCATATTTGTTGACGTCTTCCCGGATCCCTTGTAAAATGATCTCCACTAGTACCGACTATTATTCTTGGAATTTTGCAAGGACGATGTTCGGTAGAGCTTGGAGAAGTTTCATCTTTTGGATCAAAAGAGTTATCTCCTTTCAATTTGTAAAATGAAAGCAATGTTTTGCTAGATTTTGAGTTTGATATTTACCTAAAAAATTGATTAAATTAGATAAATTTTCTAAAAATAAAATTAAGCACATTTTTTTGTTTGAACAAATTAAGGGTTTCAATCAAATCCAACTTAACAAATAATTTGAAGTTTGCAATCAATGATAAGTTGATAACTGTAATAGAATTAGAATAATATCAATGAAAATATATCGATTCGATTTGAACAGTACTGATTGCAATTAAAATGAAATTAAAAGAAATTTTCGTTTAGAAATTACCCCTATTTTAGTTGAGACTTGAGATTGATTTGGGCAGCAATGAAAAAGATGATATCTGTATACTGTGTTCACTGTTCAATCAATGATAATTGTAATGAAATTAAAAGAAATCAAGGGAAACGTACTGAATTACTGATTCAATTGAACAGTACCAATTGCAATTAAAAGAAATTTTCACCTCTGTTTTGGTTGAGATCGGTTAGCACTTAGCAGCAATGGAAGAAAATTGAGATTCGAAATGATAACACTATGTTGCGGAGAGAAAAAGGGAAGGTTGCGATAGGCTAGACAAGAAGAAGATGAAGTCTGCGTCAGGTAAGAAAAAGAAGGTGGCTGAAGTAAAGCTATTATGTAATGGAATGGGTTGGAGGGCGTTGATTAGTCAGCAGGTAAGAAAAAGTAGGTGCTGTAGCGGCTGAAGTACATAATATGCATATGGGCTATTGGGTTGAATATCCTCCAACACCTGCTGACTAATAGCGGTTGTTTTTTTGTTTTTGTTTTTTTTTTTTTTTTAAATCTGTACCCGGGCTGTAGCCCAGGGGAGCTAACACACAGCTCCGTCCCTGAGTCCGGGCATTAAGAATCCGAAAGAGCATTCAAAAGAGTTGCAGTTGTCCAGAAGACTATTAGTTGTACTGTTGCAACTGGAAGTCTGATAAATCTTGCAACAATTTTGTATCTTAACTCAGATTCCAGCAATGACAGCATACACTGTCGGTGCCTTTTTTTGGCATGCAAGTACTCATTGAAGTGATTAAAATCAAGAAATTTGATCCGCAACAAAGCTCGATAACAGGCACTGCTTGAGTTTATAGCAGTATCATAATTTTACCCCATATGTATTTGTTTATAGTTGTAGTACTTTTTTGTAGCGTTATCCAATATTATATTTGGAATATCCGTAAATATTATGTACATGTACATGTCTCACCGTGATAAAAGGTGTTAGGCCTGGTATCATATCAGATTTTGTTTAGGTTAACTTAATACGTCAATACAGAGGAATACCTTTTGTAACCAAATAATAATAATAATAATAATAATAGAAGTCTGTTTTTTGGATTATTAATTGGAAGTTGGATTTGAAACATTATAAGCTTTTTTGAATGAATTATTTAAGTAACTGAAATATATTTTATATATAATATGCTTAGTACATTACATGTTCAAAGAGCGTGAGTTCATTTTTATACAAGAGAAAAGAGGCATGAGAAAAGGTGATTTGAAAGCAGGAAGAATAAAAAAAACGCAAGTGGAATGCTTCTTGTGGATATCGAAAGAAGATGAAATTTGTGTATATAAACAAAGTAAAATCCAAATACATTTTGGAGCTCAAAACGTCGAGGTCAACTAAAAAATTTGTTTTAGCGTACTAAAAGCATCTCTAGCGGATGCTTACACATCACATATCACATAATGTGATATGTGCACGGAAAAAGCAATGCAATCTCAATAGTGTGTATCCGGGGAGCCGTAGTATGGAAAAACAGGAATGTTTTGACCGTTTGTTGAACAAATGCTTAGAATTCAGGCGTTTGTTCTATAAGCGTCTCATTTGAGGCATTCGTTGAATGCGCGCTTGGATTTCAGACATTTTTTCAATAAACATCAAAAAAAAGAATCTCTCAACGGCTCCTTCCATCTCTTCATATACACCTCTCCATCTTCTCCATTTACAGCCACTTTTATACCTCAATTTCAAACTTTTTGTCTCGCACTTAACTCACCTCAATAAGGTATTTCAATTTTGTTGTTGATGCCACAAAGTGCAGTTTTGAAGGATTTGATTTACAAGACGTTTTCACTTGGCGGAATTGTAACTAACAGAAGTTGGGCTGCTGTGAAAGATTATGATCTTTGTTACATGTGGTGTTCATTCTCAACGGATCCCATTTTAAGTATTAATAAAAGTTACGGGAACTTTTTGTGGGTAGAGTAACTAATTTCTACAATTGCAAGAACACCGGTCCTAAGAGAAGTGTATCATCTACTAAAGACTGTCGTGGAAAAATAAATCGTCAAACGTAGACATTATGTTCAAGTTAAAGCAAACGAATTTTAGCGGATTTGAAAATGAAACTCATTTGGTAAGATTTATTAAACACTCAAATGTTCTTATTTATTTTCACGGTTTGCTAATTATTTAAGTGTTTATTTTTTTTTCAAATAATGACAACAAACAAGTTGATTAAACAAATCTACAGATCGGATGATAAACAAGCACCACATTCTTATCAGTTCATACATTATGACTTACTAGTTGAGCATGTTAAATGGAAATCGTCACTTCAAAAAAAATGTCCAAGACTTTCAATTCAACAATAGTCGTGGTAAAATTCATATAGTTAGAGAAAGTTCTAGTTCCGGGGAATCGATCGGAAGCTATGGTTTGGGCTCGAAACATGACCTAACCTCTAACATTATCAAAGGTCGTTTTATTAGACCATATGAAGCCTAATCAGCAAAAAAGAAGCAGGCAGTCAGAGCGGATCAAGTAATAATTCAAAAGCTTCTACTTGAATCTGAATATAGGTATAACCGTGTAATGGAGACTCGAGCAATTCAACACTGTAATAGGTCAGACGAAAGTTTTAGGGAGCTGTAGTGATTACTAGTATGATTGATAAATGAAAGAAAAATAAATAAAACAGTAGTCAAAAAGTCATAAATGGGGTACGTGTCTGTGCACACCTAAAATATAATAGAATAGGAACATCATAAGCAATGTAAGTGTTCCTATTCAAAAGATTAGATAATAATGATGGTTGTTATGCACTTCTACAAATAGAAATAAATCATGAAAAGAATTCCTAATACTACCTGAACCGTCGGCTGCAACAAATAGTGGATAACATATGCCCACTATGGGTTTGGATTTATCAAGACCCAGCCTATCGGTGATTTTACATAACCTTATCCACGGGATGTCCAAGTGGCTTATGTCCCCTAATCGGCGTAGTGCACGCATACTAACTCATCAGAACACACTCACACACTCCAATTGGACCGATTTACATCCACAACATAACATGGCGGGTGCTCTTGCCTCAAAGTGAGACCAAACTGATAAAAAGAGTATGCTACATGGAATGGATCCAAACAAGCAAACAACTTGGATCAAATCCCCAATCCTTGATTTGGCCTACAAAACAAATTTAATATATTTAGCCTGACAATAAGGAGTACTAGGCCAAAGCCCAACAACAAGAAGTATTAGGCATATAATTTAAATTTCCATGTTTATTAAAGCCTGACAACAAAGAGTACTAGGCTAAATCCTGACTACAAGGAGTATTGGGCATACAATTTAAATAAACATGTTTATTAAAGCCTAACAACAAGGAGTACTAGGCTAAAGCCTCACAATAAAGAGTACTAGGCATACAATTTAATTTAATATATTTATTAAAGCTTGACAACAAGGAATACTAGGCTAAAGCCCGACAACAAGGAGTACTAGTTATTAACATGTTTATTATTTACTACGATTTCAATTTTCATTATTATGCAATTTCTCTGGTTATAGTTCATCTTTGTCAAAATATGTCAAATAGGCATTATTTAACTCTAATTTCCTTAATTCAACTATTCTTTCTTATTAGCAGTTTTCACTATATTCAAATTAAACCCAAAATTTGGATATTTATATTCAGTGTATTTTATTACCCAGCCCAAGCTCAAAATAAATAAAAAAGAGGAATAATCCAACGCAGTTATTAGGCTTACAAGTCCGTGCTTGTATAAATCATATTCATATGCTTTATTAGGCATTTGTTTAGCACAACTGCAAAAATCAGATAGGAAGAAATAAAACTGAAATAACAACGTATAAAAATCAAAATATGATATGTAGAAATTAACAGAAGGAATTCAGAAAGAAAGTAAAAACAACAGAATCTGAAGTTAAACTGTATTAACTTAGATCCAAGAAATAAGAGCAATTATTAGGCTTACAAGTTCGTGCTTGTGTAAATCGTACTCATAAGCTCTATTAGGCATTTGTTTAGCACAACTGCAAAAATCTAGAAATACAAAAAGGAAGAAATAAAACTGAAATAACAATGTATAAAAATCAAAATATGATATGTAGAAATTAACAGAAGGAATTCAGAAAGAAAGTAAAAACAATAGAATCTGAAGTTAAACTGTATTAACTTAGATCCAAGAAATAAGAATAATCCAGACTTCAAAAAACCACAATTACTATTTTATAGTTTAAAAGAAATCCACAAATCTCTATAATCTTACCTAAGAAAAGCAACTCCAAAGACCCCAGTAGAAAATCCCCAAAATCTACGTATAACCAATACTCCAATTTGTTGTGTGAACAAAGTGAGGAGTATAGCTTATTTGTAGATGCTGTAGGGAGTTTTAGGCTTTAGGATTTTAGGTTTTCATCAACAATCGTCGGATTAAAAAATCTTGAACATTTTACCCAAAATCGACTCATGATAAGCATAAAATCATGCCTTGCTGCACTAAATGGGTTGACCCACCTCCTACGTGGGTCGACACAAGGATCGACCCACTTAGAGTCTGGGTCGACCCAGGGGTCAACCCAGTTGTGATTGGGTCATTCTAGTAGTTGCACTGATTTCGTGATTTCGTGAATTTAATTATTTAATTTAATTTTAATTTATTTTATTTTCTTATTTGAATTTCAAGCTTCAACTGGTCATAAGTTATTCGTTTTAAGTCTGTTTTATGGAAACGAAAAGTCTGTTCAAACTAGCAAATCATGACGGACCTGACGACGCAAACCATATTGCCCAATTCTCAATTGTTTTCCAAATTATTCTTTAATTAACCGATTTATTAATTAATTATTATTCGTTAAAATTTGGGTTGTTACATTCTCCTCTCTTAAAGGATTTCATCCATGAAATCTCTAAGGTAGAAGAATGATATAAGTATCTTGTACATCCATCTACTCATCCATCATCCAAAGGCAACTATTGTCCTTAATTTATCTAATGCATAGTATAGTGTATGTGCTCCTAACTAATGCAAAAGATTAGGCGGTTTACTGATTCAGTCGACCTCCTTTTTTGCAATTATGTTTATGCCATGTATCCAAATGTATGCAAAAATCCTAATAACAATAGATAGTTATATATGCGTGCATCGAAACATCACGCATATTCAACAACCATATGATGACATCTACGTATTTTAGCTATAGAAATAAATTAAATGCACACACATCCATATGCATATGCAAGTGTCTTACTCAGCTGATCATAGTGCCTAGTGTGTGTATATGTATCCATTGCATCCACCAGCAAACACATATAAATCCTTTTATTCATATCTACAATTGTAACTTCATAGAATTCAATCCTAAAGTTATATTATGTTTCGACACATGTAAATAGTTATTTGTAAAACTTGATTATAAAACAAGAGTTCATTCCAATGGTCAGTGGACCGTCTTTGGAGTCCTGAATTTGCTTGATATCAATTGAGGAATCTCGAATTTGTGTGAGAAAGGTTCATCTTTGGAGTCTTATCTGTAGAAGCTCAAAGTTTACCCTTATCTAGAGATGAGGATCCTTGCTTATGGGTTGTGATCTCTCTTTTGAACATGATGATCTCGAACAGTGGATTCTTTTGCCAACTTCATTGATCATCTGTTACCTTTGCCTTTTGGATTTTTAATCAGTCACCAACGGTCAGTGGTGCTTTCCCCATGCCGCGTTTACTTGACATCTAATCAGACATCCTTGTTTAGCAGGCTCTTTACAATGCCTATTGAATTCTTTGTAGGAGCTAGGTTTTTACCGCTTGATGTTTATCGGTAGTCATGTGGCTTTAATCGGGGTTAGGACCGACTTGCATGGATTGCGTTTCCTGGTGCCCTACTCATCACGATGTACATCAAATGTGCCTCTTAAAGACGAGGTCTTTTTTCCTTCGATTTTTATCGGTGGGTATGTGGCCTGGCCGGGATTGCGTGTTCCGAGGCTTAGCTCGACGCGAAGTATCAAGAGTGACTCTTAAAGATGAGGTCTTTTGCCCTCGAATTTCACCGGTGGTTGTGTGGCCAGTCCGGGATCGCATTTCCCAGGGCCTAACTCAGGGTAGTATCGAGTGTGCCTCGTAAGAATGAGGTCTTTTTTCCCTCAATTGGTATTGGTGGTCGTGTGGCCTGGCAAGGACCGCACATCCGGGGCCTGATTCGTTCCGATGTACATCGAGGGTTCCTTGTAATGATAAGGTCTTTCTCACTCGATGTTTATCGATCATCGTGTGCCTTTGTTCGAGGTTGGGACCAACTTGTACCAGTCGCATTTCTCGAGGCCAGACTCATCACGGTGTATATCGAGTGCCTCATAAGAGAAAGATTTTTTGCGTTCCTCATCCTGGGTGACGTCTTCTTATGCTCCAGCTTGGGTGAGGTCTTCAGGTTCCTCCGTATATGGAAGGGCTTTGAAGGCCATTGTATGTTGGAGGGCATGGTTGTAATACTGACAATCTTAGGACGATGTCGCAAGTTTTTGATGTTGGAAATTTTGGGATAACACCGATAGCGTCGATAGCCATAGGAAAATGTTGTTGCTCTACGATGATAACCATCTTTGGCTAACACCGATTTTATTGCAATGCTGATATCGCGTGACAAGGTTGGTTCTTGATACACTAATCTTAGGAATGCGAAAAATTCCACCTAATGTCGTAGCTTGACAGTCTTGTTTATGAGCTTTTCACCCTTAAGCTCTGGCATTTGTCATAACATGTCTAAGGATGAGATGTCCAACCCTAGAGGTTTGATGGTGAACTCTGGCATTTGAATGCTTTGTCTCCTTTCCTTGACCTTTGTCATTCTCAGCTTTACTTCTCTGTCGGGTATCAGCAGAGTGGGTTCAACCTAAGGTGTCGGAGATTATATGGCCCCTCCATTCTTTTGGTGTATTTCAACCATTTATTGAATTTTTATCTAGAATGCTAGTATAACCTTCCTGCTTTTGTACATGGCATGTAGCATTTGTTCTGATCCGGTTTTGCCCCTCTTTCATTGGTTATGCAATGTTAGGCAGGCTTCAGGTCGTCGTTGGCACTGGTTTTTTCCAATCACAAATGACTCCAGGGAGCCTTGCATTGGACTGCAACGATTGTCGTTGCTTTAGCCATAACCTAGTGATACCTGCACAATGTAAACAATTTCAGATCAGTTGTTTTACTGTAAGAAAAGACGGCTAATGTAATATGCTTATTAGGATATCGTGTAATCCGGATATTATTTGTAAACGAAGTTCACATAGGAAAGAATTTGCATCTCTCGATCCCTCTTGTTTCTTTCTTGAGTCTTCATTATGAGACTTGAGTTGACTATTTATTCGGGTACACATTTCATCTGTTTATGTTTGCCGAGATTTCTTCCCCTTTTTAGCTTTAGTTAGTTGGTTATTTGTGCAATTCTCTCGTGATTGTCTTATATTATGTAGAAGGATTCAGGGCTAGGTTGTCTAATCCTTTGAAGAGAAATTATTTCTTATCTTCTTAGCTTTCCATTGTTAATTATTATCTATCTTTCCATTTGAACGTTCCTTGAACTAACTATGACCCCCTTCGAACAACTCATATGGTGGTCTCGCTGCCCGGTTATCTAGTCGAGATACAGGGCGAAGCGCCCTAGTTTGGGGGTTTAGGGCGCAACGTGGTCCCAAAGTTTATGGTACATGTTGCAGGTAATAATGAATCAGTAGAGAAGAGGAAAATCTCCATGGAGAGGTGCACTCCAATGTGAACTCATTTAATTGGTTGGCGCCGACCTATCATTTATGGGTTGGTACCGACCTATGGGGATAGCTTAATTCCGCAGTATTTCTCCTAGATGCAATGTGATGACATGGCAAACCCAATAACAAAGTTAAAGTTGACATTCATCCTACTCTCGTGGGTCAGTATCGACCAATGTGGCATGGGTCGATACCAGGCCTCCTACATAGAAATTTTCTGAGCTTTTTCTTTTCTGGGGCAATGATGAAGTTCCGTGCATCTATTTTACGAAGTTGATTGTGTCATGTGGCTGATTATTATGGATCGGTACCGATCTATGGGAGATGGGTCGGTATTGGTTCATCACCTTAGCATAATTTTTGCTCGAATTTTCCATCTTATGTTCCCAAGCCCTTTCCAACATATATGTGAGTTTCCTTGTCGATCGGACGTTACGTGTTGGCCATGAAGTTTCCTTTTTGAAATCAATAAAGAACTTTCACATAAGTTATGATGCGTTACCTCAGCTTTTCAATTATGAGATATCAAACCATTGGGCTCCTCATCCTGCTGTATATAATTTTGAAGTAATTACATTATTGAACTTCGTTTTTTCAAATGAATGATTTATGGAAAGTAAGAAATCCTCTTTGATTTTCTTTTAGGGGATCATCTAGAAATTTGTACTAAATCTATTTAGACTCAGGCTGATAGTAACTTCTATCTGAAGTATCAATTTATTTAATTCCTCCAAAGTGGAAGATTGAATAAAAGCATGCTTAATTCCTTCAACACTTCCTAAGTTTTTCTTCTCCAAGCCAAACTTTGAAATTTACCTTTTCACGGCAAAAGTTTTTAGATCTGACTTAACGCTTCTTCATAGCTTTGACAATATATCTACCTAACCAAATTTTCTTAGCTTCTACTATATATCCATCTTACCAAATATTCACGGCTTTAGACGATCGTCTTGTCTAACCAGCCTGAAATTGAGCTTATCATGGTATGAATTACAAATCTGAACCAAATGTTAACGCGAAAAATGGCACTAACACTAGATTTTAGCGAAAGCACCACCCCTTTACGAGGAAAACAATATAGAACATATAAAACTAAATGGAAAAAAGGGTAAGAAATAGAAAGTACAGAGTGAGACAAATTTTATTGTGGTTTAGCCACTACCAAAGCCTACGTTCACTTTGAATATCTTTTACAATGATCCTTGCCATGCCAATTACAATATATTATGGAAGATTACAGAGTTCCCCAAATTAGAGATCAACATATTATCACTAGTACTATTGGTTTTCGGAGAATCATGATAACCAACCAAGGTGACCAAGATTTGCTATCTCTAAAGAAGAATCTTTGTTATATGAGAAGAGTACTAGCCGCTGGAGGTGAAATCTTGTTGTTGAAGCTGAGCGACGTCTGTTAGGGAGGACGATCTATTCCACCAGAGCTTTGGTAGTGTTTTGTTATGGAAAAGATTGGATCCTCCTTTTAGAAAGATAGCACGTTGTATTTATAGGTGTTCTGGAGGAAGTTGGACCAAGCCTAGTTACACGAGCCCTTAAAATAGCATGCCGAACAATCCTTATGATTAACCCAACATAATATGCAAAATGCGTGAGTCGGTACTGACCCATCATGGGTTAGCACGAGACCATGATGTTAACATACTTCTCACGTTTGAATTCGTGAACCCGATCCACGTATCTTATTTAGCGTATGCTAGTGATTTGATATCATTTGGATCAAGTTTGATGCTGCATCAAGCTTTACTTCTTGCTATTTTGACACTTTACTTTGAACCATTGAGTGATGTATCTAAATAGGTCTGATCAACATGGAATTACTTCTACAGCTTCCTGCTTGCATTGCTAAGAGAATGGGATGGCCCGAGGGCCTATAGGAGTTGCGCTGACAGGTCGGTGCCAACCCATGATGGGTCGGTATTGGCCCATGTACATAGCTTTATTCTATTTGAAACTTGGGCAGCGACTTTAACTTGTCGTTGTAGTCTTTCTGGTGAAGTTCCACCTAATTCAAAGACCGTACGACTTTGTTCTTCACATTGATTTCTATGCGAACATCTGTCGGGATTATATTCGGGTTAAAACATAGGTTAATAAATCATGGCCAACCCACTTTATTTTTCCCATATTTCATTTCAAACCACATCTTCTTCTCCAACCAAGCAACGCAGCAACTCGAGACGACCGAGCCCTTGACCAACCCCACCGCCAACTCTACCTCTCCACCCGCCTCCCCTGCGCCAAGCCTGGCTCCATGAAGCTCTACCATCTACCAGAAATCGAGAGTTGAACGGAAATGTTGAACTAAGGAAATCGACCACCATACACTGCCACACATCCCCAGATTGAAAGCCCATCTTCTTGTGCAACTTTTCCCTTCACAACCTTATCCCTAATGCAAATGATGAAGTCGCTAGGAGCCAAAACATGAAACTGTCCAGTTCTCAGTTTTTGGCCATTTTAGGCCAACTCTGATGTCTGATTGTCGAGTGATGACTGTGGATAAATTTCGCTTGACGATGCAAACAACTTTCATATAGAAGGTCTTGGCTAATTGTGAATGGATTGAATTGATGAATTTTGGCCATTAAAGGTTGTGACGGTTAGGGTTTAAGAAATGGGGAAGATGACTTCTACTTATAGCCGCCTCAAAACAATATTCGTCGAGTTCAAAAAGTTTCGAACTTGAAACTAGACGTCCTAACTATCAAATAACCCACATTTCTCACAAAGTAGAACTATTTTCGATCGTATACAAAATCTAACTTTTGAAATCATAATATAATTTTACAATTTACATCGTTTATCGATACGCATATCGTGTATGGTCGCATGACACCTCTAATCGATATGAAATTTGTAATCTTATAATTATAAACCATTTTGAATTTGATAAAACTAGTTTCGTCCGAGATTGTTTGAAAAACGACTATTTTCGCATGTTAACAAAATCGAGTAAATATAAATTGATTCCCACACACTCAAATCGATCAATAATAATTTCTTATTATTGATTTAGTTTGAATAGATTTATTATTAAACTTCTAATCAATTTAATTTCATATTAAATTTATGATTCATAATTTCAAGTTCATTCTATATTCAAATTGTCTTATAAATTTAACTTAAGTCGTCAAAATTTCAAATTATTCTTTTTAATATTTAAACTTTAAATATTCAAAGTTCTTACTTTCGTGTTGTTACTGTAAGTGAAGAATCAAACAGGATAACTATTTGTATTTAATTCAACCACTGCAATCTTCTTCTTATCCGACCTTTCTTCACGCTTATCAATACATCTCCGTTGGCTTCAGAAGGACCTTCTTTTTGGGATCTTCTTCCATATTCCCCCTCCTTGGATTTTCTCGGATCTTCATTCTCTTCTTTAGGAAAAAGCTTTGTTGCAATTCAGAAGGATCTTCTTTTTGGGATCTTCTTTAATTAATTTTTTTTATTTGTATTATTAATTAGTGAAAAATGTTTTATTAAATGAAAGCATATTAGATCCTATTGGTAAGTAATTTAAAAGCATTATTATTTGGGGGGAAAACGGTTTGACTTTATAAAAAAAGTGTAATCATCAGATCCGATTTCTAAAGATATATTAAAATATATTATTTGAGTGTGTCTAAAACAATTGTAAGAAGACTTTATCTTCTACTTTACTGGGTCGATCAAACAAAATAACAAATTAATTTTTAAAAGTTATATATAGGACTACTTAGAAAAAAATTAGGATGAAACAACAATATGTGCTTTTAAAACAACTGTTAATAAATATTTATCAGTTAAATTAAACATACCAACCTGGTCGGATCTACTTATTTAAAAAGTACGCTAATAGAAAGCAAAGATCCGAAGAATAACTATTGACCAAACGGTCCATTGAGCTAGGCCCTTGCTAAATGAGCCTGTAGATGAGAGGGCACAAGGGTTATTTCGACTAAAACCTTAATTCTACCATTGTATATAGGGTTTTTAACTTAGTTAGCCTAGTTTGTAAAGAGTATTACACGAATAGCCTTGTTCTAAAAGTAGTTATAGGAATAGACCTGTTTGGACTTAAAAAAGGCGAGTTTTCAAAACTTGCACGAAAGCGCGTTTTCAAACCGCGTCTGTATTCATTTTGGTATTAAATTCCATAGCGACTTTCTGGAAATTTGATTTGGACATAACTCAATATCTATAATCTGAAATCTCCCTGTTTTGTTTCATTACTAAAATACAGTTATGTAGATTCGAACATTTTTGTTTCAATACAATCTGACGTATAACGATTCCTATATATTCGAATGAAGTTCAAACGTTAAAATATGAACTACCGCGACAACTAAATAGTATATATAGCTTAACCAAATAACATAAAACAAATAACAAATTTTAATATTTAAAAATAAGAGAGATACATAGTTCGACTAAGGACAGATAAGTTCGAAACATATGAAATATAGATAACGAAATGGAACACTGACATCGCATCAACGAACATACATCTCCATTTTAGGCTACTGAAGTACACCGCTTTCGGTTATGTCCCTGCGATCCACATTTGTTGCACCTGTTTGTTTTGGGTGTTTGATGCTCATCCATAACATTTTTGAATCTCGTTGATTTAGATCGTCCGGCTTGTCTTCTTACATGCGAAGCAAATATTCATGGCCCGTTGTACGGTTCCCAGTATTTCTTATCGCGTATAGGATTAAACTCTGGGTCGTATGTAGCTCTATAATTTTGGACGGAGTACCATTCAGAAGCAAAATCGTGATGTTCTCTATTACTACCAAAATCTTGTGCTGAACAAGCCGCCATCACATGCGTACATGGTATCTTCTGCAGAAGTGGGATTCTGCATGTATAGGTGACATTAGAACCGTCAATCTCAACATCAAATTCATCTCCTTAATAGTGAATCACTTGTCATTTATATCGACCAAATTGAACAAGTCTACAACGCCTTGCTTCAATAACATGAGCTTCAATTTTAGCTATCAATTTCGGTGTAAGTTTTGAATTCAGACCTTTCCCTTTTCCTGCCTTTTATAGAAATATTCAACTGATCGGAAGAACGTTCTTGCAACCAACGCCTTTATAGGCAAGGATCTAGCGCCTTTTAGTACACCATTAAAACTTTCAGATGCATTGGTCGTTGTTCGTCATAATATGGAAGTGCCCACCGTCATCTCTGCAAAGAGCCCAGTTTTCTTCGCAATTCCCTAGACTTCGTTCAATCCAGGTATGCGCTTCCAGCTTAGTGGCCTTGATTTCTTCTCTAAGTTTAGTGTATTCAACCACTTCTGAAGCACATGCAGCAGCGTAAAACAAGCCCACAAGTCGCTTGTCTCGATGACCAGCAGCTTGAAAAATTGCTTTTAGATGCCTTGCACAGAACCTATGTTTGTGAGGTTCTTCCCATCTATCTTGCAAAGCACTTGAGGTCCCTTTCATTCTGTCAGATATAAATGTAATGTGTCGATTTCGTACGCTATAAATGAACGCATGCATGCATGAAAAGAACCAGGCCCAACTATCATATGATTCAGATTTGACCACCCCATAAGCTAATGGGAAAAGGCAGTGTCAGCATCTACAGCAGTAGCAACTAGCAGTATTTCTTCGTACTTACCATACAAATATACCCCGTCAATAGAGAGCACTAAACGGTAGTGTACAAAACCTACAATGGAAGGACCAAATGTCCAAAAAGCATGCTCAAATACCTTAACATCATCGTGTACTATATGTCCTATTGAACCTGGATTTCTTCTTTTTATTTCCTCAAAATACTGAGGAAAGTAAGAATACGATTCAGCCCGGTCACCATATATTTTTTCCAATGCTTTATTCAATGTTCGCCAAGCTTTCATGTAACTGATTTTGATGAAGAGTTGCTCATCGACAAGCACTAGCATCATCCCAGCTGAGATATCCAAATTGGCCTTCACAAAGACATGATTTTGGATGCAAGAAACCCAGAAGTGGCTTGCTTGTGGTTGGAATTAATCATAGGGTTGACAGAGTTATGTTTATGAGGCATCTTTCTGACTTTCCACCATCCAGTTTGTGATTTCTTCGACATTATAGCATGTATTCGCCACGGACACGTAACATCAACATTACATATAGCGGTGTATATTGTTTTGTTCGACTTGATTGGCTTGTACGAATCACCGTGCAGAATAGACCATTCCGTAAGTTGGTGGAGAAACTGTTCCTTGCTTTGGAATACCATCCCAACAATAAAACCATTTTGTACGCAGGCAACTGAGAATTTTTTCCGAAAAACTCTAGATTAGCCACTACGGATCTCGCCATCATTTGCGTCGTGCAGAGATCATCGTCCATGGGTACTTCCATTTGAACTTCATCACCATCTTCTTGGGGATCTACTATGCTTGGAAAGCCATAGTTTAGTGGCTCATTTTTGAATTCGGTCCAGCATGTATCATCAATAGTTACCATGGCAACCGCCATGCTGTCAATTTATTTGGCCTGTTGTGAAGGACCAACACCCCAGTCTTCTTCGGGTTCTGTGTCAGTCTGTTAATAAATGCATTTCAATTACATCTAACATTTCAATGATTAGGTATAAAACTAAAATGATGTGGAACGCATACCTTTGGATCGTATCTAACAGTTCTGACTGATTAGTTTGTTCTTCTTCTTGTTGTTGTTGTTGTTGCTGCTCATCCACATTTGGTGGACAATATCAATTGGTGTACAAAGGAGAACTAAAGATGAGTGATGGATCATGAATTTGCAACATTTCTATGAAATAACCTAAACCCTAATAACTATAGGCGATGTGATTATTTCTTCCACGATATATTCCACGATTACTTTTGTTGTTTTTCCAACAAACAACTGAATCGATTTCTTAACAGCAGAAAACATTACTTGCACATCTTCATCTTCTAAAAGTGCTACGGCTCTCGTCCCCGAGTGTAACAACCAGAATTTTTATAACATGTTGAAACTAGAAATCAAGGCAGAATTAATTTTTAAAACAAGAATCAAGGGAAACAGGTTGCGTCATTGCGTTCGTCTCGAAATTTTGCTTGGAAACAAGTCCAAGTTTGCGAGAATCGGAGTCCGTATGAGGGAGATATGACCCTCCGAAGTTTCAGGAATTTTCAAAATCAAAAACAGCTCGAAATTCGAATTCAAACACCAGAACAGGCTGGGCGGGAAAATTCCCGCCTAGGGTCGACCATAGTGTCGACCTCCCAGGACCAGGTCGACCATAGTGTCGACCTGCCTCCCAAATCCACTTCTTGAACCAGATGCTTCCTGATGTATTTAGACTCGTTTTCTGTCCAGATTCGTCTGCCTAATCCTATATAAACTCACCCCTAGTCTCATTCTCTCCACACCATTTCTTTCTGTCCTTGTGCTGCTTCTAAGATAATCAAAATATTAAGATAAAATGGAAGAAAAAAGGACTGCTTCTCCTCCATCAAGACTACGCTTAGAGATTTGCAAATTGTGGGATTTCAATTAGAACACGATCAATCAAATAGAGATTCAACAATCAGATATCTGCACTCTAATTCTCGATCCACGCTCTGTAAGATCTAGTGACTTTGAGATTTAAACTTGTTAAATTTGATATGGACATGGAATAAAATGAAATTGGACCTAAGCTTGGTTATATATTTGGATATGTTCTTGTCTCTTCTTGAATCTATGATTTTGGGTTATTTCTTATTGACTGAATCATGCCCATTCATGTTGTTGGACCTAGTTTATTATTCAAACGCTAGATTGTAACATGAATTCTTGGATCCTGACTTGTAGGAATATTTCTATTTGGGGCCTATTCATGTTGTAAATCAAATTCTTTCATGTCTATAAATCTTAACATGCCTATGCCTCTGACTAGGACGATGAACATAAGACTATACCTATGCCTATGACTATGACGATGAACATAAGATATACCTATGCCTATGACTATGACGATGAACATAAGACTATACCTATGCCTATGACTATGACGATGAACATAAGACTATACCTATGCATATGACAGAACATAAGACCATGCCTATGACTGTGAACATAAGACTATGCCTATGACTATGACGAGGACAATTGTGGCTAATCACTTATGACTCTTGACTATGAGAATTATTACCTATGATTATGAACATAAGGCCATTATCTATGACCATGACTTTAAAACTGTTACTGTCAATTGCCTATGACTATTTGCCTAGAACTATTTTTGATAATTATCCATGACTATTGTAATTAATCGCTTATGATTCACAACTATGAGATTTTTACCTATGACCATGACTATGACTACTGGGGTTAATTGCCTAAGACTATTATAGTTGATTGTTCATGCACATAACACTATAGTAGAAAAACCATGTTGTACACCGAATTGGCATTTTGTTGGATCGTATACCTAGGGTTTGACTTGCTTAGTTTATTCGCAATTATGTACACCAAAACCACTGGATCCATTATCCTTGTATTTAGCTTGCTTTTGCATGCCTATTCTTTTACGTCAGCGTTTATCATGACCATCGCCTTATCTTGCTAGATTTGAAATCCTATATTCCAGTGGTGTTGTAACCAATTATCTCAAGTTATATCACACTAGTCTTGTAACCCCTTTTTTGCTTTATGCTAGTCCCCTTTGCCTATCATGGTTTTGATGCTATTCCATCTACTTCGAGATTTGGATTTATTTGTAGTATAGATCGATTCACGTTCACGTGCGATGGGAATACGATTTTGGTAGATTAGGCAAAACATGAACAAGAATTGTGAACTTGATAATAGGCAAAACTTGAAACATGAACATTGTTATAACTTGAATCTGGATGTGGGCATGAAACTTATCCTTGAAACTAGACATGAAAACTTGAACGTGGGCATGACACTTAGATAAACTTGAAAATGGCCAACTCGAGGTGGGGTTGAGTTTGCAGTGTAAATATGCCCGGAACCGCCCAGCAAATCCGGTTACTACAAACAATAGGATCCAATGTGGGTAGTTGGTCATATCGCGCTTGAAACCTGAGGTCAGACTGAGTTGTGGTGTAAATCTGCCCGGAACCGGCCGACATATCCAGTGACCACAACAACAGGTCTGATGTGAGAGGTTTGGGTGCATTAATGAATTAATGCCACATGATAGGATTAAGTCATGTCTTGCTTGAATATACTTAACCAATTTAACACGATGATTTGATAGGGTTAAGTCATGCACCGCTTGAATATACTTAACCAATTTAACACGATTATTTGATAGGGTTAAGTCATGAACTGCTTGAATATACTTAACCAACTTGATACAAGATTCATAGGGTTAAGTCATGAACTTGAACGACCACACTTAGACAATTGGTCATGACACGTAGGCGGGTTAAGTCATGAACTTGAATGACAACGCTTAACCAAATTGACATGCTAGACTAATGGGGTTAAGTCTCGAATTTAAATGACAACACTTAACCTACTGAACGGAAACCTTAGTTGCGCAGTCCTTTTCTGCAGTAACCCACTAGATGTATCACGGTACCCTGGAACTAGGCAGGGTGGGGCACGATTACTAAGCTGATTGTAAGCGACCAGAACGACTGCTGGGTTGGTGCGCTATTGCAGGTTCAGGCGGACTATGGTCGTGCACGTAGTCCGGAGTTGAAAAAGCAGGCATTGGGCACCAGTAGGTTTACACTGTGCGTGCTTGATTCGTGTCGGTGGTTGGCACCCTAGGGCTTAATACACCCTATGGTGGACCTAGCACAGGTGACTACATTTCATGATCGGGCCGTATGACACAGACACATGAACGAGCTAGGACTTGTAGGGAGCCGATCGATTAATAGATCGTTACGTGGAATTCGTTAGGTAGCATAATCCCTAGTAGTCCTAGGTGGCATAAACCCTAATCGAATCTAGAAAACGTTCAATAGGTAGCATAATCCCTAGTGGTCCTAGGTGGCATAAATCCTAGTTGAACACGCGATAGCTCATGATAAGGAAAACTAGCCAGAACAAGGGTGGCGGTCCAAACTATTTCAAGAATGGTGGCACTACGTTAAGCAGTATAGAAATACGTGATGAAACGCGTACAATATACGGCAAGGGACTATACATATACATGGAAAGGATGATATGGGTTGGGATACTAGTACAGTTGGTGTAGAGAATATAGGAAATCAAAGAAAATAGTGAAACAGTGAAGCTTAGAAATCTTGCGATGTTATACTTAATAGAAACTTTGCAATGTGATACTTGGTGGGAACCTTGTGATGATACTCTTGATAGGAGGCATGGGATGTTATACTTGATTCATCGTGCCTGTAGCTTACCTTGTCATCATGCTTATGTTTATTTTCAGTTCATTCATGCCATATTATCTTCACCTATTTTTATGCTAAAAGCCACTAGGACTTACTCAGTCTTTATGACTGACCCAGTTTGTTTCGCCTCTTTTTCTTTCGTCCCTCCCCCCTCCCCCCCGGTTCGCAGGGTGGGAATACAGCTTAGTTCGGATCTTACCAAGCTCCAAGGCTCTTTCATGTACTAATTGGATTTCTCTTGGCTATGGCTTGCTTTGCTGCTTTATTGGGGAATGATTTATGACTATGGTTTTATGCTTCTTTACTATTGCAAGGCAGATTTTGATGTAATGGATTTAATAGCATTTTGATGTAAAAGGCTTTAGACCTTTCTAGATTTTAAAGCAATGAAATTTGGTTCTTCTTCCGCTGTTTAATATGTTCTGTCTTGTAATATTTCTGTGTATGTTTACCTAGATAATGCTCCACCAAAGATAGTGCATTCCCTTTGTGAGTGACCCTAGCGGAGGTGGGGTGTTACATTTGGTATCAGAGCAGATGGTTACCGGACTGGGCAAAAGTTTTTAAAACCTTTTGAAATTATTTGCAAAACATTTACAAAGAAGCATTTTTCTAAGAAATGTTTTGTTTTACGAAAGGCATATTCCCCAAAGCCATATGCACTATCTTTTGATTCTATCCTTGAGTATCTTCTCTCTTTCTTTTTCACCATAGTTTGTAGGCAAGCGACACATGTCGGAGGGCAAAGTAGTGTCCAACCTCCATCTGTAGCCGCAGTAGTTTTACTTGCGACTAGTTTTATCTCAAGCTTTGTAGGGTTGCCGTGTGATGGAAGCAGCTTTCGAGAAACTTTTCAACAAGCTATACAAGGACAGTAGGAACGAGGATAAAGAACACAAGTCTAAGGATGAGAAACTTGTTGATATGGCTTAATCCACGAAGAGGAAAAAAGGTGAAAGGAAAGAGGCCAAGTGAAAGAAAAAAAAACCATGACAAGAGAGAGTATCTTTAGTATGGTAAAAAGGGATATGTAATTAAGTATTATAGGACAAGGACAAGGGCAAAGAACAAGATCATCGAGAGGGCAATTGTATGCTCTCACTACTAGCGTACCTAAGAGAGGTGGTAACGTTTCTGTTAAAGGTTTAGCTTTTCCTTTCTATCATCCCATTAGAACTTTGTTTTTTTGTACATCGCATCCTTTTAATTTTGCTTCGATAGTTGAGTCTCTGCACCTTAGTACTAGCGTAGTAAAGGATCCCGTTTTTGTCTCAAATCCTATGGGGAATCGGCTCATTTATTCATGACTTGTTTGGATTTGAGAATGTCTATGCTAAGTGTTGAGTTTAGAAGTAAAGCTTATATTTTTGGGCTATTGGTTGATTCTAGGGATAGAGTGGTTGTCCAGATATGGTAACATTCTCGAGTATGAAAAGAGGGCAGTTAGACGCTTGACTTGCCTTGGTAATGCCCTCGAAGTCTATTGTAACCCTTAGGGTTTCTGCCATGCTTAGTTACCTAGAATCTCTTGATATATTTATTGATCCACTCGAGTAGGGTTCGCCACTAAGGCGAATGGTTCATTTCGCTTATGCATGAGTTATAGGAAATCACCTTAGTAAGTACATTTGGCAACATGGTCGACATCTGTTTATTTGCAAGAGATAATCCTTCTACGTGGAATACCTTATAAACGAGATCCAGGATTCACTAGTGAATTTTGGAGAGCTTGCATGAAACCATGCGTACGTAGTTATGTTTGAGCCGAGTATACTAGAAAAGGAATAAATGGAAATGGGACGAGAGACAATAGTGAAATGAGTTCCAACTCATATTTTTGAAACAATAATTAAGAAGTTACGAAATTATGAAGTTAAAGATGGTGAAAGCATAATGGAGTTAAGCCCAAGGAAATGCGACTCAGAAGATTGAAGGCTAGATACGCGTATCATATCTCTTTTTAAGAGTCTATCCTTGATCCCTCTTTTCTTGTAGAGCTTACTTGTACCTTTTAAGTATAACCTCCAAGTCCTATTCTCAATCCTATTTCTGTTGCAAACCCCATAGGGATTATGACTTATCTGTTATTAATACATGTTGGGGCTTGAGGGTGTCCATTGGGTTGACTAAACTTTTTGGGTTTTATAGGATATGGACCGGTGCTTAGAGAGTTCTTCTCATATTCAGTGTATATGTGACGTAGATTTCCAGCTTTGACATTGCCTAATGGGCACAAAGTTTTTTTTAGTTACTTCTATCATTCGGCTATATCTTTAGGTAGGAATAATTGGGTGAAACATGTGTTTGAGACATGTTATGATTGATGGTTGCAAGTGGCCGCAAGTGGTCGCAAGTGGTTTTTCGTGGTTTCTTAACACACATTAGGCACTGGATCGGCTCAGACACATTTTCATATTGCATATGCATGAGTGTTTTTGTAACACCCCACGTCCATTAATGTCACTCACAAAGGGAATGCATTAACTTCCATGGAGGTTTTAAGTGAATATAGAACAGTAAAATTACAACAAGACAGATATAAAATAGTACTTGGAAATTCAAAAACTTTATTTCATTGTAGCAGAAGTCAAAACATGTTTGATTACATCATAACACCATATTCAATGTCAAGTACAATATCTATCTTGATAAAACAAGTACATAATCCCATTACATGAATAGCCATTAAAAAAGAAAGATAACAAGCTGGACTTTACTTCAGCAGTCCAAGCTTTCCAGAAGATAAGCGATCCAACTAGACTCCACTAGAACTTGGCCCAACCTGCGGACCTGAAGGGAGAAAAAGGATAGAAAAGAGGGGGTCAGACATAAAGCCTGGTGAATATGATAATTCTACAATACTATTACCAAAATAACTGGACTAAGGCATAAGCTGGAAAACAAGAAAATGTCTATGAAGAGCAGATTAAGGACATAGACAATCGCTAAAGGCAACATTATAGGCGCTCCTAAATACTAAAGGATAAACACTATACTGCACCACACCAGTCACCCTAAAGATTCATCCCACTTAGCTTCACTTAGAAACTTTCCCAATGGCTTTACGTACCCCTAGCTGACTACATAGGTGCCGCCTGCCCCTATCTCCACTAGGTGTACCCTACTTCCCATTATTCGATCGGCTCCCTAACTCGTAGATACCCGTGCTGGCCCCACAGTGGGGTGTATCACTCCCCTAAAGTGGCAACCTGATACAACGGACATGCACGTCTTATACCTACACGATACAACAACGTCTTACCTACCAGCCCGGGTCCACACACGCATATGAAACCCGTTAGACTTGCGTTGCCATCGCTCCCTGTTTTGGCCTCTTATAGTCAAACCCAGTATGCGTGTCCCGTCCTCGACTTGGGTCGAGCCCACAAAGATACGTTTTGGGATACTGGTTGAAATGGGCCCCCACTATTTACCACAAGCATTCCACCTAAGCTTGTCCCCATTAGTCCATCCCACTTAACCCACTTAGTCATGTTCATTTACATGTGTGTTTGGTTAAGTCTAATCGTATTTCAAATGCCTCTAAAGGCAACCACCAGATTCCTCATGCCACCCAAGGCACCTACTTAACCCCCATGTCCCACCTTACATGATTATCTGGTTAAGTATTTCTTAGTTCATTAAGGCCATAACCTCATAAAGACCTCTCACATTAGACTGGCATTTATGGCAGCTGGATTTGCCGGGCGGGTCCGGGCAGTCTTACACCATAAAAGAGTCTAACCTCGTGTCTTTACAACTGTTATGCTTTAGTTTGGGCCTCGGACCTCTCACATTGGGCCGACATTTGTGACTACTGGATTTGCCGGGCGGGTCCGGGCAGGTTTACGTCACAAACGGGTCCAACCTCGTGTCCTAAGCATTGATTATTAATAATAATCCACTTTCCCCCAATTTTAATAATTCCCTACTTGAATTATTAATTACTTCCTATTTTTAACAATGTCCATAATTGACTCAATTATGGACATCCATTCATGGTATGCAAAATCTTACAAAATTGCACCCAATTTATTAATTCCTAATATTACCCCTACCCCACGTTTGAACGTTTATTCGCAAAATATATGTTAGACTCGAATAGCCTAACTCATAGCATAAAAGAGATTATCATAATAACAACATGTATATGTGACCAAATGAATCATAATAAGGGGTGAAACTTGCATATGTCCAACTTGCATAGATTATACATGTCATGGACCTAAAGGTGTCAACTTGTTCAAAATTCACCTAATATGATCTCAATCAATTTTCATAAACTTACATATGAACATGTGTGAATCAACATCATCTAATTTTTTAACAACATGGTTTTATATGGGTACACCTAACTCAATAGGCAAATTCCCATAATCAAGTTTTATTTAATTATAGTTTCAAGTTTATGGGTACACCTAACCTAATAGGCAAATTCCCATAAACAAGATCCATTTAAATTAAGAAAAAAAAACATAACTTTAAGCATGATCCAACAACATGATTTTTCAACATAATATAGCATGATTTATAACATGGCATAGTATGATAGTATAACATAGCTTGACATGATTCTCAACATAGCACGACATAGCATAAGAGAATTTACAACATAGCATGACATAGCATATATAATTTACATCATACGACAACATAATAACATAATAAGAGATCCACAATATATAGAATTTACAATTACAAATCAAATCACTTTCTTGTGATCCATTCATAACTGAGTCAAATTAGTTTGTAATAGTCTTGTGAGAATCATCATACTCACCAACAAAAGAAAAGAATTAGAGAAAGAGAGATCTTTTGATTTGATTTGTGTAGATTTAGTTGTAGATGATTAGGCTTCCTCTTCTTAATTTGTGACGGCTATGCTGAACTCCATGGCAGCAGCATGACGGTAGCTTCTCTAATTTTACAAGTGATTTAGGTCTAGGGTCTACCCACTTATTTATAGATTTTTAGAATTCATTTAGGCCATTAGATTTAACCTAGAAATAACCGCAGCCGTTCAGACAAGATGGGGTTTATCTTGTTGACTCAGCAATGAGTCAGAAGTGACTCAGCAAACACTCAGCATATTAATAAACTTCTATTCATGTCATAAATATGTATATATTTTCTACAATGTACATATTAGATACATCCCCCTTTACTTATTATTGTTTTTATATACATATTAGATACATCCCCTCTCTCACACACTTATTAATATTTTTATATTCATATTAGATACATCCCCTCTTCTACACACTTATTAATATTTTTATATTCATATTAGATACATCCCCTCTTCTACACACTTATTATTATTTTAGCAACTTTAGTGTTAATAGAAAATTCGGGGTGTTACATTCTCCCCTCCTTTTAGGATTTCGTCCCCGAAATCTTCAAGTCTGGAAGAATGTATATCCTACCATCCAAACGTCCATCTACTCATCCATCATACACAGGCATCCATTGTCCTTACAGACTTCTAATGCTTTCATGTTTAAATGCACAGTGTGTGTATATGTCCGTATCTAATGCAAAATCAGGCGGTCCACTGATTCAGTTGACCTCCTTAATGCAAATTATGTAAGTGTCATGAATCCATTATGTATGCAAAAGATCCTAATTGCTTACATACTACTTCTATATGCGTGCACACCCATTCAACCGAATGCAGCATCCATATGATGGTACAACCATTATACATCCATTATACTAAATACATCCATATATATGCAATATGCAATATGAAGTGACTGAGCCGATCTAGTGCCTAAAGTGTGTGTATATATGCATCCACGAGCAACCACTAGCAAACACTTGCATCCATTTTGCATCCATCATACATAACATGTCTCAAACACATGTTTCAACCATAGGATTATCCTAACTAAAGGTCAAAGATACTAATGAGAGGACATACTAAAGATAAGATAAGATAAGCTAAGAGATAAAAGAGAAATTAAAAGACATACCCTCAAAAAGAAAAGGGTACAACGAACGCATCTTCTCTTCTGTCTCCCAAGTTGCGTTGCTCTCATCATCTCCCCATTGCACTTTAACCAGTCTGACCTCTCGATTCCTCAACTTTTTGATCTCCGACCCAAGAATGCATGTAGGAGCTCGTCTAATTGTTGCATCACGATCTATTTCCACCACTTTAAGCAAGCTCGGATCTACCACCTCCGCGGTCTTGTGCAAACACTTCCACAAATGTGATACATGAAATACGTCGTGTACTCCACAAAGTTTCTCAGGCAACTCCACCCTATATGCCATCTTCCCAATCCTGTCTTTTACAGGAAACGGCCCTACAAACCTTGGTGCTAATTTCCCCACGGACCCAAAGCGAACAACATTCTGTAACGGAGATACTTTGATAAAAACCATGTCCCCAATGTCAAACTCAAGATCTGTCCTCCTCTTATCAGCAAACGATTTCTGCCTATCTTGTGCTGCTTTCATCCTCCTTCGAATCAACTCAATCTTCTCCGAGGTTTCCCTAACCATATCGGGCCCAAGTAGGATTTTATCGGTAGATTCCCACCAACATGTAGGCGAACGGCAAGGCCTTCCATAAAGAGCTTCGAAAGGTGCCATGCCAATACTAGACTGAAAGCTATTATTATATGCGAATTCTACTAACGGAAGGTGCTCTTCCCATGTACCCCCAAAGTCTAGGATACAAAGCCTTAAAAGATCCTCTAGAATGCGATTCACCCTCTCGGTCTGGCCGTCTGTCTGAGGATGATATGCGGTGCTCAAACATAGCTGAGTCCCTACCACCTCTTGTAAACTCTTCCAAAATTCGCTAGTAAAGATGGGGTCACGGTCGCTTACTATACTAGAAGGAATACCGTGCAAACGAACTATCTCCTTAATGTATACAGAAGCCAACCACGGAGCAGTCCTCTTACTTTTCACGGGAATAAAATGGGCGCTTTTAGTAAGTCTATCTACTATAACCCAAATCCCCGTGTTACCCTTCCTTGATCTTGGTAATCCATCCACAAAATCCATTGAGATGCTTTCCCATTTCCATAGTGGAACTTCTAATGGGTGAAGCAACCCACCGGGTTTCTTTTGTTCTGCTTTAACTCGTTGGCACACCAAGCATCTAGCGACGTACTCGGCCACATCCTTTTTCATACCGGCCCAAAAGAAAACCCGCTTCATATCTTTGTACATCTTATCCCCACCGGGATGAATGGTCATTTTTGAGCGATGAGCATCATCAAGAATGGCCTTCCTTAAGTCTTCGCCTTGTGGTACACAAAGTCTATTATCCCTTCGTAACCAACCCTTATCGTCTAGGGTATACCTACGAAGATGGCTTGACGACTCCCCCCCTTTGAGCTTTTCTACTATCTCAACCAACTGTGGGTCGTCTCGCTGTGCCTCACCAACCCGTCCTAGAAGTGTAGATCTAACCTCCAAGGATGCTAACAGACCGGGTACTAAGTCAACGGAGGGTCTAAAGTCAAACATAGAGATGAATTCTAAGCTTTGTCGTTCAACAAACAACGGACTCAAGGACAACCTTTTCCTACTTAAGGCGTCTGCCACCACGTTACCCTTGCCCGGGGTATATGCTATTTCAAAATCGTAGGAGGCTAAGAATTCCATCCACCGTTGCTGCCTTAAATTCAAATCCTTCTGAGAGAATAAGTATTTTAATGATTTGTGGTCAGTGAACAGTTCGAATTTCTCACCAAGAAGATAGTGACGCCAAGACTTAAGCGCGAAAACAATTGCGGCTAGCTCTAAGTCATGCGTGGGGTAATTCTTTTCATGAACCCTCAACTGCCTTCCACCATAGGCTATTACTCTTCCCTCTTGCATGAAGACCGCGCCAAGTCCCGTCCCACAAGCATCAGTATAGATGGTAAACGGTTTATTCCCGTCTGGCAGCACTAAGACTGGGGCTGAAGTTAAGGCTCTCTTTAAACGTTGGAACGCATCATCGCAATCTTTGTCCCACGTTAAAACCAGGTTCTTCTTCGTTAACCGTGTTAATGGAGCTGATATTTTTGCGAAGTCTTTGATAAACTTCCTATAATAGCCAGCCAACCCCAAGAAACTTCTTACTTCGGTTGCATTTTTAGGGACCTTCCAATCTTGGATGGCCACCACCTTTGCGGGATCCACTGCTATCCCTTCTTTGGAAACCACGTGCCCTAAGAACCGTACTTCCTTCCTCCAGAAGTGACACTTAGAAAATTTTGCCTTAAGGTTATGCGCTCGAAGGGTTTCCAACACTTCCCTAAGATGTAGGGAGTGCTCTTCTTTATTCTTAGAAAAGACTAAGATGTCATCCACAAAGACTACCACGAATTTGTTAAGGTATTCCCTAAACACCCTACTCATCAAATCAACAAAATATGCAGGGGCGTTTGTCAAACCAAAGGGCATCACTAGCCATTCATAGAATCCTTCAGGAGTCCTAAAAGCAGTCTTATCTATACTATCCTCAGCCACTCTCAGTTGATGAAAGCCAGTGGCTAAGTCCAACTGCGAAAACACTGAGGCGCCAACTAACTGATCAAAGAGATCGTCAATCCTCGACAGTGGGTGTCGGTTCTTTTTAGTAAGCTTGTTTAGTTCTCTATAGTCCATACAAAGTCTAAGAGACCCATCCGCCTTTGTGGCAAAAACTACTGGAGCACCCCACTCTGATATACTACGTCTTATGAACCCCTTCTCAAGCAACTCCTTTACTTGCTTATTGAGTTCCCTCCTTTCACGAGGAGCCATGTGGCGTACTGGCAAAGGTACGGGTTTAGCATTATCCACAAGATAAATTCGAAAGTCTATCTCCTGCTTTGGAGGTAAGCCCTTCACCTCCTCAAACACATCCGGATATTCCCGGACCACTTCTATCGATCGCAGGTTCTCTACAGACGCGTCAAGCGATTCAAGATAACTTAGCATAACGGAATTTATGGGACTACAAAAGATGTCGAGAGCATTACCAAGGCGAGTCACAAGCCTAACTACTCTCCTTTCACAATCAAGAATGGCCCTATTTCTAGACAACCAATCCATTCCTAAAATTAGCCCATAGCCCGTGAAGCCCAATACATAAGCATCACATCTAAATTCAACGCTAAGTATAGAGATTTTCAAATCCAAACATATCATGGTCAAATGAGCCGAACCCCCAATTGGATTTGAAACGACCAAGGGATCCTCTACTAAACTGGTGTTCAAGTGCAGTGATTCAACTAATGATGCAGAGATAAACGAATGAGATGCGCCAGAATCGAATAAGGTACGGACAGGATGATCAAACAGAAAAACTAAGCTTTCAACAGAAATTGTTCTACCTCTTTCTTGCAGCGGTGGGGCCGCAATAGCCTGAACTTGCCCCCTTGCCTGCCCTGGTGCCATAAGAGCCTGCACCTGTCCTCCCGAGGTAGACCCTGCCCTCTGCCCCTTCTTTGGACAGTCCTTCACTAAATGTCCCGCATCTCTACAATGAAAACAGCCAGTCTTCTTTTTCTTTCTACAATCTTTGCTGAGATGGCCAGGCGTCCCACAATTGAAGCATTTCTTCTTCCCTTTGCCATTATTGTTTTTACCACCCTTCTTATTTTGCTGTTGGGGTTTCTTCTGATCCCCTTTCTTTTCAACTGCCTTATCCTCATGCATAAGTGCCATTTCTACCAGCTTTTCAAAGGTGGCTCCCATAGGGATGTGGGTCATAGCCAACCCTTGCAACGGTTCATTCAAGCCTCTAACGAACCTCAAAGCTTTCTTCTATGGCGTGTTCACCAACTCCAAGCCAAACCTTGCTAACTGATTAAATTTATTGACATATTCCTTTACTGATGAGCTCCCTTGCTTTAGTGCCAGGAATTTTTCCATATTTAAGTTCTCCTCTGCCCTTGAAAGAAACTTTGCCTCAAACCTTCGTCTGAAATCCGCCCATGAATCAACTGGACGTTCCCCGTTAGTGACCTCCCACCAAAACGAGGCCTCTCCCTTCATTAACCAAGCAACTAAACGGACTTTCCTCCCATCTTCCACTTCAAAGATATCCAACAATTCCTCAGTCTCCTTAAGCCAATCTCTGGCCTCCACAAACGTCTCCGTCCCTTGAAAAGTTTTTCCTCCCATAGCCTTGAATTCCTTGCACGTCTTTGCAAAAGTGTCAACACGAGGAGGAGGAGGAGGAGGAGGAATGGGTGCAACTAGGGGTGGAGGAGTATCCGCTGGGCCTGCAGTGGTGGCCCTAGCCTCCAAGTATCTCCTAAACCACCCTGGAATCGTCACACCTTCTGGGAGATTAAGATCTTCAGCCATGCTGAAACGAAAAAGGAAAGATTCAAAATGGAGAATTCGAAAGATAAAGATAAGGATATGGCTATTTGGGATTATGTTTTTCATAAAAACTCTCTTTAAATAACATGTTTTTTTTTTTTGAAAGCACTTCTTCCAAAAATACTTTAGAAAAAAAAATATTTTTCTAAAAAAAAAAAATTATCTGTTCTGGCAACCTTATGCTCTGATACCACGTGTAACACCCCACGTCCATTAATGTCACTCACAAAGGGAATGCATTAACTTCCATGGAGGTTTTAAGTGAATATAGAACAGTAAAATTACAACAAGACAGATATAAAATAGTACTTGGAAATTCAAAAACTTTATTTCATTGTAGCAGAAGTCAAAACATGTTTGATTACATCATAACACCATATTCAATGTCAAGTACAATATCTATCTTGATAAAACAAGTACATAATCCCATTACATGAATAGCCATTAAAAAAGAAAGATAACAAGCTGGACTTTACTTCAGCAGTCCAAGCTTTCCAGAAGATAAGCGATCCAACTAGACTCCACTAGAACTTGGCCCAACCTGCGGACCTGAAGGGAGAAAAAGGATGGAAAAGAGGGGGTCAGACATAAAGTCTGGTGAATATGATAATTCTACAATACTATTACCAAAATAACTGGACTAAGGCATAAGCTGGAAAACAAGAAAATGTCTATGAAGAGCAGATTAAGGACATAGACAATCGCTAAAGGCAACGTTATAGGTGCTCCTAAATACTAAAGGATAAACACTATACTGCACCACACCAGTCACCCTAAAGATTCATCCCACTTAGCTTCACTTAGAAACTTTCCCAATGGCTTTACGTACCCCTAGCTGACTACAGAGGTGCCACCTGCCCCTATCTCCACTAGGTGTACCCTACTTCCCATTATTCGATCGGCTCCCTAACTCGTAGATACCCGTGCTGGCCCCACAGTGGGGTGTATCACTCCCCTAAAGTGGCAACCTAATACAACGGACATGCACGGCTTATACCTACACGATGCAACAACGTCTTACCTACCAGCCCGGGTCCACACACGCATATGAAACCCGTTGGACTTGCGTTGCCATCGCTCCCTGTTTTGGCCTCTTATAGTCAAACCCAGTATGCGTGTCCCGTCCTCGACTTGGGTCGAGCCCACAAAGATACGTTTTGGGATACTGGTTGAAATGGGCCCCCACTATTTACCACAAGCATTCCACCTAAGCTTGTCCCCATTAGTCCATCCCACTTAACCCACTTAGTCATGTTCATTTACATGTGTGTTGGGTTAAGTCTAATCGTATTTCAAATGCCTCTAAAGGCAACCACCAGATTCCTCATGCCACCCAAGGCACCTACTTAACCCCCATGTCCCACCTTACATGATTATCTGGTTAAGTATTTCTTAGTTCATTAAGGCCATAACCTCATAAAGACCTCTCACATTAGACTGGCATTTATGGCAGCTGGATTTGCCGGGCGGGTCCGGGCAGTCTTACACCATAAAAGAGTCTAACCTCGTGTCTTTACAACTGTTATGCTTTAGTTTGGGCCTAGGACCTCTCACATTGGGCCGACATTTGTGACTACTGGATTTGCCGGGCGGGTCCGGGCAGGTTTACGTCACAAACGGGTCCAACCTCGTGTCCTAAGCATTGATTATTAATAATAATCCACTTTCCCCCAATTTTAATAATTCCCTACTTGAATTATTAATTACTTCCTATTTTTAACAGTGTCCATAATTGACTCAATTATGGACATCCATTCATGGTATGCAAAATCTTACAAAATTGCACCCAATTTATTAATTCCTAATATTACCCCTACCCCACGTTTGAACGTTTATTCGCAAAATATATGTTAGACTCGAATAGCCTAACTCATAGCATAAAAGAGATTATCATAATAACAACATGTATATGTGACCAAATGAATCATAATAAGGGGTGAAACTTGCATACGTCCAACTTGCATAGATTATACATGTCATGGACCTAAAGGTGTCAACTTGTTCAAAATTCACCTAATATGATCTCAATCAATTTTCATAAACTTACATATGAACATGTGTGAATCAACATCATCTAATTTTTTAACAACATGGTTTTATATGGGTACACCTAACTCAATAGGCAAATTCCCATAATCAAGTTTTATTTAATTATAGTTTCAAGTTTATGGGTACACCTAACCTAATAGGCAAATTCCCATAAACAAGATCCATTTAAATTAAGAAAAAAAAACCTAACTTTAAGCATGATCCAACAACATGATTTTTCAACATAATATAGCATGATTTATAACATGGCATAGTATGATAGTATAACATAGCTTGACATGATTCTCAACATAGCACGACATAGCATAAGAGAATTTACAACATAGCATGACATAGCATATATAATTTACATCATACGACAACATAATAACATAATAAGAGATCCACAATATATAGAATTTACAATTACAAATCACATCACTTTCTTGTGATCCATTCATAACTGAGTCAAATTAGTTTGTAATAGTCTTGTGAGAATCATCATACTCACCAACAAAAGAAAAGAATTAGAGAAAGAGAGATCTTTTGATTTGATTTGTGTAGATTTAGTTGTAGATGATTAGGCTTCCTCTTCTTAATTTGTGACGGCTATGCTGAACTCCATGGCAGCAGCATGACGGTAGCTTCTCTAATTTTACAAGTGATTTAGGTCTAGGGTCTACCCACTTATTTATAGATTTTTAGAATTCATTTAGGCCATTAGATTTAACCTAGAAATAACCGCAGCCGTTCAGACAAGATGGGGTTTATCTTGTTGACTCAGCAATGAGTCAGAAGTGACTCAGCAAACACTCAGCATATTAATAAACTTCTATTCATGTCATAAATATGTATATATTTTCTACAATGTACATATTAGATACATCCCCCTTTACTTATTATTGTTTTTATATACATATTAGATACATCCCCTCTCTCACACACTTATTAATATTTTTATATTCATATTAGATACATCCCCTCTTCTACACACTTATTAATATTTTTATATTCATATTAGATACATCCCCTCTTCTACACACTTATTATTATTTTAGCAACTTTAGTGTTAATAGAAAATTCGGGGTGTTACAGTTTTACTTGTTTATGGATGAAATTAAATGTGTTATCATCTGAATGTTGCATATGGATGGATGTTTGAGCACACATATAGTGTTTATATGATTAGGGCTATTTGCATATATGTTGGACTCATGGCACTAAACATAGTTTGTGTTAAGAAGATCAATCAGGCCTGATCATTTGCATTAGACAAGGAACATATACACACAGTTTCTTCATATGTCCATACAGCATTAGAAATCTATTATGGACAATGGATGCCTGTGATTGATGATTGAGTAGATGGATGATTGGATGGTGGGACACATTCTTCTTAACCAGAAGATTTCGGGGACGAAATCCTTTAAGGAGGGGAGAATGTAACAACCCGAATTTTTATAACATGTTGAAATTAGAAATCAAGGCAGAATTAATTTTTAAAACAAGAATCAAGGGAAACGGATTGCGCCATTGCGTTGGTCTCGAAATTCTGCTTGGAAACGAGTCCGACTTTGCGAGAATCGGAGTCCGTATGAGGGAGATATGACCCTCCGAAGTTTCAGGAATTTTCAGCATAAAAAACAGCTCGAAATTCAAATTCGAAATTTGAATTCAAACCCCAGAACAGGCTGGGCGGGAAAATTCCCGCCCAGGGACCAAGTTGACCTGGGGGTCGAACATAGTGTCGACCTCCCAGGACCAGGTCGACCATAGTGTCGACCTGGGGGCCGACCTGCCTCCCAAACCCACTTCTTGAACCAGTTGCATCCTGATGTATTTAGACTCGTTTTCTATCCAGATTCGTCTGCCTAATCCTATATAAACTCACCCCTAGTCTCATTCTCTCCACACCATTTCTTTCTGTCCTTATGCTGCTTCTAAGATAATCAAAATATTAAGATAAAAAGGAAGAAAAAAGGACTACTTCTCCTCCATCAAGACTACACTTAGAGGTTTGCAAATTGGGGGATTTCAATTAGAACACGATCAATCAAATAAAGATTCAACAATCAGATATCTGCACTCTAATTCTCGATCCGCGCTCTGTAAGTTCTAGTTACTTTGAGATTTAAACTTGTTAAATTTGACATGGACATGGAATAAAATGAAATTGGACCTAATCTTGATTATCTATTTGGATCTGTTCTTGTCTCTTTTTGAATCTATGATTTTGGGTTATTTCTTATCGACTAAATCATGCCCATTCATGTTTTTGGACCTAGTTTATTATTCAAACGCTAGATTGTAACATGAATTCTTGGATCCTAAATTGTAGGAATATTTCTATTTGGGGCTTATTCATGTTGTAAATCAAATTCTTTCATGTCTATAAATCTTAACATGCCTATGCCTAAGACTATGACGATGAACATAAGACTATACCTATGCCTATGACTATGACGATGAACATAAGACTATAACTATGCCTATGACTATGACGATGAACATAAGACTATCCCTATGCCTATGACATAACATAAGACCATGCCTATGACTGTGAACATAAGACTATGCCTATGACTATGACGAGGTCAATTGTGGCTAATCACCTATGACTCTTGACTATGAGAATTATTACCTATGATTATGAACATAAGGCCATTATCTATGACCATGACTTTGAAACTATTACTGTTAATTGCCTATGACTATTTGCCTAGAACTATTTTTGATAATTATCCATGACTATTGTGATTAATCGCTTATGATTCACAACTATGAGATTTTTACCTATGACCATGACTATGACTAATGGGGTTAATTGCCTAAGACTATTATAGTTGATTGTTCATGCCCATAACACTATAGATGAAAACCATGTTGTACACCGAATTGGCATTTTGTTGGATCGTATACCTAGGGTGTGACTTTCTTAGTTTATTCGCAATTATGTACACCAAAACCACTGGATCCATTATCCTTGTATTTGGTTTGCATTTGCAAGCCTATTCTTTTATGTCAGCGTTTATCATGACCATCGCCTTATCTTGCTAGATTTGAAATCATATATGCCAGTGGTGTTGTAACCAATTATCTCAAGTTATATCACATTAGTCTTGTAACCCTTTTTTCGCTTTATGCTAGTCCCTTTTGCCTATCATGGTTTTGATGCTATTCCCTCTATTTCGAGATTTGGATTTATTTGTAGTATAGATCGATTCACGTTCACGTGCGATGGGAATACGATTTGGGTAGATTAGGCAAAACATGAACAAGAATTGTGAACTTGATAATAGGCAAAACTTGAAACATGAACATTGTTATAACTTGAATCTGGATGTGCGCATGAAACTTATCCTTGAACCTAGACATGAATCTTGACATGAAAACTTGAACGTGGGCATGACACTTAGATAAACTTGAAAATGGCCAACTCGAGGTTGGGTTGAGTTTGCAGTGTAAATCTGCCCGGAACCGCCCGGCAAATCCAGTTACTGCGAACAATAGGATCCAATGTGGGTAGTTGGTCATATCGCGCTTGAAACCCGAGGTCAGACTGAGCTTTGGTGTAAATCTGCCCGGAACCGCCCGGCATATCCAGTGACCACAACAACAGGTCTGATGTGAGAGGTTTGTGTGCATTAATGAATTAATGCCACATGATAGGATTAATTCATGTCTTGCTTGAATATACTTAACCAACTTAACACGATGATTTGATAGGGTTAAGTCATGTATCGCTTCAATATACTTAACCAATCTAACACGATGATTTGATAGGGTTAAGTCATGAACCGCTTTAATATACCTAACCAACTTGATACATGATTCGTAGGGCTATGTCATGAACTTGAACGACAACACTTAGCCAATTGGACATGACACGTAGGCGGGTTAAGTCACGAACTTGAATGACAACGCTTAACCAACTTGACATGCTAGACTGATGTGGTTAAGTCTCGAATTTAAATGACAACACTTAACCTACCTAACGGAAACCCTAGTTGCGCGGTCCTTTTCAGCAGTAACCCACTAGATGTATCACGGTACCCTGGAACTAGGCAGGGTGGGGCATGATTACTGGGATGATTGTAAGTGACCAGAACGACGGCTGAGTTGGTGCGCCATTGTAGGTTCAGGCAGACTATGGTCGTGCACGTAGTCCGGAGTTGAAAAAGCAGGCATTGGGCACCAGTAGGTTTACACTGTGCGTGCTTGATTCGTGCCGGTGGTTGGCACCCTAGTGCTTGATACACCCTATGGTGGACCTAGCACAGGTGAATACATTTCATGATTGGGTCGTATGACACAGACACATGAACGAGGTAGGACTTGTAGGGAGCTGATCGATTAATAGATCGTTACGTGGAATTCGTTAGGTAGCATAATCCCTAGTGGTCCTTGGTGGCATAAACCCTAATCGAATCTAGAAAACGTTCAATAGGTAGCATAATCCCTAGTGGTCCTAGGTGACATAAATCCGAGTTGAACACGCGATAGCTCATGATAAGGAAACCTAGCCAGAACAAGGGTGGCGGTCCAAACGATTTCAAGAATGGTGGCACTACGTTGAAGTAGTATAGAAATACATGATGAAACCCGTACGATATAAGACAAGGGACTGTACATATACATGGAAAGGATGATACAGGTTGGGATACTAGTATAGTTGGTGCAGAGAATATAGGAAATCAAAGAAAATAGTGGAACAGTGAAGCTTAGAAATCTTGCGATGTTATACTTAATAGAAACCTTGCAATGTGATACTTGGTAGGAACCTTGTGATGATACTCTTGATAGGAGGCATGGGATGTTATACTTGATTCATCGTGCCTGTAGCTTACCTTGTCATCATGCTTATATTTACTTTCAGTTTATTTATGCCATATTATCTTCACCTGTTTTTATGCTGAAAGCCACTAGGACTTACTCAGTCTTTATGACTGACCCAGTTTGTTTTGCCTCTTTTTCTTTCGTCCCCCCCCCCCCCCCCCCCAGGTTCGCAGGGTGGGAATACAGCTTAGTTCAGATCTTACCAAGCTCCAAAGCTCTTTCATGTACTGCTTGGATTTCTTTTGGCTATGGCTTGCTTTGCAGCTTTATTGGGGAATGATTTACGACTATGGTTTATGCTTCTTTACTATTGCAAGGCAGATTTTGATGTAATGGATTTAATAGCATTTTGATGTAAAAGGCTTTAGACCTTTCTAGATTTTAAAGCAATGAAATTTGGTTCTTCTTCCGCTGTTTAATATGTTATGTCTTGTAATATTTCTGTGTATGTTTACCTAGATAATGCTCCACCAAAGCTAGTGCATTCCCTTTGTGAGTGAACATAGCGGAGGTGGGGTGTTACACCGAGTAAGTATGCCAGTTGACCGACAACTCGATATCATATTCGAGAGGGTTAATTTTGGTTGCTTGGAAAACTGTTTCTTTCAAAGCATCAAGTGTGCAACCCCTTCAAACTCTCCCTGTTTTACAGAATCCTCACACATAACTTCCATTTTGGTGCTCATCCACAACCAATTCACCGTCGTAGTAGTAAAGTGTAGTAATAAAAGTAGACGCCATTATTTAGTGAGTTTATTTTTCTTGAAGTTATTTGAAGATAGGATGGAAGTGTATGAGAAATAATGTGCTGTAGAGCTATGAATCAGAATTTATTTCAAAATAAAGTTGAATCAATTTCGAAAAAAACAAGCCTTGAATCAGAATTGGGACAGCTTTAATCGTATCATCAAATTCAAAATAAAGCATTGGCATTCGTCCGTTCATTGGCTTTATCACAATGGAGAAACATTGGGTCAGATTTGGCAGATGATTGTCAACTCAACCATTTCGAAATATTGGACCAACTTTATCGGTGTCTAGTCAAATCACCTGATCATATCATCAAATATTTGGCATATCGTACTGTACATAAACAGACTGACCCAGCTTTTATTAGTGGCAGCTAGTTTTCAATTTATCTTTTTGCCATAATGTGTAGTGTACAAACCCGCAAACAGACAAAGTTTTAATTCAAACTTCAAAAACATAAAATAAATTATTAGAAAAACACAAACATACAGTACTTCGTATTAATCTTCCAAGTCCTACAATCCCACAAGTAATAATTCAAACTAAACATCAGAAACACACAATGACAACGGATGATACAATAATTCAAACTAAACTTTAGAAACCTACAACGATGACGTATAATAGAAACACTGGCAGTTACGGTTAAATTGAAAGTCCTCTAGGAGTTTTTTGAGACGTCTAATTTCTTGCTCCAGATCATTCACATATGTTATGCCCCTGGGACAAAGCGGTTCATTAATTCATTCTGAAAAATTGCATCCGTGGGGATAATTGGAACAAAGAAGACTTCGACGACCAATGTTTTCGCCATCATCAAATACCACAATTTCAGCCATATATCCACAGTGCCAGCAAACTGGGTACGAGTTAACCTCTTGCTCCACCATTGTTTGAGAAGTCATTTTGAAAATATATGAAGCTGAGAAGATATGGTTGAGTATGTTTTGAATTATGAGAAGACTAGTGAGTACATATAAAGTTTGGGAATGACCCAAATACACAGGCGAGTTTTCAGAACTCGCACACATGCGAGTTTTCAAAAGGCGCCAATATCCCTCCCTGAACAAAACAGGCCTATATTTGTTATTATTTCTGAAACAAAACTAATCATGTCAGTGGCGGAGCCAGCTCAGAGCTGGAGGTAGGACTAAGTAAGAAATTGTGGAGAGGAGGTGAAAAAAATGGACCAAAGTAAACATAATAAAGAACAAATCCAGTCACATGGGGCAAGATTATTGCTTTTTGATGGGGCAAAAAAAATTTATGTCAGTATTTTGTAAAGTAAAACTGAAATCTCAGATGGGGCCTTGGCCCTATGTGGCATACACTTGCATCCGCCCCTGAATCATGTAATACTTTACGTAAACAAGCCTACAAATGTGATTTTTCCTTGTATATATAGTCATTACAAAATGATGTCGTTCCATCGCCTTTTGCAAACCATGCGGCTCTGTTTCTTCTTGGCATTCGGTTTGATTGTGGATATAGATTTCCCTCGCATTGGTTGTTGATTTCAAATTTCATTGTTTTTTTTAAATACGTTCTCATTCTCTACAGACTACAGGTGGTTGTTTTCAATCTTTATCTCCTACCGATATCTTGTGAAGGTTGAGTATTTGCAACGAGTAAATTATTTGTAACCCCGTTTAGTTCTGTGTAAATTTTTGCGTTTTAGCCGTTTGTAGTTCTTTCCTTTGGCTTTGTACGGTATGCCTATCTTGTTTAAAAGAATGAGAAACCGAGACTAACTGTTTTCGTGCTACGGGTTCGAACTGTTACGAAATAAAAGAAGAACACAAGAAAATGAGAGAGCAGACATTTTTATTCATATAGATCACCTTACAACATACATGAGCTCTCTATTTATAGACTTCAGATGTCTCAACAGTTACAATAATGTCCCTTGCATCAAGCGTATTCACCCTTAAAATAATATATATTACAACACTCCCCCTTGAATATGCGTATGCAAAGATGATAAAATTGATTGCCTCATTAAAAACATTTTTATGAAAAACCCTGTGGGAAAAATCATAAACAGGGAAAAGAGTACAATTTTAATTTCTAGGTAACATATTGACAATGTTCCAATGAGGGTTGATACTTCTGGATCAAAATAATGCCTCGTTAAAAACCTTACTAACAAAAACCCAGTGGGAAAAATATTAGTGAAGGAAAAGTGTAACACACCACCTCCACTAGGATCACTCCTTAGAATGTACTAGCTTTGGAGGGGCATTATTGTGAAGGTAAAACTTGCACAGAGATATCACAAGACAGAATATATAAAAATAAATATAAGTAAAGCAGCGGTAGCAGATAAAAACCCATTATCATCATCTCAGAAAACCAACATAGTCAAGTACATACTATCAAAATGTCATAATCCAAAATACAACATAAGTCTAGATACGTGATAACAAAATACATGGTAAAACATCAGTACTAATCCCCAGAAATAAAAGATAAGCCACAGCTAGCTCAGATCCATACGCGAGCTATCCAACAAGCAAGTCAAAGATCCACTAAGCAGATGCAGCCCCTCCCTGAGAACCTGTGGGGGGGGGGGAAATGGAAGAAAAGAAGCGAAAGAAAACAGGTCAGTCAAAAAGACTGGTAAGCCCTACTACGATCAATCTATAAACTAATAAAGTTAACGGTATGATGGGAACTGAGATGAACATACTGGCAATAGATAAAGGTGACATCACATAGACGAGATTAAACTTTGCACCACAGCGTACTAGCAAACCCACAAAACAGATCTTGATCCCTAAGCCCAAACTTTGGCCCAATAACCTGAAGTGACCTTAGTATAAGGCCCAGCCCAACGGTCTAGTCGATCGGCTCCCTATAAACCTAACACGTCAAGTGTTGGTGTCCATACGGCCCACATGGATGTAGTCAGACTGTGCTGGGTCCACCTTCGGGTGTATCAAGCCCTCGGGTGTCAACCCCAGACACCTAAGCAATAATGCACAGTCTAAGCCTACTGGTACCCGTGCCTCGAGTTTGTCCAACATCGGACTACGTGCACGTCCGTAGCCCGCCGGACCCGCACCGCTGTACCACTCAGCCGTCGCTTTGGTCGCTTACATCAGTCCAGTAATCGTGCCCCGCCCTAGCCTAGCCTCTAGGGTTGTGAATGATACCAAACTGGGATTACTGCTGGAACAGACCACGTTGCTAGGGTTTCTAAGAGGGTTAAGTGTGGTTTTAACCCCTCACTAATCCTGGATTAAATTAGATAAGTGTAATCACTTAACCCCATCTAATCCTCGCATCCCCATTATTGGTTAAGTATTAGTGGGCCATGACTTAACCCTAATCATGAGGCATTAATTACTTAACGCACCCAACCTCTCACATTAGACATCCGTGGTTACCTGGGAAGATTTACACCACGTCTAGGTCTAACCTCGGGTCTTATGGTGCACATGACCAACTACCCACATTAGACCCCACGTTGTGGTTACCTGGGAAGATTTACACCACAACTAGGTCTAACCTCGAGTTGGCCATATCATGTTATCTAATGTCATGTCCACTTTAGAACATATTTACAAGTTAACATATACTTGGGTAGACCTAACTTAATAGGTAAATTCCCAAGGGGTAGACCTAACTTAATAGGTAAATTCCCAATCTTTTAGTTCCATGTATTTTTTAAGTTTACCCAAACCCTCCCAACGTCATTATCTCGCTTACATATTCGTCATAACGTATAAGGGTATAAAAGGTAACTTGGCATAACATACATGGTGAACTTCACATGTCATAATAAACATGCATACATGTTAAACTTGCAAATCATGTCATGGTGAATTCGCATAAACATGCTTAGCTTATTAAATATGCATAACATGGTAAGGTGAACATGCATAATCCATTAAACTTGCATAACATGGTAAGATGAACTTGCATAAGCATGCATAATCCATTAAACTTGCATAACATGGTAAGATGAACTTGCATGAACATGCATAACCCATGAAACATGTAGAACATGATATAATAAACTCGCATAAGCATGCATAACTTGTGAAACATGTAAAACATGGCATAATGAGTTCGCATAAGCATGCATAACTTATGAATCATATAAAACATGACATAGTGAGTTCGCATAAGCATGCATAATCAACTAAACTCACATAAATCTCAACTTTCACCAAACATTAACTTTAGAGTTTGTAAAGTGAAGGTAAGAGGGCTTACAAATATAAACAAGTCACAAATCCACCAAATAAGATGAAGAAGCCCTTTTAAAAAACTCAAAACAAAGCCTCAAATAAGAAAACCCTTTTGCAAGATCCCAAAAACACAAACTTAGCAAATCAAACTTGCTACTTAATGAAGTATGCAAGTTATTAAGCACTCATACAACATAGAAAAGGTTGTATGATCATCATAACTTCATAGGATTTAACTTTGAGGAAGGTGGAGGCTAGGTTTTAGGTGGAGGCCATTTGAGGATTCAAATTGACATAGTTTAGTTGCTAGATTGATTAATGAGGCTTTAGGGTAGGATTAGGGGTATATTTATAGAAGATTAGAGTGTTTTTAGCCCTAGGATTAACCCTAGATTAGGTTTGGCCCGTCAGATCTCAGAATTCTCCAGAACCAAGCCACATGACCCAACCCAAATCAGAAATGGTGCACCAGGCTGAGCTGCCTGGGCACCCCCTGTCGACAGGGCTGTCGACAGGGCTGTCGACTCCCTGGGTGCCCTGTCGACATGCCTGTCGACATGGGCCCCCTGGCGGGAATTTTCCCGCCTAACCCAGATTAGCCCTAATCCCTGTTTTTAATTTGAAATTTAAATCTGTTTTTAGCATAGAAATTTCTGAAAACTTCAATGGGCCTTAACCGGGTCATACGGACTCCGATTTTCGAAAACTCGGACTCTATTTCGCGTATTTTTCCGAGACGAACGCAATGGCATAGCCCGTTTCCCCTGATTCTGATTTTTGAATTAAATTCTGCCTCAATTTATGTTATAACCGTTTGTTGAAAATACGGGTTGTTATATTCTCCCCTCCTTAAAGGATTTCGTCCCCGAAATCTTCAAGTTAGGAAGAACATATCCTACCATCCAACATCCATCTACTCAAAACATCATCCACGAGCAGCCATTGTCCTTAAAAGATTCTAAATGCTGTATGAACATATGCAAAAGTGTGTGTATATGTACTTATCTAATGCAATGATCAATGCAAAATATGTTAGTGAAATGTATCCATATGTATGCAAATCCCTAACATAATGTATAATATCTATATGCGTGCTCAATCATACATCCATATGCAACATCCATGTGATTGCATACAAATTTCATCCAAGAATAAGCATAAACACTCATGCACATGCAATATGAGGAGTGTGTGAGCCGATCTAGTGCCTAATGTGTATCATGCATCCACGAGTGACCACTTGCAAACACTTGCAACTACTTGCAACCATCAACCATAACATGCTTCAAACACATGTTTCATCCAAAGGGTTTCTACCTAAGGTTCTCATAACAAGCTTAGCACGATAACTAGATAAATATGGATTAGCAAAGAGAAAGATATTCTAACAAAGGGAAGAGATTGAGAGTGTACCCTCAAACAGGAATGGATAAAGCCCACGCATCTTCTCCTCGGTTTCCCAAGTTGCGTCCTCTTCGGCTTCACCCCATTGAACTTTCACTAACCTGACCTCGCGATTCCTTAGCTTCTTGGTCTCTGTCCCCAAGATACGAATCGGAGCTTTCCTTAAAGTTGCTTCTTTCTCTACCTCCACGTCTTCAAGCATGCTAGGCTCAACCACCTCAGCGGACTCATGCAGGCACTTTCGGAGATGCGAGACATGGAAGACATTATGCACTCCGGACAACTTCTCGGGCAATTGCACTCTATAAGCCATCTTCCCAATTCTCTCAATGATGGGGAAGGGTCCAACAAATCTCGGTGCTAGCTTCCCCACAGCTCCAAATCGGACCACATTCCGCAAAGGAGAAACCTTTACGAAAACCTTGTCCCCAACCTCAAACTCCAATTCGGACCTTCGCCTGTCAGCATAGGATTTCTGCCGGTCTTGGGCCGCTTTCATCCGTCTTCTAATCAACTCAACCTTCTCGGATGTATCCCTAATCATGTCGGGTCCAAGTATAAGCTTATCCGTGGATTCCCACCAACATGTAGGTGACTTGCATGGCCTCCCATATAAAGCCTCAAAGGGTGCCATCCCTATGCTCGCCTGATAACTGTTGTTGTATGCAAACCCGACAAGAGGAAGGTGGTCTTCCCAAGCACCACCAAAATCCAGAATGCAAAGTCTCAACAAGTCCTCAAGTACCCTATTCACCCTTTCTGTTTGGCCGTCTGTTTGTGGGTGATAGGCCGTACTCAGGTTCAATTTCGTGCCCATAGCCTCCTGCAAGCTGTTCCAGAACTGACTAGTAAAGATGGGGTCGCGGTCACTGACTATGCTGGAAGGGACTCCATGTAGTCGCACTATCTCACGAAGATATACTGATGCTAGTCCAGATGCGGTTCTTTTACTCTTTACTGGGATAAAATGAGCACTCTTCGTGAGCCTATCCACAATGACCCATATGCTCGTATTCCCCTTCCTGGACCTTGGAAGCCCATCAATAAAGTCCATAGAAATGCTCTCCCACTTCCATAGCGGGACCTCTAGCGGATGTAATAGCCCACCGGGCTTCTTCGACTCAGCTTTTACTCTCTGACAAATAACACATCTCGAGACAAACTCCGCCACATCCTTCTTCATTCCAGGCCAGAAGAAAACGCGCTTCATGTCCTTATACATCTTATCACCACCTGGATGTATAGTCATCTTGGAGCGATGTGCTTCCTCAAGAACTTTCCTCACCAAATCTTCTACCATCGAAACACAAAGCCTTCCATCCCTCCTCAGCCAACCCTTATCGTCTATAAAATATCGAGCAAGGTGACTAGATGTCTCCCCTCGAACCAGCTTATCCAAGATCTCAATTATCTGAGGGTCTTCCTTTTGTGAAGCCCCGACTTGATCTAGAAGGGCAGGCCTGAGCTCTAAAGATGCCAAGGAACCGGTCTCCGACTCCATTGCCAAAGAGAAATCAAAGGTCGCCAAGAACTCTAAATTCTTCATCTCAACAAATAGAGGACTTAGTGTCAACCTTTTCCTACTCAACGCATCCGCTACAACATTCCCCTTGCCAGGGGTATAGGATATCTCAAAATCATAGGAAGCCAAAAATTCCATCCATCTCTGCTGTCTTAAGTTCAGATCTTTCTGCGAAAAGAGATACTTCAAAGACTTATGATCAGTATATAGCTCAAATCTCTCTCCCAGAAAATAATGACGCCATGCTTTGAGAGCATATACAATCGCTGCCAGCTCTAAATCATGAGTGGGATAATTCCTCTCATGCACCTTAGGTTGCCTCCCACCAAAACATATAACTCTGCCCTCTTGCATCAGAACGGCACCCAATCCCGTGCCACAAGCATCAGTGTACACGGTAAATATCTTACCACCATCGGGTAAGGCTAGAACTGGTGCGGAGGTAAGGGCTCTTTTGAGTCTCTGAAAAGCAAGCTCACAATCCATGTCCCAAGCAAAGACTAAGTTCTTCTTCGTCAACTTAGTAAGAGGAGCAGATATCTTTGCGAAGTCTTTGATGAACTTTCGATAGAAACCCGCAAGACCCAGAAAGCTTCTCACCTCGGTTGCATTCCTTGGAGTCTTCCAATCCTGAACTGCAACCACCTTAGCGGGATCCACCGCTAAGCCTTGCTTGGATACGATATGCCCAAGAAATCTGACTTCCCTTCTCCAAAAGTGGCACTTGGAGAACTTGGCTTTTAACTGGTGTGCTCTGAGTGTATCCATCACCTCTACTAGGTGCCTCGCATGCTCTTCCTCATCCTTGGAGAAGACCAGAATATCATCAACAAAGACCACGACAAACTTATTCAAGAACTCCCGAAACACCCTACTCATCAAATCCACAAAGTACGCGGGTGCATTCGTCAAACCGAATGGCATAACAAGCCATTCAAAGAATCCGTCTGGAGTTCTGAATGCAGTCTTGTCTATACTGTCTTCAGCCACTCTGAGCTGATGAAAACCCGTAGCAAAGTCAAGCTGAGAGAAAACAGAAGCACCAACAAGTTGATCAAAGAGATCATCGATCCTTGGTAACGGGTGTCGGTTCTTCTTAGTCAGCTTATTCAATTCTCTATAATCCACACAGAGTCGAAGAGAGCCATCTGCCTTAGTTGCAAACACCACAGGCGCTCCCCATTCGGATATACTCCTTCTGATGAAACCCTTCTCAAGCAATTCTTTCACTTGCTTGCTCAGCTCCCGTCTCTCACGCGGAGCCATATGCCGAACGGGCAAAGAAACAGGTTTAGCATTATCTACCAGATAGATGCGAAAGTCAATCTCTCGTTTACGGGGCAACCCCTTAACTTCTTCAAACACATCTGGATAATCCCGGACCACCCTTACAGACTGAAGGGCCTCCTCTGATGAGTCGAGAGATTCTAGATAGCATAACATGACGGGATTCTTCGGATTGCATGAAATCTCTAAGGTGTTGCCCAGGCGAGTCACAAGCCTTACAACCCTATGCTCACAATCCAGAATGGCTCCATATCTAGATAGCCAATCCATGCCCAAGATCAATCCATATCCCCTGAAACCTAGAACATACGCACTACACAAGAATTCAACGCTGAGTATAGAGATCCTCAGATCCTCACATATCATAGATAGATGAGCAGAACCCCCAATGGGATTCGAGACACAAACGGGATCATCCACTAAGCTAGTACTGAGGTGCAAGCTATCAACAAGATTAGATGAAATAAAGCTATGTGATGCACCGGAGTCAAACAAGGTACGTACTGGAAGATCAGAGATATAAACAAGGTTCTCAACAGAAACACTACCTCGCTCGGGAACTGAAGCGGCATTGAGAGCATGAACTTGCTCTCCTGAAGATCCAGCCTGTCCTTTCTTCTTTGGGCATTCTTTGCTGAAGTGCCCAGTCTCTCCACAAGAAAAGCATCCACCACTAAGCTTCCTTTTCTTCTTCCTGCAATCCTTAGCAAAGTGCCCAGCCATGCCACAGTAATTGCACTTCCCCTTGCCTTTGTTGTTGTTGTTCCCCTTCTTGTTCTTGCCCTGATTCCCCTGGCTTCTTTGACCACCTTGATTGCCTTTGCCTTGAGAATCAATCTTCTTCGCTTGGGTATCGCCCGACTTGACTTCCTTCTTTCCCTCTCCCTGAAGCAGCGCCATATGGACCAAACTCTCGAAAGTGGCTCCATGCGGAATATGTGACATCGCCAAGCCCTGTAGCGGCTCATTCAATCCTCTGGAAAATCGAAGAGCCTTCTTCTCCGGGGTGTTTACTATATCCAAACCAAAGCGGGCCAGCTGATTAAACTTGTTCACATACTCCTTGATCGACATATCACCTTGCTTTAATGAAATGAACTTCTCCATTTGTAAATTCGCCTCGGCTGAAGATAGGAACTTGGTCACAAATCTAGCCCTCAAATCGGCCCAAGTCTCAACGGGCCTCGTCCCATTGGTGGCCTCCCACCAATAGGCCGCCTCATCCTTCAGAAGCCATACTGTTAATAAGATCTTCCTCTCGTCATCAATCCCAAAGAAGGCAAACAAGTCCTCCGTGTCTTTCAGCCAATTCCTAGCTTCAACAAAAGATTCCGTGCCTAGGAAATTCTTGCCTCCCATTGCCTTGAAGTCTTTACAAACCTTTGTAAACTCAATCTGAGGATGCTGAGGGGGAGGAGGGGGAAGAGGAGCCTCAGCAACGGGAGGGGGAGGAACATTAGCAACGGGAGGGGGAATATTAGCTGCTGGAGGAGGGGGAGCAGGAACCACCGGAGGAGGGATATTAGGGATAGGATTCTCAACTACAGGAGGAGGAGTGGGAGTAGGGTTGGCGGGACCAGCTGCCGCCCTAGCTTCTTGGAGTCTCCTATACCAGAGTGGTACGTTCACTCCATCTGGGATGTCAAGATTCTCAGCCATACTGAAACAAAAGATAAGGTAAGATCAGGTCAAGGGAACGAATGATAATGCTGATGGCTTTTGGGGATTAGCCTTAAAATAATCTAGACTTTATTTTGGAAAATACTTAGTAGGTTTTTGAAAATAGTTTTTCAAAAGGGTTTTTTTTTTCAAAAGTTTTGTTCAATCTTGTAAACCTCGTGCTCTGATACCAAATGTAACACCCCACCTCCACTAGGATCACTCCTTAGAATGTACTAGCTTTGGAGGGGCGTTATTGTGAAGGTAAAACTTGCACAGAGATATCACAAGACAGAATATATAAAAATAAATATAAGTAAAGCAGCGGTAGCAGATAAAAACCCATTATCATCATCTCAGAAAACCAACATAGTCAAGTACATACTATCAAAATGTCATAATCCAAAATACAACATAAGTCTAGATACGTGATAACAAAATACATGGTAAAACATCAGTACTAATCCCCAGAAATAAAAGATAAGCCACAGCTAGCTCAGATCCATACGCGAGCTATCCAACAAGCAAGTCAAAGATCCACTAAGCAGATGCAGCCCCTCCCTGAGAACCTGTGGGGGGGGGGAAACGGAAGAAAAGAAGCGAAAGAAAACAGGTCAGTCAAAAAGACTGGTAAGCCCTACTACGATCAATCTATAAACTAATAAAGTTAACGGTATGATGGGAACTGAGATGAACATACTGGCAATAGATAAAGGTGACATCACATAGACGAGATTAAACTTTGCACCACAGCGTACTAGCAAACCCACAAAACAGATCTTGATCCCTAAGCCCAAACTTTGGCCCAATAACCTGAAGTGACCTTAGTATAAGGCCCAGCCCAACGGTCTAGTCGATCGGCTCCCTATAAACCTAACACGTCAAGTGTTGGTGTCCATACGGCCCACATGGATGTAGTCAGACTGTGCTGGGTCCACCTTCGGGTGTATCAAGCCCTCGGGTGTCAACCCCAGACACCTAAGCAATAATGCACAGTCTAAGCCTACTGGTACCCGTGCCTCGAGTTTGTCCAACATCGGACTACGTGCACGTCCGTAGCCCGCCGGACCCGCACCGCTGTACCACTCAGCCGTCGCTTTGGTCGCTTACATCAGTCCAGTAATCGTACCCCGCCCTAGCCTAGCCTCTAGGGTTGTGAATGATACCAAACTGGGATTACTGCTGGAACAGACCACGTTGCTAGGGTTTCTAAGAGGGTTAAGTGTGGTTTTAACCCCTCACTAATCCTGGATTAAATTAGATAAGTGTAATCACTTAACCCCATCTAATCCTCGCATCCCCATTATTGGTTAAGTATTAGTGGGCCATGACTTAACCCTAATCATGAGGCATTAATTACTTAATGCACCCAACCTCTCACATTAGACATCCGTGGTTACCTGGGAAGATTTACACCACGTCTAGGTCTAACCTCGGGTCTTATGGTGCACATGACCAACTACCCACATTAGACCCCACGTTGTGGTTACCTGGGAAGATTTACACCACAACTAGGTCTAACCTCGAGTTGGCCATATCATGTTATCTAATGTCATGTCCACTTTAGAACATATTTACAAGTTAACATATACTTGGGTAGACCTAACTTAATAGGTAAATTCCCAAGGGGTAGACCTAACTTAATAGGTAAATTCCCAATCTTTTAGTTCCATGTATTTTTTAAGTTTACCCAAACCCTCCCAACGTCATTATCTCGCTTACATATTCGTCATAACATATAAGGGTATAAAAGGTAACTTGGCATAACATACATGGTGAACTTCACATGTCATAATAAACATGCATACATGTTAAACTTGCAAATCATGTCATGGTGAATTCGCATAAACATGCTTAGCTTATTAAATATGCATAACATGGTAAGGTGAACATGCATAATCCATTAAACTTGCATAACATGGTAAGATGAACTTGCATAAGCATGCATAATCCATTAAACTTGCATAACATGGTAAGATGAACTTGCATAAGCATGCATAATCCATTAAACTTGCATAACATGGTAAGATGAACTTGCATGAACATGCATAACCCATGAAACATGTAGAACATGATATAATAAACTCGCATAAGCATGCATAACTTGTGAAACATGTAAAACATGGCATAATGAGTTCGCATAAGCATGCATAACTTATGAATCATATAAAACATGACATAGTGAGTTCGCATAAGCATGCATAATCAACTAAACTCACATAAATCTCAACTTTCACCAAACATTAACTTTAGAGTTTGTAAAGTGAAGGTAAGAGGGCTTACAAATATAAACAAGTCACAAATCCACCAAATAAGATGAAGAAGCCCTTTTAAAAAACTCAAAACAAAGCCTCAAGTAAGAAAACCCTTTTGCAAGATCCCAAAAACACAAACTTAGCAAATCAAACTTGCTACTTAATGAAGTATGCAAGTTATTAAGCACTCATACAACATAGAAAAGGTTGTATGATCATCATAACTTCATAGGATTTAACTTTGAGGAAGGTGGAGGCTAGGTTTTAGGTGGAGGCCATTTGAGGATTCAAATTGACATAGTTTAGTTGCTAGATTGATTAATGAGGCTTTAGGGTAGGATTAGGGGTATATTTATAGAAGATTAGAGTGTTTTTAGCCCTAGGATTAACCCTAGATTAGGTTTGGCCCGTCAGATCTCAGAATTCTCCAGAACCAAGCCACATGACCCAACCCAAATCAGAAATGGTGCACCAGGCTGAGCTGCCTGGGCACCCCCTGTCGACAGGGCTGTCGACAGGGCTGTCGACTCCCTGGGTGCCCTGTCGACATGCCTGTCGACATGGGCCCCCTGGCGGGAATTTTCCCGCCTAACCCAGATTAGCCCTAATCCCTGTTTTTAATTTGAAATTTAAATCTGTTTTTAGCATAGAAATTTCTGAAAACTTCAATGGGCCTTAACCGGGTCATACGGACTCCGATTTTCGAAAACTCGGACTCTATTTCGCGTATTTTTCCGAGACGAACGCAATGGCATAGCCCGTTTCCCCTGATTCTGATTTTTGAATTAAATTCTGCCTCGATTTATGTTATAACGCTTTATTGAAAATACGGGTTGTTATAAAAAGAGTACACTATAACATTATATATATGCTCCCCCCGATTTGTAACTCATTATTCAAATAGTTTGGTGATGCAAACGATGCATACCAATTTTATAAACCATCTTCTGAAATGTTGACTTTGGAAGTGCTTTGGTGAATAAATCTGCTGGATTTTCTTGAGATTGAATTTGCTTCACTTCTATCTTATTGTCTTTTTGAAGTTCATGTGTGAAGAAAAATTTGGGAGAAATGTGCTTCGTCCTGTCACCCTTGATATATCCTGCTTGAATCTGAGCTACACATGCGGCATTGTCTTCATAAATAATGGTTGATCTCTATGTAGTTGAGGGAAGTTGACATGTGTTTCGAATATGTTCGATTAATGATCTTAACCAAATACATTCTCGGCTTGCTTCTTGTAGTGCCAGTATTTCAGAATGATTAGATGATGTTGCTGCCAACATTTGCTTTGTAGATCGCCATGAAATAGCTGCATTGCTGTTAGTAAACACATATCCAGTTTGTGATCTTGCTTTATGTGGATCAGAAAGGTAACCTGCATCAGCATAACCAACTAGAATCGGATTATTGCCTGTGTTAGAATAAAATAAGCCCAAATCTGTGGTTCCTCGCAGATATCTCATGATATGTTTTATGCCATTCCAGTGTCTTTTAGTTGGTGCAGAGCTATATCTTGCTAGAAGATTGACTGAAAATGCAATATCTGGTCTCGTGCATTAGGCTAAATATAACAATGCACCAATTGCACTGAGATATGGTACTTTTGGACCAAGTATATTTTCATCATCTTCTTTTGGTCGGTAAGGGTCCTTTTTAATATCTAGTGATCTGACAACCATAGGTGTACTAAGTGGATATGCTTTATCCATTTGAAAACGCTTCAGGATTTTCTCAATGTAATTTGATTGATGGATTAATATACCATTTTTGCTGTGCTCAATCTGTAGACCAAGACAGTATTTGGTTTTTCCAAGATCTTTCATTTCAAATTCTTGTTTTAGGTAATCTATTGTTTCATTGATCTCTTCTGGAGTTCCAATCAAATTTATATCATCAACATATACCGCTAACATAACAATTCCCTTTACCGATTTCTTTATAAAGACACATGGACAAATGAGGTTGTTTTTGTATCCAGCTTTTACTAAATATTTACTAAGACGGTTATACCACATTCTTCCAGATTGTTTCAAACCGTATAGTGATCGTCTCAATTTTAATGAATACATTGACTTTGATTTTGCTTCAGGCAATTTATATCCGTCTGGGATTTTAATGTAAATATCGGTATCTAATTCACCATATAGATAACGTGTTACAAAATAAAAGAAGAACACAAGAAAATGAGAGAGCAGACATTTTTATTCATACAGATCACCTTACAACTTACATGAGCTCTCTATTTATAGACTTCAGATGTCTCAACAATCACAATATTGTCCCTTGCATTAAGCGTATTCACCCTTAAAATAATATATATTACAACACGAACTTATTAAAAAAAAATTCATAGGTGATTTTCTCTGAATTTGTTACTGATTATTTGGAGTTATGTTTTGGCTACTTATGGACTTGTAGCTGCGAAATTATTTAGAAAAATTATTCGTTCATAACTGGCTTCCACTCTTTGAAACAGAAAGAGTTTATTTTAGGGACTGGACAATCCGTTCTATGGCTCGGTCCGAAGCTATAATGTGTCCGGTCCGTGTCCGTTCGATTCTCTTATAGGACAAAGCTTGGACACACTAAGGTCCAGTCCGATCCAAAAGGTTCGATGATTTTCTATTGTCCGAACGTTGTTCGTCCGTTGTTCGGCTCGTACGAGCAGTGTTCGACCTTGATACTTGTTCGGTCCGTGTCCGTCCGAATTTTTTATAGGACAAAGCATGGACATCTCCGTTCGGTCCGGTCCGGTCGGTCCGACCCGTTTACACCCTTAGTTTATTTTCTCATTTGGATGTTAAATATAAAGACATCAATTTGCGTGAATGTTTTAAATAGGTAGTTTACGTGTAATACAAAAACAGACATTTTACTATCTTGCTTGATATACAAGGATAAAAGAACCGATTTCCCAGAGAATGTTGGCTTTTTTGAAAACTTAATATATAAACGAAGATGTTCTGTTTAATTATTTCCATTCAATTTTTTTATTGTCTCGCTGTTGTTTTCTTTTTGGTTTGAATGATCGTGTTGGAATATTGCTGACTAAAGGAATGAACCTCGTTCCAGTTATTAATGTTCTGTGTTGGTTGAAGCATGCTTCTTGAAAATTGTAGTTTCGTTTAGCATGTCCTGTGAACAAACCGTTAGACTTAACTTATTCGTTTGTTGTTTTATTAGTGACAGTTGCAAATTTATTTGTGCTTCATGTTCCTTTGATTTTCTGAAGTATTAGAGTTGCTCTTGTAATCATCTAGAAGAAAAAGCAGTAAATGAAGAAAGAAATTGTTTTTTATTCAAGTAAAGAAATTATTGACTTCATAGAGGAGAACAAGAATGGCAATCAATACCCTTGCAATAATAAGCCTTTCAGAAATGGTAGTGATTTTGTCATCGGTTTCTATCTTCTCGCATCTTGAGCGTTCTCCAATTCTATTGTAAACTAAATCGATTTCATTTTATTTGACGTAGTAATTTTGTCATTAGTATATTTTTTCTTGTTTCTATCCAGTTTCAGTTTAATTCTGAATTATTTTGTAATCAAATATGCTTGGGTGTGGATAAATGTTTATCATCATTATCTTGATACTTAGGGTGTGTTTGGCGCAAGCATAAGTGGAGAATTTAAGCAGAGAATCTGAGCGAAGCATTTAAACGGAGAATTGTAGTTAACGGATAATGCGTTTGGTACATTAAGCAGACCATTTTATTTTTATTTTGTAATTTAATTAATTATTGGTTAATTAATTTATCATTTGTTTTTAATAAATAACATATATTAATAATTTACACAAATAAATAAATTAAATTGAAAATTGAAAATTTTAATTGCTCTAGTTCATTTCAAACCAACTTCATTATGTAGAGCACTTCGATATGATCGCAACGCAAAAAACCTCATCTCAAAAGGATCTCATATGAACAAGTTATTAATTTTTAAAGTTTATAAAAACTTAAAATAAATAATTAATTAAGTAAAAAAATATTTATATAACCAACAGCTCAAAATTGGCTATTTTGGGACCCGAAACATCCGACGCGTTGGATGCGTCGATGCCCAACAACTCAATTTTGAGTCGTTGGGCAAATGGGCTAAAACGGCCCGTTGTCCAGCAGACGCGTCCGTTGGACAAATGAACCATTTGGCCCAACCGAACGCACTCTTACAATGATTTATGTGGTTATCATTTCAAGTTTTTCGTATACCATTGGTAGTTGAGAATTAAAGTTGGAAAATCGTTCAATTCTAAGCAGGCCTGGCTCTGGGCATCGGTAGCCTAGGCGGCCGCCTAGGGCCTCCAATCTCTGGTGGCCATTGCCCAAGACCTCGGATCATGCTGGGGGCCTCAAATTTGTATTTTCCTGCATACATATACAACATTAGCAACATATTAATGTAACCGAGTGTGTTAAGGTTGTTGTGTCATCTAGCTATCCGTGGAATGGCCTAGTGTTCGATTCCCATATGTTGGCATGAGGCCAATTTCTTCCCTTCTCCTCACTTTTTTCACCTAGAGCCTCCACAACCTCAGGTCGGCCCTGATTCTAAGTATGTTATGTAGGTTAAAAAGGTGAAGGTTTATAAACATAGAAGTATGCTGTTGGCTTTGTGTTGTGAGATAAAATAGTGAAGATTTGTTAACATTGAAGCAGAATTTTGGTTTATGAATTTGAAGGCAAAATTGTTTGAAGCTACGGAAATTGAGTATGGGATGAGCTGTGAGATATGGCATTAATTAAATAATTGTTCGTATGAAGGTTTCCACGTCTCAGAACTATACACATTTCTATATTATTTTTAGGTTTAAATCATTTGTAATCTTATTGGTTTTTATGTGGAATTTTTGCTGTTCAAAATTCACTTACTGCTATACATGCTTACTAGTGTGTGGCCCATGCTACGCATATGGGCATTGTCTGTAACCATATTGGCATTAAAGGTTATTAGAAAATACAATCTACTAGAATAAAGAAATTTATACACCACATAACTATATATTTTTTGTTTATGATGATGTGTATATGCAATTATCATGTAGTGCCCTCTCTCTCTCTCTCTCTCTCTCTCTCTCTATATATATATATATATATATATATATATATATATATATATATATATATTTGTGTATATATGCAGGTTGTGGTGCTGTAGAGGTAATAGATATTTGCATGTGCAAAATTTGATTTTCATTATATGTGACGGTTGTTAAATATTGGAAATATTACTTGATCGTAATAAATCAGTAATTGTGAACATGTTCTGTAAGGGGGAGGGAGAAATCACATAGGTTTGTTTCTATGTAGGGCCTTTTATGGTTAAGTCCCTATTTTTAAAAATGCGATGGAATAAAATAAATTTGGAAAAATATATTTCATAGGTATGGCCTGTTTTGGAAACCGTACACCTTTAAAGTTGACACCGTCATTTTCAATTCAAAATCCAGAAAAATTCACATTTCAAGAGATTGAAAAATAAAAATAAAATAGCATAGAACAAAAATCCGTATAAATCCCAGGACTTTCATCAATATTTACACGCACTTTAAATTATCAGTAAGTATTTGTCAAATAGGCAACCTTCCTTGTACCATAAAATAAATGTCAAGAAAGTGCAAAACATGCAGATTTTTAAAATAAAAATGCATGGCATATGTCTTTAATAAATTAAAACATAAAACATAAAATGTAGATTAAATGAATATGAGAATATCAATATAAGAAACCATTTTAAAAAAATACTTTATTTAAATAAATTTTAGGCATTTTTTTGTAGGATTCAAAACCATTATACATAAAACTTTGTGAAACGGTAAATTTTTAGACGGTTAGCAATTTTATATCAATGTTCTTGTCATTTTATTATATTAAAAAAAAAATCATTTTCAAGGTTAAAATTATTCTCCGATAGGCAAAAAACATTGCTACAGAAATTTCAATTTATAGAGAGTCTTCTGTATGGATTCAAAATTATTATTTTAATTATGTATTTCATTACTCCGAAAGAAATGTAACTTAGAAAAGTTAATATGAACTAATTTAGTTAAACAACCTGATAGAAAATTGCACCATAAGTTGCACATAAAAAGAGCGAACAAATGAAGTTGCATAATAAAATACAAAAAGATTTTTTGTGTCATTAATAGGTTTTGATGTCATTAAATAGATGTTGTTGATCATATTTTTTTGTTAATTATATTTACTAAAAATTACATGGCTTTCTCGTAGTTACTTTATCTCCTAAAGCATACACACACTATGCCATAGATTGCATACAGCAACCCCAAGAAGTGATGCAGGAAGTGCAAAGTATTATTGCTATAGGCCAAAAATGATCTCTGACAACACTTTTTTAGGGTTGTCTTTTGCCACGTTGCCTTAGAGTCAAAAGCAACGACTTTGCTATCCTAAGGTAACATCGCTACAGATATTGCTACAGGTTCTTTTCATTCGATTTTATCATTGCTCTCCATTTTCTTATCGAATCTACAAAGTACTCACACATTTCTAGAAAAAAAAGTATAAGACCTAAAAAGGGCGGACAAAAAATGAGCAAACAATGAGCTTCTTATTCATGCTGTATATCTCCAAAGCCACCATTGTTATTTTCATTTTAACAGTTTGATAAGAATTGTAAATTTTTAAATATTTAGAATGTAATTTAACATTCTTTCTGTAAGCATAGTCAAGAAACACATCAAATATTGAAAGTAAAAATATATTGTAAACATGAAAATTCTCTCTTTGACAAACTTAAATTCATTTTACCTTACGATTTCGGAATTGGTGTTAAATTTTGAATTCCGGATATAGACAAAATTTCCAATCTAAGGCGCAAATTAGATTTTACATTCATTACGTCAAACAGACAACTTATTTTTCTCAATTCAACATGAATTTCATAAAAACCTCACATGATCCTACAAAATACATTGCAAGCGAAATTCGTGGAGACCATAACTAAGTTACAGTTTGAACCAGTGCTGCAAGTTGTGGTCTTAATTACACAATGAACACAAACTCTAGCATGATGAAAAACATGTACAAAATCAAATGAAGAAGAAGTGTTTTCATGTGCATAATGGCATTTATATTTTTAGCGAATGAATTATAATTTAACTTTATGAAACAAAGTAGCAAGATAAACCGAACAACTAACATTGTTATGACTCCATTTATTTTAGTTTGATCATTACATGTACCTTCAGGAAATAAGTTAAGTATCAACTGAGCATATGGTAGGCACCACTATTATCAGTTTAATACGGAAATGCACATCCTTTAAGCTACGGATATTAATACGAATTGCGAAAATCACATGTTCCTATCCACATAGGAAACTCATTTATTTCTATCAAACAATAAAACATAGATTGAAGTTCGTGCTCTAATTTTAGTATTATAAGAATAGAAATGTAAGGTAAAAAAACCCAGAGTGCAACAGCTGAACATTATCAATAGCAATAACACAACAAAAATTCATGTTCCTCTCTCAAAAAGGGTAGGTCCTGAAATATTGGATCAATTCAGTGACCATTATCATGGTGTTTTAAATTTTAAATTTTCTTAAGCACCCATTATATGAGGCTCCCTAAACAGGCTTAAAAAACATTAATGTTCAAAGATTTGATTAAACACTTGAATAATTATTAATATATGCGACATTTGGACTAAATTTCAACGGAATGTCATTGCATATTATGGTAACTACACGTTTTATGTTACATATATCCCATGCCTAACTGGATATAATATAGACTTTTAATAATTTTTTGTAACACCCCGTATTTTCTGTGATCGTATAAGTAACAAACCAGAGAATAATTAATTTTTTAAAATAAGAATCAATGGAAACTGGTTGCGCCATTGCGTTCATCTCGAAATTCTGCTTGGAAATGGGTCCGAGTTTTCGAGAAACAGAGTCCGTATGAGGGAGATATGGCCCTCCGAAGTTTCAGAGAATTTCAGAATCGAAAACAACTCGAAATTCGAATTCGAATTCGAAATTCGAATTCGAATTCGAAATTCGAATTCAAACCTAGATGCGGGCTGGGCGGGAAATTTCCCGCTCAGGACCCAGGTCGACTGGGTAGTCGCCCTCCCCAGGGCCAGGTCGACCATAGTGTCGACCTTGGGGGGACCAGGTCGACCATAGTGTCGACCTGGGGGTCGACCTGCCTCCTGAAACCCACTTTCTGAACCTGATGCATTCTGATGTATTTAGACTCGTTTTCTGTTTAGATTTGTCCACCTAATCCTATTTAAACACCCCCAGACCTCACTTTCTCTCCACACCATTTCATTCTAACTATGCTCTGCCTCTGTTCTAATTAAAATAAAAATGGCGTCGCTACTCTACTGAAATATGAACTGGAACGAGGACTAAAGCATCTTCTTCCAAACTGATTAAAATTAAAAGAGAACAACTGCAACTCTTCTTCTTCTTTAATCAAATCAAGGAAAGTACAGTTATTTTCCACTATAAACGTTAATTATGATTGTGACATGAACTGTAAATCTGAATTTGAGGTTATGTCTGTTCTGTTATGTTCTGATCTATTTTATTCTGCATCTCTTTCTTCTTTCTGTTCTATAGCCAGGCTACCACGAGACTGCGCAAAATCTCATAAGAGATTAACGTACGAACGTTAAACTTTGGGACAAATAATGAATGATGGCATAAATGGGATATGGCTAGTCTGTGACTGATTTAAGAAAAATGACATAGGTTGTAAACTAGATTTAGATCTATGCATATTCTGTGAATTGGAAGAAGAGGAATCATTGTATGTTAACATATGACTTGAGACATTGGACATAACGCAAATTTTGAATTAAGATCTGTTATAATTTAAAGTTCTAGATTGTTGGGCATATTGTTTATATAACAATTCATGACTTGAGATAAAAAGAGAATATGAATTAGGTGTGAAGGTCTATATTAAGATTTGATAACTATTAAATGTGAATAACACTTAAGTGGGAGATTTTTGAATATATGACATGCATTGAAATCGATGGCTATATTTGGTATAATTTATATGTGAATCTCTTGTACTAGGCAAGTTTAACTAAATTTGAGACATGTGTAATATGGTGAATTATGACCATAATTTGTGCCACGTAAATTCAATGCAAACGTGGGGTATACGATCATATTGTGAATCATGACAACTATATAGGCATGCAAACTTAGGCCAAATTTACAATTAGGCAAGATATGTTGATGAAATCTGTTATATTAGCTAATCTGTTAGTTCTGTTATATTGCCTAATTTGCTAGTTCTGCTATATTGCCTAATCTGCTAGATCTGTTCATCTGCTAAATCTGTCATCTGCTAAGTCTGCAGAAAATGCCTAATCTGTTATATATAAAATCTGCTAAATTTCTTAATCTGCTAAATCCTTTAAGTCGCCTAATCTGCGAAATCTGTTATCTGTTATATCTGTTGAGTAGATATATTTAGTCTGTTATTGACATAATCTGAATTGGCTATAGTTATGAAAAATTGATATGTATATTAGGCGTGGGCATAAATGGTAAATTATTAATTAATTGGCTGCAAAGATAAACATGGCTAACTCGAGGTTAGAATGAGTTTGCGGCGTAATCCTGCCTAGAACTGCCCGGCACATCCAGTGGCCGCAAACAATAGGTTCTAATGTGAGAAGTTAGTCATAACATGCTTGAAACCCGAGGTTAGACTCAGTTTGTGGTAGAAACCTGCCCGGAACCAACCGGCCTAACCAGTAGCCGCAAACTGTTAGTCTAATGTGAGAGGTCTGGGCATTAGTATTTAATTAATGAAAATCTGGGATAAATATGATGTCTAAAACGTATTGGGTGGATAGCGTTAAACCAACTAGACTGTTGAAATTAATAAACCTGTAACGACCCGTATTCTACGCGTCATAGGACCGTAGGATATTTATTTCTTTCACATATGAAGTCGTATGGTCATGTAACTTTGGGAGACTACTATTGGGGTCATTTCCCTTGTTCATGATTTTTCCCAATTTTTAAATGGCCATTTTACCCCTAGTCGGCACAGTTTTTGCGATAACTTTTGACTGGAAAGGAATTTTGACCTGAAACCACTTCCATTAGCTCCGGATGATGGTTTACAATTCCGTAGAGTGGTCACATTAGCCAAACGGACTCACCTTTTGGAAGATATGGCTGAAACAAGTTTCAAATGGTGAAAAAACAGCTTAATTGGGCTTAACCGAGTCATTAACAGCTAGGCCCAATGGGAGATTTCGGGATTAGGGTAAGGAGGAGGCTGAAATCAGTTAGAGAACGATCTTATCCTCATTTCCCAGCCGCCACTTTCTTTCTTGCAACCCTAGCAATGGCCTCCAACACCCAAATAACCTTCTAATCACTTTCTAATCAAGTTTTGGCTTAATCTACATCAAATTAAGGAGAGAAAACACGAAAGAAAGGTTGGAGCTGCTGTTAGACATCAGTATTCGCCCAAATCAGCAAGGTTTCAATTCTGAGAATTTCGTTTGTGGTCAAGGTGAGTGATTAGCATCGTTTTGACACTAATTACAGTTAATTAAGGGTAATTAGTGAAGATTAGCGAATTTATACACTAATAAATTCTGGAAAAATATCCATAAATTCGAAAATAATATTTTATGCCTTTGGTAAAAATTTGGTTTAATTTGATTAAATTTGTTAACCTTATGATAGTTTTGCTTAAACATGCTTGAGGGAAAATAAGTGGTTTTGGGTATATTTGATCCATTTTGACATGTAAATTCATTGTTTTGGTGTTTGTGGTTAGTTTGCTATGTTGCTATGACTGTTTGACATGATTTGTGATTGATTAGTATAGTTAGATTTGTCGAAAACGTCGTCGAATGGCGTAAACAAGTTGTTGGAAAAAGTTGCAGAAAGTTGTGCAGGGTTTCAGATCGGATCGGATATGGGCTCGGATCGGATTGGAGACCTGGGCAAGGAACCCGACCCGAACTGGAGTCTGGCACAAAAGAGGCTTGGCAAAAAGGAAGGCCATGTTGGTTAAGCTGGGGATCGGATCGACTTAGGGACGACGGGCTCGGATCGGAACTTGACACTTGGGAGAACTGGCAAGAAGGAAGGCCACGCTAATTGAACTGGGATCGGATCGGATGAAGAAGGAGGGATCGGATCAGAGCACGTGAAGAACGAGGGAGCGGATCGGAGCGGAAGCACGAACTGGAAAGGAGATGGCACCCGAGCCGACCCGGAGGAGGACACCCGACCCGAACCGATACAATGCTGGAAACCCGAACCGAAACGCTACAGGGGAGGACAACACACCGACCCGACTCAGAATGGACACCCGACCCGAACCGATGGCTAGGAGGGAAACCCGACCCGACCCAGTATTGACCAATAACCCGAGATGCAAAGGTAGTCCAATATGGTAAGTTAGAGCTCAGGATCTAGTTGGGAACCGATGAGTTCACTTCTTGATTGGGCTTTGCTGCGGGCCGTGTGCCAAGGGGCAGTCTATGACTTTGGATCACTACGTATGAGAAGTACGTGAATGGATTCAGGGCCACAGTGGCCTAGGTACGACTAAAGGGCTATAAACCAATGAAGTGGGGTCATTTGTAAAGATTTGGTCAGGACTCCATGTGGTAAGCTTGGTAGTAGCAGTAGTTGTACAAGTTGAACTCCGTCACTACTTCGATGGGTCTAGTGATTGACAGTGGTGGACATCGTATGCTTTACGCACTGAGTGAGAGATGTGAGGATGGTTGCTATGGTTGATTTGTTTGCTATCATTGTGACATGCACACCCCACCCCCATACTCTTTACACTATTTATTATGGCACCTTAGAGTACTGTACGGTATGTGGTACTAACTCTTTGGTTGCAGGTCCAGGTTCAGGTATGGTTTAGTATACCTGTTATTGTTCTGTTTAGATGCTTATCGCTAATACCAGGCTTTATGTCTGACCCAGAGTTTTATGTCTCCTCTTATTACTTTGGGTGCTCACACGAGCAGACTAGAGACATGTTAGCTGGTGATGCACGGGTAGATGATCCGGAGACGAGCAGGAGGCTTCCACGTAATATATATATATATAGTATTCTCCCTGTGTTGTTGAAGATCACTGCTTGGGCATTAGTGGTGCATCTTCTACTTTAGCTTTCTTTTGTTTAGAGACAGTCAATTTGGAAAGTTGTAATAAGCTGTATTTGGTTTTCCGCTGCTCTGATGTTGATGTTGATTTTAGTTATCAGCTTATGCACTATCTCACCTGTTTTATGTCAAGTATGTTATTATTATTATATTTTATCCCATGCGTTGTGAGACATTCTACAGGTTTTTGATTAGTTAGTTCCCTTTTTTCCTTTCTTCTGACGACTGTCCCGTGCTAGTCAGGCATGTGTACAGCGCACTTTCGGAGGAAATGCTGGCCGGTGCGGGGCGGGCCGTCACACTTGGTATCAGAGCTCTAGGTTGTGTAGTTAACCTAGGGAAGTTATCAGGGAGAGATAATATACGTATACGAGAGAGCGTATTTGTGATTATTTTGGTTTTTAAAAGCTATATATATATACTATTAGTAGTATAAGAATGAAGTCGTACTGTACTAGCACCACTATGGGGTCGTTAATCGTTTCCTTTATCAGATTGACGATGAGCCGATATGTTAAAGGTATCGGTAAAGGGGCCAATAATGGGAATGCTGCTAACATGAGGACGATGTTTACTGACCTCATGAGAGAGATGCTTCGGGACGTGTAAAGGGCAGCTCCCAATGGTGGAAATGGTGGTGGTCCAGTGGTGCAGGCACCGAGGGTCGACTTTGCCAAGCTGAACAAGGATTATACTAGTCTTGGTGGGAAGCCGTTTCACGGAACAGAGTCGGCCACGGATGTTCAGGATTGGTTGGATAGTTGTGAACGTATCTTCGAGGATGTATCGAGGATGCGATGAAGAGGAAGCTAGCGTCTCGTCAGCTGCAAGGACGGGCAATGAATTGGTGGAATGCTATAAAGGCAGCTACTCCCGAAGATCAGATTACTTGGGAGCAGTTTAAGGCTCGCTTTAGCGAGAAGTTCATTCCAGCTACTCAGAAGTCAGTGATGTTTAAGAAATTCTTGGAGCTCAAGCAGAATGGCAGAGCTGTCTCGGAGTATATTGCTGAATTCGACACTTTGTCAAAATATGGGTTATCTCTTATTGATACTGCCGAGAAGAAGAATGAGAAATTCATAACTGGTTTGGATCAGTACTTGGGGGAAAGGCTTATTAACCACATCGATGAGACGTTTGAATCGATTGTGGGTAAAGCATTAAGATCAGAAAGTATCTACCCTAAGCCGAAGACTGAGGTTGCATCCGCAGATGAGCCAAAGCCACAAGCAAGTGGTGGAGGCAAGGGTGGTTCCCAGAATAAGAGAAAGTAGAATCAGACTAAGGATGGCCAGATGAAAAGGAATAAGCAAGATGTTGAGTGCTTCAGATGTGGTAAGAAGGGCCATTATGCTAGTAATTGTCGGGCCAAGCCAGCGGATAGGAAATGCTTCAACTATGGCCAAATGGGACATCACAAGGACAAGTGTCCGCAACCCCCCAAAGAAAAGCAAATGGTGAAAGCATATGCCCTTAATGTTATTCCTTCTTCGTCGAATGCCTCAACTGCGGCGGAGAAGGGAAATAATGTTGTCATTCAAGGTATGCTTTCTGTTTATGATGTTCCTGTTAGAGTTTTGTTTGATACCGGAGCTTCCAGTTCTTTCATATCTAGTGACCTGGTAGATAGGCTAAGATTGGAGCCCGAGATTTTCGATAGACCTTTAGTACTGACGAACCCGATTGGTGGTTCGACTAGCCTTAGCATGATTTGTCGTAATGTGGTCTTATCGAGTCATGGATGCATGTTTGTTTGTGATTGCTTTGTTTTGGGCTTAACTGGGTTTGGCATTACTTTAGGAGTGGATTGGCTCCGAAGATACGGAGTGGTGGTCGACTGTGAGGGCTTTTCGGTGACAGCTAGAGCAGATGATGGACGGAGGATAGTGTTTGGTGGTCTACCCACTGAGGGGGTATTGGCTAGTTTTCTAAACTCCCTCGACATTCCGCATAGTGAGTTGTCAGGTTTGCCCGTGGTTGGCCAGTATCCGGATGTTTTCGAAGAATTGACCGGGCTTCCACCACACCGAGAGATTGAGTTCCATATTGATTTGGTAAAAGATGCCAGACCTATAGTGATGCCACTTCGTCGTATGGCACCAAGGGAGCAGCGAGAGCTCGAGGTGCAAGTCAGCGATCTTTTGAAGAAGGGATTTATCAGAAGGAGTGTTTCTGAATGGGGAGCACCAGTTGTGTTTGCTACCAAGGCGGACGGTTCCCTTCATTTGTGTGTAGACTACCGCGAGTTGAATAAAGTGACGAGGAAGAACAAGTATCCTCTACCACGGATAGATGATTTGTTCGATCAGTTGAGTGGCGCGAAAGTATTTTCTCAGTTGGATATCGCAACAGGTTTTCATCAGCTTAGAGTCGAAGCTGAGAGTATACCTAAAACGGCATTTCGAACGCCATCTGGATTTTATGAGTGGTTGGTCATGCCATTCGGGCTGACCAATGCCCCAGCATATTTTGTGGATCTTATGAATAGGGTATTTATAAATCAGTTGAATAGGTTCGTCTTCGTGTTCGTTGATGATATTTTTGTCTATTCGAGGACAGAGGAAGAACACAAGGAACATTTAAAAATAGTGATGGAGGTGTTGAGAAAACACCAATTGAAAGCAAAGTTTTCTAAGTGTCACTTCTGGAGGAGGGAAGTGAGGTTCTTGGGCCATGTTGTATCAGAGAATGGTATTGCCGTGGACCCGGCGAAGGTGGCTACGGTACAGGATTGGCCTACGCCCAAGAATGCAATAGATGTAAGAAGTTTCTTGGGGTTAGCTGGATATTATCGTAAGTTTATCCAAGGTTTCTCCAAGATAACAGCACCATCGACCCAGTTGACCAAGAAGAATCAAGCTTTTTTCTGGGATGAAAGGTGCGAGAATGCATTCAAGAGTCTAAAGGACAAGATGACATGCGCACCAGTGTTAGTCATTCCTAAGGGGAATGAAGAGATGACGGTATACACGGATGCCTGTGGTACCGGACTGGGTGCTGTATTGATGCAAGGCGGTAGGGTTGTAGCTTATGCAAGTCGGCAATTGAAACCGCACGAGAGAAGATACCCTACCCATGATTTGGAATTGGCAGCGATTGTGTTCGCGTTAAAGATGTGGAGACATTATCTCTTGGGAGAAAGATTTGAGCTGTTTACAGATCATAAGTCGTTGAAGTATCTCTTCTCCCAGAAGGATTTGAATCTCCGGCAACAAAGGTGGTTAGAATTCTTGGCTTCCTATGATTTTGACATCGCATATGCACCGGGAAAGGGCAATGCGGTGGCTGATGCATTGAGTAGGAGACATGCCAGTTTAGGGGCTGTGTTCCTAGAATGGAAGTAACTGGAGTACATCGCTGGGTATGATTTCAGACCGAAGTGCGAATTGAATCCAGAAATGTTAGCAAGTTTGACGGTCAGACCCACCTTGATTGAGCTGATCGGCTCTAGTCAGAGGGACGATCCTAACCTATTGGAAATCATCTCCAAGTTAGAGATGGGTATCGATGAGGAGATGAACAAGTATGGGCTTGATCGAGATGGATGGCTTAGAAAGAATGGAAAGCTTGTTGTACCCAATGTCAATGGAATGAGAGATGAAGTGCTTAGAGAATGTCATCACTCAAAACTGACTAAACACCCCGGTGGTAATAAGATGTATCGAGACATGAAGCAGACCTACTACTGGGAAGGGATGAAAAGAGACATTGGGAGGTTTATATCCAAATGCATGAATTGCCAACTAGTTAAAGCCGAGCAAAAGAAGCCTAGTGGGTTGTTACAGCCATTAGAAATTCCCGAATGGAAATGGGAGCAAGTCTCGATGGATTTCATCGATTGTTTACCAAGGACTAGATCGGGACATGATAGCATTTGGGTGATTGTGGACCGATTGACTAAAAGTGCAAGATTTATACCAGTCAAATCGACTAGAACGGCAGCCAAGTTGGCAGAATTGTATATGAAATGGGTAGTGAGATTTCATGGAGTACCTAAAAGAATTGTGAGTGACCGAGACTCGTTGTTCACTAGTGGGTTTTGGAAGAGCTTACAAGAGGCTCTAGGGTCAGAGTAACATCTCAGTACCGCATATCATCCTCAGACTGACGGTCAGACGAAGAGGGTGAATCGTATTTTTGAAGATCTCCTGAGAGCATGTATATTGGATTTTGGTGGATCATGGGATGACCATTTGCATCTAGTAGGGTTTGCATATAATAATAACTACCAATCCAGTATCAGTATGGCTCCGTTTGAAGCTTTGTACGGAAGACCGTGCAACTCACCATCATGTTGGATAGAGACTGGCGAGAAGTTTATGCTTGGACCAGATGTGGTGAGGGAAACTTTAGATAAGATCAAGATCATTCAGCAACGAATGAAGGCTGCCCAAGATAGGCAGAAGAGTTATGCTGATAAGAGGAGAAGAGACCTAAAATTCTCCATTGGTGACTTGGTGTTTGTCAAGATTTCTCCGTTGAAGAGCGTGATACGATTTGGCAGGAGAGGCAAGTTGGCACTAAGATTTGTTGGCCCATTCCCTGTTCTTGAACCAGTTGGGAATTTGGCATATAGAGTTGACTTACCAGAGAAGATGGCGGGTTTCATGTTTCCCAACTAAGGAAGTTCGTCCACGACTCAGACATGACTATTTCGCCTGATCAGTTAGAGGGCTTCGAAGTAGAACCCGAGGTGGTTGGGAATCGCAAGCCGGCTCGTATTGTCGAGCACGACATGAAGCAACTTCAAAGGAAGGCAGTGAAGCTAGTCAAGGTTCAGTGGAGCGAGGACGAGAACGATTGTACTTGGGAGACAGAGGAGAACATTAGGAAGACATATCCAGAACTCTTTGCCTGATAAGATTCTGACTTCGATTTAGTTTTTTGCATGCTAGGATAGGCTTGTTTGCTTGCTTTACATGTTTGGTTGTTGAACGTGGCTGTTAGGCATGCGAGATCTTTTGTATGTTTTGGGTTAAGGAATTTCGGGGACGAAATTTCTTAAGGGTGGGAGAGTGAAACGACCCGTATTCTATGCATCATAGGACCGTAGGATATTTATTTCTTTCACATATGAAGTCGTATGGTCATGTAACTTTGGGAGACTACTATTGGGGTCATTTCCCATGTTCATGATTTTTCCCAATTTTTAAATGACCATTTTACCCTTGTTGGCAATGTTTTGGCCATAATTTTTGACTGGAAAAGAATTTTGACCTGAAACCACTTCCATTGGCTTCGGATGATGGTTTACAATTCCATAGAGTGGTCACGTTAGCCAAACGGACTCACCGTTTGGGAGATATGGCCGAAACAAGTTTCAGATGGTGAAAAAACAGCTTAATTGGGCTTAACCGGGTGATTAACAGCTAGGCCCAATGGGGGATTTCGGGATTAGGGTAAGGAGGAGGTTGAAATCAGTTAGAGAACGATCTTATCCTCATTTCCCACCCGCCACTTTCTTTCTTGCAACCCTAGCAATGGCCTCCTACACCCAAATCACCTTCTAATCACTTTCTAATCAAGTTTTGGCTTAATCTACATCAAATTAAGGAGAGAAAACATGAAAGCAAGGTTGGAGCTGCTGTTAGACATCAGTATTCGCCCAAATCAACAAGGTTTCAATTCTGAGAATTTCGTTTTTGGCCAAGGTGAGTGATTAGCATCGTTTTGACACTAATTACAGTTAATTAAGGGTAATTAGTGAAGATTAGCGAATTTATACACTAATAAATTCTGGAAAAATATCCATAAATTCGAAAATAATATTTTATGCCTTTGGTAGAAATTTGGTTTAATTTGATTAAGTTTGTTAACCCTATGATTAGTTTTGCTTAAACATGCTTGAGGGAAAATAAGGGGTTTTGGGTATATTTGATCCATTTTGACATGTAAATTCATTGTTTTGGTGTTTGTGATTAGTTTGCTATGTTGTTATGACTGTTTGACATGATTTGTGATTGATTATTATAGTTAGATTTGTCGAAAACGTCGTCGAATGGCGTAAACAAGTTACTGGAAAAAGTTGCAGAAAGTTGTGCAGGGTTTCGGATCGGATCGGATATGGGCTCGGATCGGATTGGAGACCTGGGCAAGGAACCCGACCCGAACTGGAGTCTGGCACAAAAGAGGCTTGGCATAAAGGAAGGCCATGTTGGTTAAGCTGGGGATCGGATCGACTTAGGGACGAAGGGCTCGGATCGGAACTTGACACTTGGGAGAACTAGCAAGAAGGAAGGCCACGCTAATTGAACTGGGATCAGATCAGATGAAGAAGGAGGGATCGGATCGGAGCACGTGAAGAACGAGGGAGCGGATTGGAGCGGAAGCACGAACTGGAAAGGAGATGGCACCCGACCCGACCCGACCCGGAGGAGGACACCCGACCCGAACCGATACAATGCTGGAAACCCGAACCGAACCGCTACAGGGGAGGACAACGCACCGACCCGACTCAAAATGGACACCCGACCCGAACCAATAGTTAGGAGGGAAACCCGACCCGACCCAGTATTGACCAATAACCCGAGATGCAAAGGTAGTCCAATATGGGAAGTTAGAGCTCAGGATCCAGTTGGAAACCGATGAGTTCACTTCATGATTGGGCTTTGCTGCGGGCCGTGTGCCAAGGGGCAATCGATGTCTATGACTTTGGATCACTATGTATAGGAAGTACGTGAACGGATTCAGGGCCACAGTGGCCTAGGTACGACTAAAGGGCTATAAACCAATGAAGTGGGGTCATTTGTAAAGATTTGGTCATGACTCCATGTGGTAAGCTTGGTAGTAGCAGTAGTTGTACAAGTTGAACTCCGTCACTACTTCGATGGGTCTAGTGATTGATAGTGGTGGACATCGTATGCTTTACGCACTGAGTGAGAGATGTGAGGATGGTTGCTATGGTTGATTTGTTTGCTATCATTATGACATGCACACCCCACCCCCATACTCTTTACACTATTTATTATGGCACCTTAGAGTACTGTACGGTATGTGGTACTAACTCTTTGGTTGCAGGTCCAGGTTCAGGTATGGTTTAGTATACCTGTTATTGTTCTGTTTAGATGCTTATCGCTCATACCAGGCTTTATGTCTGACCCAGAGTTTTATGTCTCCTCTTATTACTCTGGGTGCTCACACGAGCAGACTAGAGACAGGTTAGCTGATGATGCACAGGTAGATGATCCGGAGACGAGCAGGAGGCTTCCACGTAATATATATATAGTATTCTCCCTGTGTTGTTGAAGATCACTGCTTGGGCATTAGTGGTGCATCTTCTACTTTAGCTTTCTTTTGTTTAGAGACAGTAAATTTGGAAAGTTGTAATAAGCTGTATTTGGATTTCCGCTGCTTTGATGTTGATGTTGATTTTAGTTATCAGCTTATGCACTGTCTCACCTGTTTTATGTCAAGTATGTTATTATTATTATATTTTATCCCATGCGTTGTGAGACATTCTACAGGTTCTTGATTAGTTCGTTCCCTTTTTTCCTTTCTTCTGACGACCGTCCCGTGCTAGTCGGGCATGTGTACAACGCACTTTCGGAGGAAATGCAGGCTAGTGCTGGGCGGGCCATCACAAAACCCGTTTCAAGAATCTGTAGGCCCAACACAAAGTTAGACAATCTGTAAGTATGTTAATCTGTAATCGGTTAATCTGTAATTCTATTAATATGTAACCGGTTAATCTGTAAGTCTGTTAAATCCGTATATCTGATCCGTTGTTCTGAAAACTTGTCTAATATGTGAACTGGTTGATCTGAATTTTGTATGTCTGAACTTTTAAACAAGTTAATCTGAAATCTGTTAGTCTGGGGACACAAGGTTAGGAGGGAAATTACTTGTGTCATCTGTTGTTTAGGACCCATATTAGTCAATAACCCTTTCTGGTATCAAAACTTTGACCCAACAGTAGGTAGGGTCCGGGCACGCTTACTGAACTAATTATAAGTGGTTCATTCTGATAATGGCGAGGGGTGTTGATGGTGCGTTCCAACCGGGTCATGTGTGTGCATGGATCCCGGCCTGCCTCTGTGGATGTAAGACGCCGTGACATCTGTAAATAGGTCTGTTCCAATTGGTTGTCACTTTAGGGAGTGATACACCCTACTGTGGGGCCGACACAGGGTATTTATGTATTAGGGAGCCGATCGCTTGGGGTAGGTTTTAAGGTACACTTAGTTCTGTCTGTTTCTGTTGGTACCGTCTGTTCCTGTTGGGTGGCAACACCTGTCTGCGTGGTACCGTCTGTTCGGGTGGTAAAGGCCCATTTACTAGTGTACACCTAATTCTACATTCTGTTTCCGTAGGGAGTAATCTGTTTCTGTCTGTTTCTGTTCGGGTGGTAAAGACCCATTATTAACATTATGTTTCTGTCTGTTTCTGTTCGGGTGGTAAAGGCCCATCATTAACATTCTATTTCTGTCTGTTTCTGTTCGGGTGGTAAAGGCCCATTATTAACATTCTGTTTCTGTCTGTTTCTGTTCGGGTGGTAAAGGCCCATTATTAACATTCTGTTTCTGTCTGTTTCTGTTCGGGTGGTAAGGCCCATTATTAGCTTTCTGGTTCTGTGGAAATTGTTCTGTTCCTGTTTCTGCTTCAGTTTAGACATTAGGGTGACCCCTAATCCTGTTATACTAGTATTAGTGCAGAGAAATGAGAAGTAATATAATTCTGTTTCTTCTGTTTAACCTAAGTACATCTGGTGCTCCTGTTACTGTTATCTCTCATCCAGTTTTATTTTCATGCCATGATTATTATTATCTGTTCATATGCTGAAAGTCACTGGAAATGCCAGACTTTATGTCTGACCTTGCTTGTTTTCGCCCTTTTTTCTTCCGTTCCCCCCCCCCCCCCTCCCTCCCCAGGTTTTCCAAGGAGGGAATACCTTAGTTTGATCCGGATTTCTTCTGCTTGAAGTACTTAGAGTGCTCAAAGTATGGCTTGACTCCTTATGGCAGCTTCTGTGGGGATTATGATTTTAAAATTTTGTACTCTGATGATTTTCTGAACCAGGCTGATATTTATGTACTTGAGTTTTTGGTAAAGATGTAACCAAACTGATTTCTGTTTTCCGCTGTAATAAAGTTATAGTATTGCTTATCTGTCTTGAAATTTTCTGTTCTGCCTACTGAAACGCTCCACCAAAGTTAAGGCATTCCCTTTGTGAGTGACCTTAATGGAGGTGGGGTGTTACATTTTTGGATCCAGATCACACACCTTTTTGTTAGGAGAAACAGCAGGATATAACCAAATGGTTAAGAAAGTGCAGATAATGAAAGTTCATGCCAAGCTACATATTTCTAGTATAACAATAAAAAAATTTGGAACAAAACCTATACATTTCTGGTATCAATGTTACAGTTACGGATTGCCAAAATCACATGCTCCTATCCACATAGGAAACTCATTTGTTTCTATCAAACAATAAAGCATAGATTGAAGTTGGTGCTCTAATTTTAGTATTATAAGAACAGAAATGTAAGATAAAAAACCCAGACTGCAACAGCTGAACATTTGCAATAACCGTAACATAACAAAAATTCATGTTCCTCCCTCAACAAGGGTAGTTCCTGAAATATTGGATCAATGCAGTGAACATTATCATGGTCTCTTAAATTTCAAATTTTCTTAACCACCCATTATATGAGGCTCCGTAAACAGGCTTAAAAAACATTAATGTTCAAAGATTTGATTAAACATTTGAATAATTATTAATATATGCAGAATTTGAACAACGGAATGTTGTTGATATTATGGTAACCGTACGTGGTATGTTACATATATCCAATGCATAACTGAATATAATATAGAATTTTAATCATTTTTGGATCCAGATCACACTCCTTTTTGTTAGGAGAAACAACAGGATATAACCAAATGGTTAAGAAAGTGTAGATAATACAAGTTCACGCCAACCCACATATTTCTAGTATGACAATAAAAAAATTTGGAACAAAACCTATACATTTCTGATATCAATGTTATAGTTTGTTTATAAAGGATGATATATGCCACATAAACATTTTTACTTATTGTATCTATTACTACCGCATGTCATCGAACATGGAATGTAAGTTTCCCTATCAAAAAAATATAACGGTGTAATGAAAAAAATTCAAAATCCTAAATGCTAATAGGAAAGGAACTTTGCAATAAGCTCATGGTAAACAGGTTAAAAGTCAAATGATATGACATATGCTGGAATGGCAGTACTAACATTGAGTCTACCTCTTTAATCGGAACAAAAAAAAAATTTGGATTTTGATATAAGAAAACCTTGTTGACCTGGTAGAGCATATAGGAAACATCAAGGATTTTTTTAATTTTAATATGACATACTATGTAGATTGAGTGAAATCTCCAATCGCAATTTGTGAATAATAATGGTGAAAGCCACAGACTAAGATATTGCATTTGAAATTAGGAGAAAAAGAAGAAAAATGATTTGACTGTAGAATTGGAATGGAATAAAGAAAGAAATCAGCTTTACCCAACTTCTATCTCTGAGCAGCAATGTCAATCATCTGGGGGAGCGGGGATGAACCATGGTACTATGATCAGTTAGAATAACATTTGACCTCCTTTGTTGTTGGAGAAGCATTGAAAAAATTAGCATTTGTACGCATATTATACACACACAGACACACGCGCATGCACACATATACATATATCCATATATGTGTATATATAAGGATAGGAAGAGAAAGGTCAGTACAACAAAAAGGGGTTTTGATAGCGTTTGAAAAACGCTATCATACATTGCTGTAGCGTTTTAGAGAACGCTATGTAACAACATGCTATGTTAGACCATAAATTTTGAATAGCATGACAAAAAACGCTATAAAAAATCAAGTTTTAATAGCGTTTTGCTAATGCTGTTAAGGATAAACGCTATAGGAGATGTGTCACATGGTTACTTTGTATAGCGTTTGTTTCACAGTATATAGCGTTTGTTATGTTTACCTACTATAGCGTTCACTAAATAACAACGTTGATGAAATGCTATTAAATTTAGTTTCCATTTGCAAAATTCCCTAATTGTTCTTTTAGCTTTTCCACATATGTAATATCCAATTATCCATTTCTTCTTTGCAAATAAAAAATTTAATTTTTTTCATAGACAAAAATATATAAGTTAAAATACAATATTTCATACAAATTGTTCAAACAACTTTTCTCATATCCAAACATAATATTTCATACATATTGTTGAAACATCTTTATCTATCTCCATACAAAATATTCTTACAGAATTACATTAACAACTTACTTAACCAGTGAAATTATTAATTTCTCCTAGCCCTGATCACTTCCTGTCCATGGGCCAGAATATGATCTCATCTCAAAATCCAACAGGCAGTGGCCATCATTTTAATCAACTAGGCGCCTGTGGATAAAAAACTTTGCTCTACCATCTGAATTCACTAACTATACGGCAAGGTCGCAACACAAGACACTCAAATCCCCTAATAATTTGTCAATGCTACAACATCGTAACATTCCTGAACGAACAAGCAACAATCAGATAATTATAAGGAACAAAAATAGTTGATGATTAAGGCAGCAAGTACATTACACGAATTTAAAGCTACTTATAAACTAACAAATAATGTGCAACCAAAAACTGTCAACTACAATATCACATATCAAATAAAAAGAAAAAAAATGTCTAATAGGACAAAAGACAAAAAAGGTAGCTCCTTCTCAACCTTAATGAAGGATTGATTTAAAATCCTAATTAATTTATGGAACTTTCAATTTAGAAATTAGGAGCATCATTACCTCATTCAAGCAATTGGATAATATTATTCAATTCATAATATTACATCATATTTCTCTACAGGCCTATTGGAGAACAAACTACAAATAAGCATTTCTACAACATTACAATGTTTTTGGGGGATGTATGTGTGTAGTGGTATATATATATATATATATATATATATATATATATATATATATATATATATATATATATATATATATATATATATATATATATATGCAATGAACTACATTTGATATGAAAATGATATCAAGGGAATATATTAGACATACGAAATGGATGTGTAAATATCAAGGGATTCTCATAGTTGAATGAAGCCTATGATTAAGCCAAGAGTTTTCACCAGTATAAATTCACAATCAGATAAAAGATTTATAAAGCAGTGTTAACTTTCAGAAAATATGGAGCAGCGAACCTGATTATAGAAGTCGGTGCACTTTGCTTCCCAAGCAGGTTGTGGATGCTGGTACTGTTTGCAGCCTTTGGTGACCCCTCTGTACCGATGGGAACATTTCGGTTGGGGACATATCTCATGTAGGCGTTCATCCTCCCCATGTTGCTGCCATCTACAAAGATTCTGCTGCAAATTTTGCACTCCTAATTGGTTATGAGCTTGTACGGAGAAACTGTGCAAGTGACTACGCTGCCCCATTAACAATCTGGTTACCTCGTCCTCTTGAAGTGTTCACTGCCATTGGGTGTGTGGCAGTGTTAGCGTACGAGGAGCCACTGATTGATTCAGCATATTGCATAAGCTAAGCAATCGTTGAGGACACACAATTCAAGGTACTACTGATGTGGAGCGCACCAGACGTATACCCCTGGGCATGCTACATTTACCAGGTTCAGAGCGAAGCTTTACAGTGCATTGCCTTGATGTTGCCTAGGAAGCAATCCGATTGGGTGTGTAGAAAAGTTCCAGCCAGGAAAGTAACTGATCATCCAAGTATATAATACATATGTTAATATACATACTTGTGTATACATGGTGTTGTTTCCACACTCCACTCAATTTATCTGTACATGTTCATCAGGGAAAAGTTGTTATTTTTTGGTGGATCATTGTACATTTTTAATTTCTGTAAAATGAGGCACTATGCTGGTCAGATGAACTTCAAAAGGCTGAGCGCCTGCTTCCCTTTTTCTTGTGGATTGCATGGTGTGAATTATGATAATGTAAAATATTGAGGGAAACGGAAATAAATCGACTTCAAGGTTGTGTTTGTCATAATTTTGTGACTTTTGGTGAAATAATAGCTGTGTTTGTCACTCAAATCAAGTGGAAGCATAAATAATCGACTTCAAGTCTATTACGAACTTTTCCATCATTACTTAAAGTTGCTTCAATCATATTTTATTCTAAATGTCACAGTTTATCTAAAATGTTCCATGTTATCTCAGTTGACATTATCAACTAACCTTTAAATCCACATTCTCCTACATTTTTTTTGGTGAGAAGTATGTAAATATTATAATCCCATTTACAACAAAATTTTCAATTCTAAACTTGTCAATGGAAACTAACATTGCTTTGGATAATCACGTACGTTACAAAACACAAACTGAAAGGATCCACGGCAGAATAAGAAAAGCATATACATACCCTAAACTAGAAGGTAACTTCGGATCCTAAGAAAGAGACGTGCTCTCTGTTTCATTCTTTTGTTGGCTTTTTCTAGAAAATGTAACCTTCAACTTTGTAACCTGCAAGGCTTTTCTGATACAAGTTCTATTTCATTTTGAAACCTGAAAAAAATAGCAGTATAACTTCATATAAATAAAAGTTGTGAGGTGAAAATATAATTAACTATAATACCCTAAGCTGCAAACTTTTTGCTCAATAGATCTTGGACTAGAAAAGGCCATGGATTGTTTTTTGAATTGAATCAATGGTTATAATCCATGAATATGTGAAGTAGACTTTTCAAAAATTTATGCAAGAAACTTGTGAAATATACATATGACTAGTACTAAAGGAACACAAACTTATTGGACAGTTGAAGCTTATATAATTATAATGTATAGTAATATACTGTTTGGATTTTTCTATAATAAGCAACTTCTAAGAATATTTTATTAATTTACAGGTTAGTTAGCCAATCGGTAACTTCATCATGAATGAGATATTTAGAGAGCCCTTTTTTATGCATTCCATAAAAATAATTGAAATTACACGGATATCACTGAAATGAGAATTATGAATTCACAAATTGCTGGAATTTTACCTAATCCTTGTTGAACTTATTTGGTTTGGAACCATCTCATCTACTGAGATTACATTGTCCTTCATAAATAATACAACATAAATGTGTCAATATAGTGAACATGTTATGCACTACAAATATGAAAAAGAGGACATTACAACATTACTTATGGCTTCGGTGACTTAGGTGCACCTGATAAAAAAACAACTATCGTCAGTAATGACGACTTAACCAATTGCTGCACAGTAAAGCAAAAAATAGCCCAAACTACCATTCAAAAGGTGAGATTTTAGGGCACTGAACAAACATGTATTGACCGCTTTTGTATTTGAATGCTGGAGGCTTTGACATCTGCAATGTAAGGATATTACCGGGGTATATTGCCACCTAATATTTGCCATACTTGGTTACTTTTTATGGAAAAAAGGATTTATTATATACCTTCAATGGCTTGATAGAGTAATGGCCTGACCTTAAATCCCTTAATCCTCTTTTACAGGCATACAAAATTACAGGAACCGATATATACTTCCATGTCTGCAGTGTTATAACAGTGATGCATATTCACTATATAAATAGCTAGTGGTAGAGTTAAAAGATAATGTAAAGAGAGTGAAACATAACATATTACTGTTTTGCGATACCAGTGATGAACCATGTAAAGGAAATTTCCATGGACAAGGAGCAGTATGTAAACTATCAGAAGCAAATGGTGGGAGTACCAGAATGCGTTATATCCCATAATTCTATCGAATGGCTTTCTAAGCTTGACTAGGCTTCGCCTAAACCAATGAGTAGTGAATACAAAGGCGGTTATCATGAGAATCAACATTATAACACCTATTATTCCTTCTGGACTTTGAATTAGTTTTGAATATGATGGTTTCTCTTCTATAAAGTCGTACTTCATATTTTCATACATTGATGCTTCTGCTAATATTAGGCATGGAAAATCGCAGCTGAGATGGTTTCCTGCATGGATTATTACACCAACTACTATTGCTGGTGCAATTATCTGTAAATCAAATTGTTATTTTGAGTGTTCACAATATAAGTGAGCAAATGAAAATCTGAAAGTATGACTTAGAGACTGCAAATTCAACTATTCACCAATGGTACCACTGATATTGACTAGATTTAGTTTAGTAATTACTATACATATGCTAGCCTGTTATCAGAGAGAAATTTTCATTGCCTATAAATCATTTCACCAAAGAAAGTTAATATCTTTGGTCAAAAATGCAGAACATGAAATAAAGTGTGACATGTAAATATGCACAAAATGTATGCAGTTGTTGTGCACCTTAGGTACGTAATGCTCCACTTATAATATTATCTTCATGATACAGACATGTGAATGAGTCAACGTTCACATGGTTATGCTAGATCAACATATACGATGCACATTCAAAAAACAGCAGATTAATTTTAGTAGGAATACTGGCAAATGACGTCCGATTGTTTATTCATACATAATTGAACCTCAAAATGGATCCTGATGCATGTCGGGCGAGTACGAAGACCAGGATTTGTCTCACTGCTTCACTCAACCACCCATCTGCTTCGACAAAATCATACAAAAAATATATTATATTTTGTTTGTACATTGCCTTTTCACATAGTAAATATCTAATACCTGCTATACCAATTTACCAAACCTTTTCAGTAAGAGATATTGCAGTTAACTCTGCATCAATATCATCTCCTGTGATGACCATGCCATATAAATATAAGCATCACATACATCACCATTTTTACATTTGTACCACCTTAATTTGTAAACAGATTAGCAATATCAGCTATTGTAATAACTTTTTCTCTGTTAACATCAGAAAATAAAAGGTCGTTGTCCGTGGTACGCTTCTAGGCATCCTTTGATTCATGAATGTTTTTGGTTTTAGTTACTAGTTTTAGCCCAATGTTAATATAACATGGTTTTCCAAGCCAATTTAATATAAGCTTGGCACAACCATTTTCCTTGCTGTAGTTTAGTTATCGAAACTTGTAACGATAAATTAAAGAATAGCCTAGTGCACGTTCAAATCCAATCTTTTTGTCATGTGAATGCCGTTAAAAATAATTTCGAGTGTCACTTACATCGATAATGAGAGTATATCATTCCAGCCATCATTAAAAAGATATAATAAAAGGAATAAATTTGTTTCTTAAGCAGCCAAAGAGAAAACATTAATGGGATTCATTAGGTTGTTTATTACCACCCTTCATGACAATGACAAATTTTGATGAACAGAGAGGGGCTTATCCAAAGACATCACCTGCCACCATGACGATGCAACAAGGCAAATAGTCTCATTTTATTAGGATATCTTAATGGTCTACCGAAAATAAAACCTTTACTGCTCATGAGTACAAAGCTCACAACAGATCATGTAACGATAAATTGAAATTAGAAGTTGGAAACACATCAAATTAGAAAATTAGATAGATATCAATTTAGATTATCTTACTGAGTATCTAAATAAAAATTGAAGTGAAAGCAGATTCCCCTGATAATGCATACGATTGCAAGCAGATCCATCAGACATAAAATTCTATTTCAAAACCTAAAAGGAACTTGAATTACAGTAATTATCTTCATCGTCCCTAATCCAAGATTCGTGTCGTTTTATGTCGTGAGTATCTATTTCAATCGTGCACGCCATTCGAATTCGAGCCTATGTCAATGGCATATCCTACTACGCCATCACCAAGTCATAATTCCAAACTGACCATTTTGATTAAAAAACAATAAATGTCATTATGGCAATTTAAATCTATTCATAATTCCAAATGTTCAATTTATGAATCAGTCATATTTTATGGTCGCATACAGCTTACCAATAGTTTGAAATCCAAACTCAGGCCAGCGAGGAAGAAATTCCAAAGAAAGCAGTCGATAACAAAACAGTGATCAAACTGAGAAAAGAAGGTATAAAGGAGTGAGAAAATGGCAGATCAAGCAGACAGTGGAATCTCGAGGACCATGAAACGAGGTAAGTGATATGATTAGTACGACAAGAAGGAAATCCGCATGCAATTTCACATGCATGAACACTCCTGCTTCAGCTAAAATTTAAAGACCAGGTCTTGCCAATCCTAACCTAATGTGTTTGTATCATTTTCCTTCTTCCTCACTGTAGTCTGCAGCTATGATATATTACAATAATAAAATGGGTTTTCGGAACCATGCAACCTTACCTTACAATACAATCATCATTTGTGATCATTTTGAAATGTATATAACACATGTTAACGGTACATAGCAGCATTTTTCTGCCTTCATCAGCATGAATGAGAACATAGGTAACTAACAGGGCCGCCAGATGTTGAATTAAGGACCTGCACTGTCAGAGCTATCTAGATAGGTATTTGCGACTTATTGCTATGGTGGCTTATACAACAAATTCTAACATCTTCCCATCTCCCATAGACTAACACTCTAGCATTGAATTTCCCTCAGTTTCCATCTTATATGTAATAATAAATTAAACAACTGATTGACATTTTTGTAAGTCCTAATTTATATTGAAATTTTATGCCTCAATCAATTTATGTTAAATTTTTATATTCAATTTGTATCTATGTCTTCTCTTGTTGTTCACTGTAAAAATGCAGCAATGGTATCATCAAAATGGACAACAGATATTTTGACAAAATTTTTAATGTTTGCTGATATGAAGAAGCATATCTTTGTCAGGCCAGCCTTGTGCAGGGTGCATACTTGGCTTTGAATAACTATGGTGGTATAACAACATTAAAATGATGTTAAGTATAACATATGTTTATTAATACTGTACCCATAGAAACAACAATCAGAAATTGAAAACATGTTTCGAATGTTTGTATCATACTTCGTCCCCTGCCTTCTAAAGGAACTTAAACAAAATAATGTACAGATCACATCCACTACAAGTTAAAACATTTAATCTTCTGCCCACACAAGTTGGTTGAAGTTTGAGCAATATACAAAGGGGATATAAACGCATAAAAATTTGATTCAAAAATACGTATAATTGGATTAGAGTTATATATAAAAAATTGTTAGGAATATAAACAAATTGCACGGAGAAATTTGACAAACGCACAGTAGATAGAGTCACACTGTTTATGTTCACAACGACAACTACTTCCCAGTCTTAATTACTTCATTACATATTATTTATGACATTGCCTTAGTGACAATGAAGCTTGTTTCTGCCACTACATCAAACAGAAATAGACATCGTACCATAGAAGTTAATTTTAAGCCAACACTTCTGAATCAATAGAAATCAATTAAACAACAAAAGCAAGCCACAAATGCATAATGAAAAGGAAATTTAATTTGAATAGATGCGAATAGTATATGCAGAAAACTAGGGTTAGAGGCATACCTTAGTTTATTCGCAGTAAAAGCTTATGTATCCAACCAATTTGTATCGTCAGTATTAGAGCTATCGGTTTTTACAGAAAAATTAATGGACAAGTAGATCCGTGTGGAAGTTGCGATGAAGGAAAAGGCGGAGGCAAAAGTGAAGGCGGAGCTGATGGACAAGAGAGCGGTAAACTAAAAACACAGGATATCTTAGGGAAGAGGGCAAGGAAGCGATGAGTCTGAAGAATGGAATAAGAAAAAAAAATGGCTGCCGCCAAAATGTATTTTAGCGCGCTCTGAAATTTGGAAAATTGTGACAAATAGCGTTTACATTTTATTTTAATTTATTTGTACGATTTTAGCGTGTGGATGATACAGCGTTCAGCACGGAAACACTAAATTTGGATATTCCCTAATGCTATAAATAATAGTTTTTCTTGTAGTGGGTTGAGATAGTGACATGAAAAATCACTGATTTTGGTGGGTGTAGTGTGTTTTTACATTGGTGGGTCTACGGTCTTGTTTCATGTAACCTTTCTCTTCGTGTACGCAGTTGTATCCAATGGGTGGGTATACTCTTCTACTTATATGCATGTCAAAAAAAGATGAATTATCTATCACATACATCAGAAAACTAATAAGTGGAAATGATATTAGGTGTATTATAGTTAGTTAACAAGTCGTTTCTAATTCTTGTGTTAATTTTCTTAGTCTATGAACTTATGTCATGCGCTTGTGAACCGCACTTGAAAATTCACGTGATGCAAACTAGATAGAGAACATTGACTTTTTACAGTTAGGCATGGGAATTAAATCTCAGACCATTCCTACTTTTGAACTGGTTCCATAGTCACAGAACGAAAGAGCAATCTTATATAAGAAGCAGTAACAAAACATCCAAGTACAAACCTGGGAAAATAAATGAAAAACTTACAATAAGAACTCATTTGAGAGAATAGAGTTAGACTGTGCAGTCGGTAAGTCCATTGAACGATAACAGTGTGGAAAATGATATAATCTATCACCTACATTGCAGGAACAAATTACATGAAAATCTATGGGTGAATATTAAATAAAAACTTATGAAAACTTAGATTAGAAATGAAATAACAAATTTACCATACCTGAAGATTCGTAATGACCCAAAAATAGAAGTGAGCATCCACCAGCACGCGGAAAACAGTGAGAATCCTGTCTTGAATCATAGTGATCATCGATTATATGGCAAAAAAATTGTTTTTGGGGAAGAAACCGGTCGATTTGGGGAGATTGCTAAAAATTTGTTTAGTGGTTGTCGAAAAGGAAAGAATTTCAAATAGTAATACTTTTAAATGTTACATAACCATTTATATGTTCTTCTTTATGCTTCAGCGATGAAAGATAGGAAGGTGCAAAACATAATAGAAAATGGGAGAAACAAAATGGTTAAGGAGCATGATTTGCTGAGGACTTTTACTAAAGATTCGAATATTTGGTAAGGGGAAAATGCTCAAGCAGTCATGTTGTTTTCTACCTATTGCTGCCAAAAATATCCTTGTGCTACATTTCCATTAACAATTTGATGGAAAATGAAATTTTGAAATTTTAAAAAAGTCAAACTACAGTATCACAAAAAAGAGCCCCAGTTTTAAAATGTAATGTTTAGAAAAGAAAACTTTTGATATGTTTTTTTATAAGTTTTAGGTTTGAAGACAATATTTGCACCAAAAAGCAAATGTTTATAACTTCAAAACAATTCATCCTAGATATTTGAAGACTTCTAAAATCTGAGGTTCAAATTTTTTGAAATATGCATTGTTATTTATCAGAAATTCAGTTATTAATGTAATTCCTTAAAGTGTAAAATATAATATTAACCGTCTTTTGTTGAAAAGCTCGGTACTTATCATAATGATATTAATAGTTTTACAAACGAAAAAGACACACGTCTTGTTCATTAGCATTATCAGGTTAAATTTCATTTTAAACCACAATTTCAATGATATCAATCATCCAATATGGTTTATTCTTTAGTAATTCTCAGGCTTCATATACCATAGTATCAAGTTGAAGGTAAAGTAAAAAAAAAGTGAAAATGTTCTAATAAATAAACTATATATATATATATATATATATATATATATGTTGGAAATGTTTTTATAAACATTAGGTGAATTATTAAAAATGTTGAATAAGTGTATGAATGGCTCCTATATGTGAATAGTCTCACATCATGGGACTATATGGAAGAAGCAAGTATTTATACTTGTTTCTAAGAAATCATGTTGGGGCCTTGGGCTTCCAATACATGCTTTGTTGTGAGGAGGGAGACCATGCATCATGACCAACACACACGCGCGCGCGACCGACCGACCCGACCTGACCCGGCCCGGTCCGGTTCGGTTGGGGCTTGGGTTTGGGCCAAGGCTTTGTGGTGTAGACACTTATATTTTTTTGGACCAGAAAACCTTGCCTTTTTAAAACCGTTTTTTATGGAAAATATTTCTAAGCCGACTTTTACATGAAGTGGTAAACTCTTGACTCGTTATTTGAGTAGATCCGTTTTTCTCTCACTACCCAGTATTTTTGTTCAGCCCTAATCCCCATCTGTATATTATCTTCAATTGTAGACGAGAGCATCTATCCGAACAACGTTTTCTAACCTCCGCCATTAAAAACAAAAAAGAACAGTTTTTAATATTCGAAAGTGCAAATCTGCATTGATTTGTTGTGCAAGCAAATCAATTATTCTTTTCAGAGGCTGTTTTATCCTAGAGGCGGCGGCGGAAGTACGAACTGGTTTGCACCACTGACCAGATCGCCGAATCGTCTTCAAGAAAGCGATCAAGTACGTGACTTAGTCATTGTTTCCCAACAATATATATACTATAAATGGATTTATGAAAATATAATACCACTCTTATTCTCAAAAGTATTAACATATGATATCGTCAGAAAAAGAGTAATATTCAACAGAAGTTAAACATGATAAATATTGACGAAAATGTACAATTACCACATCAACCAACACGACGTATATCGTATAATTGCACGACGTCGTACAAATTAAACCATCGAATTTTTATATAATTCCAGATTTTAACTACAAAAGTACAAAAGTTGTAACCTTGCAAAACCCTAGCTTCCAAACTTTCTGAATTTATGATCGAAGCGATGGCTGCAGACCAGCAGTGCGGACGATGGCTGTAGACCATGAGTGCAGATATTCGTGAGGTAGGAATAGTCTGTAGAGAAAGAGGTACTGTTTTAGGGTTTGTTGATTTGTGGCCATGAAATTTGGGAAGATGAGAGTAAATGAGGGAAAGGGGATTAGATGAAAGAAAATAATTGTATTGCCGACAGTTAACGATCCAGTGCGTATATTTGAAGGACACGTGTTGGGATAAGAAGCGTTTGGTTTCTGCTTTCCAGTATAAGTAATAGATAGATAGATTGGTAAAATAAAATAGTTACTTTTTGTTGTTTATCTTTTTTCTTAGATGGACGTTAAATTGGCCTATGGGTTTTGTTCTAAATAAGGATAATACATTATTTATGCAACTAAATAACCATGTTTGTGGGTTCTTGCTTCGTTGTTTCATGTATCCTGGACATGATGTTGATTAGTATTTATGTGTATTATATGGAAATGCATGCTTGCTTGCTTCAGTATTTATGTGTCAGAAGTATCTAGGACGGAAAGGGATCTGCTACCAACAGTCGCTTAGAGCGACTGCCCTTCTCACTCGCGCTGCTATTGGCTCAAGACCTGGCACTTTTATTTTTTTATTGCTATTCAAAATGATGGCGGGACCCACTATACTTATATTGTCCAGTCGCATGGGCGACTGTAATTCACAGTCGCTCCTGGGCGAGTATTTTTAGCATTTCCCATAGAAATAAGTTGTTTCACATCTTCCCATGTAACTCTTTTTATTATCTAATTGTTCTTTGCGTTGATGTCGCAAGGTTTTGCTTTCTTGCTACTTATATGTAGTACTTCATTTAATTTTAGAATTGGCTTTGTAGTGACTACCAATAAAACATTTATCATAACTTTTAAGTCAAGTTGAACATTACGCCCTTTTTTAACATAGTCTGATCAGTAAATATTTCACCATGTGCGCATGGGAAATATTTGAATTTTGCATCTCCAATAAACAATCCAAAATCATGAAATGTAAGACTTGCATTTAATTCATGTTTGGCATAGTGTTCATATTTTGATAGTGTGGATTTGGAGAGGTAGACCTAAAATGACATGGGAGGAGATAATAAAGAGAGATTTAAGTAACTGGAGTTTATCGGAAGAGCTGGTAGTTGATAGGAGTGCATGGAAATTGGCAATCCATGTACCAGAACCATAGGTTTTTTTTTTTAAAGACTTTATTTCACGTTTACTGAACCTTTTTACTTTTTATTTACCATTTTAGATTTTATTTCACTTTTACTGAACATTTTACTTCTTCTTCTTATTATTATTTAAAAAAACCTTTATCGGACGACCTTTTATTTGATTGATTATTTTAAAACCTTTATATATATATATATATATATATATTATCATCATTATTAATTTTACTTTAATTTAATTTTGGGTTCCATATCTAGCCAACCCCAACTTGTTTGGGATATATGGCTTTGTTGTTGTTGTTGTTGTTGGATTTGGAGAGGTAGAGAATGAGGATAACACTCATATATCATTCTTAAGGTGCAAGGATGGAATTATCGAGTTCCTAGAAAATGTTGGGTTATTTGAGAACTAGATGGACAAACAAAGATGAAATCAAGGGGAGGATATTAAATTCTTGCTTATTTCAAGTAAGCTGCAATGTTCAAAATGAAGTTTTAAGTGTATATTTTGTGCACAATATCTTCATTAAATTTGTTAGCGAGCATTCAACATTTAAATTTAGTTGTATGCACATAAATTTTGTTCATGCTGCTAAAACATAAAAGGTTGAAAAACTAATGGATCTGAGATGGGCTATTTTCTCGTTGCATAAAATACTGGAACTCTTATATATACTAGTAAAGTTGTTTTCTCATCGTGATAAAAATGATGAAACTCCCAATAGACCTTTAATAAGGAAGGAAAAAGGCAATGGATTGTTGAGACAAATATTTTTTTTGGCAAAGCCGACGGAGATTGAATAACCTCCTACCATTTTATTTATATGCCATAGATGATTACCAAGGAATACAAAGATAGAACAAAATAAAAAAAGAAAACAAAGAGCACATGGCATATCAATGCCTTAGGAAACTAACACATAACACATATATACAGTCGTAAGCATAGCACTAGCCAAAAATACCAGTGTCATATAAAATTAACAAATTTAAGTCCATCCCTGATGTCATGCCAGACAGTTTGCTTCCATATAGCTTGGTTCAGCACTTTATTTGGATTGAAGATGCTGTAGTTTAATTGCCTCCATATGTTGGTAATAGTTTTCTTGAGTACAAAGCAAAAAAAATCCTTGCTCGCACACTGTGTGTATTCTGTCCCATTCTGCCGCACTCGAACTAAGACAAGGCGTCTCATATAGTCTCTGCATGGCTTCATTCCATATACTCAACGTTGTTGTACATTCAAAAAATAGGTGGTGCAGACTTTCCATTTGCATTTGGCAGAGCTGACCGTTTGTATTCACATCCATACCAAATCCCACTAGCTTGTCCTTAGTCAAGAGAGCACCAACAGTCACCTTCCATAGCAAAACATTTTCTTTAGCATTGTTATCCTTACACCACGCCGCTTTATGCCACCGGCAATTAACTATAGATGAAGTACCAAGCAGCAAATTATACATGCTATTAATTTGGATGTGCCCACCTTTGCATTTCCAGGCAATAAAACCGGTGCCAAAGCCATGAGTTTCTGCAGATTTTATCTTGGACCATAGCGCATTAACATTCTAGAGAGCGTTGGAAGGCAAAACAAAACGGTTGTCCGTGATGTTGTCCCCAGTTTTGCTTGCACATGAGATTCCTGAAAGTTCTTGCTCCATGTTGGCGATGGCTCGACAGTTAATGAACCCAAAATCCACCCAGGGATCAGTCCAAAAACCTGCTTGTTGAAATGCTGCTGCTCCATATTTGAAGTGTGAAAGTATTTTCGAGCTCAAGTTTAGGATACTCTTCCAGATCCAACTATATTTCGGCAAGATAATCATGTCCTAGAAACAGTTTTGCTTGATTATATTCTCATGAGACCATTGGACCCAAATACTTTTTTTCCTACTTAATAAATTGTCAATAAGTTTAACAAAGGCTGCCTGATTCCAGTCCGTAGTATTAATAATACCAAGCCCCCCTTTTTTATAGGTTTTTCAAGCACTTTAAAACTATAGGCGCCAAATATTTATTGCGAATGCTGCCCTTCCATATAAATCTCATGAAGGCAGCAGTTTTAATCATACTAAGAAGTTTATGAGGGAGAACGAATGTTCTGGCCCAGTAAACCTGCATAGAGATTATGATCGACTTCACAAGCGTAATACGCCCCTCTTAACTACGAAATTTTGTCGACCAACACTCAAGTTTAGCAGTGATTTTCTCAAATAAAGACATGCATTGCGTAGTGGTAATTCTTGATGTTGTCAGCGGCAATCCCAAATAAGAGGAGTTATTGTTGTTACTATTCATACCAGTTAATGTGTGAATTTGTTGCATTTTCAATTGACTAACTCCTGCTACCATAATTTTAGACTAATTATAATTTATTTTAAGTCCAATGATTAAATAAAAATGATCAAGAACAATCATGATATTTATGAGAGTAATGTCATTCGTTTTGCAAAAGATGATATTCATCGGCAGACATAAGAGCTGTCACACATGGGTTTTTGCATTTGGGGTGTAAAACGAACTTATTAGTGTGAACTAAGTTATTAAGCATACCCGTAAGCAGTTCCATGATCGTTATAAAGAGGCAGGTGGATATCGGACCTCCTTGACGTATACCTTGTTTGCTACCGAAAAAACCAAAGGAATTACCATTGACATTCAATGAGACATTATCAAACTGTACTGAGAGTTTTGTCATTTTTATGACGATGAGAATATGTTTTCATTAGTAAATAAGAGTTTTGACCTCTTTGTCTCTCTACATTGTAATGAGTTGATAGCCTATTTTTGATCCATTACTGGATAAGAATTTATGTACGTACATGAATGTAGCTAAATTTAGTTGTTCCTTGTTCGTTAACTTTAGCGGTATTTAAATAGTTGTCCCTTTTTCGTTAACTTTAGCGGTATTTATATGAACTTGAACGGATGACAAAATTTTCATAACTTTAGAAGTATTTATATTAGTGTAGTGGTATATACACTAATTACTGCATCTATATTAGTGTAGTGGTATATACATGTTTAACTAGGTTTAGCGGCGTGTATTTTTCCAGATAAAATTACCAACTGAGATAGGTATATCCAAATTTTCAACTATTGGTGTATATGACTATAAGCATATAAATTAGGTCAAAGTTGTAGTTGATTGGCTATATGCTTGCGGTTAAGTTATCAGCTGCTTTGATGTAATAGTATAGACAACTTGCTTTGATATAAATTATAGACAACGGTGGCTACAAGCATATGATTAAACTCAGCGAACGCATGACTACAAGAATATGACTAAATTCAGCAAACAGATTGTTAGCATTGAAATATGGTTTGCAGTAATTGAGTGACTAAGGTTACCCTAGGAGGGTCAAATGGGTCATTTAGGGTTGTATGAGGGTCAAGCAAAATTTGATCCTCTCCATTTGCAACCCATTTATCCTGACCCATTTAACGTAACGCTTTACCTGACCCAACCCACATATTATGCAGGTTACCCATTTAACCAATCTAAATTTAGTCGGATATTTTTTATATAATTATGAGAAAATTACTAAAATATCGTTCATTTAAAAAAAACGAAAAAAATGAAAAAATTACGAAATGAAAAGTGAAAAATGAATTATTGTAGAATAATTATTTCTAAAGATAAAAGGACCAAAATTACGAAAATACCCTTCATTTTGAAAAAAGTGAAATAAAAAATAAAAAATTTCAAAAAATCCAGAAAATTACGAAACAAAAAGAAAAAAAAATTATTCAAAAATAACGATTTCTAAAGATAAAAAGGCCAAAATTACGAAAATGCCCTTCATTTTGAAAAAAATTCAAAAAATCTAGAAAATTAACAAATGAAAAGTAAAAAAAGGATTATTCGAAAATAACGATTTCTAAAAATAAAAAGATCAAAATTACGAAAAAGCCCTTTATTTTGAAAAAAGTGAAAAAAAATGAAAACATTTCAAAAAATCTTGAAAATTATGAAATGAAAAGTAAAAAAAGAATTATTCGAAAATAACGATTTCTAAAGTTAAAAAGACAAAAATTACGAAAATACCCTTCATTTTGAAAACAGTGAAAAAAATTCAAAAAATTCAGAGTTTTTTTTCATATTTTCCAAAATAAAGGGTATTTTCGTAATTTTACGTTTTAGCTTTATAAATCGTTATTTTAAAATAGTGTGGTGCAAAGAGCACCTCAATATGTTCTTCCTAATATCGCGACTAAAGAATTCCACAAGAATTAATATTACACTCTTCTTAATAACACACACTTAATAAATAGGAGCTACCACACTGTTTTACCCCATTTCTATTTCGTTCGATATTTGTTCGTCCTTATTTGTAAATCTAATCAGTGAGCTAAACCATAGATCTATAACCGATCAACGAATTCGACGCTGCACTGTACCAATTCCGTGAATAAGATTTGAATTAAGCAAACTAGAAGAGAAAGCGAGAGATTAGGGTTTTCAGATCACCAAACAATTAAGAGACTACCGTACGAATTTGAATTTTCCTGCGAGTGATGCGAAGAAAACATCGATTACGAGAGATTAGGGTATTTAGATTTGCTTAGTACGCGATTAGTTCGGCAAATAATGATTGAGTGAGAGATTTGAATGCATAGGTATTGTGGTATTAGGAAGCATACAAAATATAATGAGTTTTATTTTTTTAATTGCGGTGTTAGGAAAAACATATTGGGGTGCCCTTAGCACCGCACTTAAAATAAATTTTTTTACTTTTCATATCTTAATTTTTTGGGTTTTATGAAATTTATCATTTTTTTCACTTTTTCCAAAATAAAGGGTATTTTCGTAATTCTAGCATTTTTAGCTTTAAAAATCGTTATTTTATAATATTTCTTTTCTTACTTTTCATTTTGTAATTTTTTGAATTTTCTGAAATTTTTACGTTTTTTTCACTTTTTTCAAAATGAATGGTATTTTCGTAATTTTGGTCTTTTTATCTTTAGAAATCGTTATTTTCGAATAATTATTTTTCTGTTTTTATTTCGTAATTTTCTGATTTTTTTCAAAATGAAGGGTATTTTCATAATTTTGGACTTTTTATCATCAGAAATCTTTACTTTTGAATAATTCTTTTTTTACTTTTCATTTTTGATTTTCTGTTGTTTTTTTTTTTCAAAATGAATGGTAATTTCAACCTATAGATCTAAAATTCATATTCTTAAAATTCCTATTTTTAAAGTCAAATCCAAAACTTTGAAAAGAAATTCAATGTATAACTGGCTTGTGTATAGCTAAAATTAATAAAATGTTTACAATAGCTTTTCTGTTCTAAAATTAATAAAATGTTTACAATAGCTATTCCATTCTAAAAGTATGCAGCTGAATTGTCAATTTTCGTAGCATCGAACGGTTGTACTAGTTAAGCAAATATATAAAAGGAAATGCTAATACGCGCGGCAGAAGTGTTTGTCAATTGAATTGTGCTACGGAGCCCGAAAATTATGTGTATGGATGTTACGAAAATGGATCCAACGGTGGATTTTACAGGGGTATGTATTGGTGAGCGACTGTGCTGATTTCGGACTGATTCCCTCACCTTATGGTTCTTGCCTTCTAGACTTGTTGTTGTCAATTATTGAACCACATACTTAAAAAGCGGCGGAGCAAATACCTAATGACAACTTTGCCCCATGAATTACACAATTTGTACTACCCCGCACTTTCAGACGGAAAATCATTTGGGCATACTATATAATTTAATATATTTGGTATCAAACAAAAAACGTGTTTACAGTCCAATCAATATCCAACCACAATCTTATCCTGGTCGTTGATTGGAGTAGATCCTAAGTCAAAAATGAAGCCGCATCTTGGAAGCGAGCAACATAATCTGAAATTCAGCCCCCAATCTTGAACTGCAGATCTGAGAGCACAACCAACAATGACTTGTTCAGTGACTAAACAAGCCATGAAGCAACCAAGTATGACTTGGTTACTTCCCCGTGGCTAGTTTGAACCAAATTTGGGGTTGGTTGAGTGAACAGAGACTGGTTGGTAAAACGGCGAAAATTTAGCCGTTATAAGTTCATAACGGCAAAGTCTTTGCCGTTTTATGTTTATAACGGCAAAGAGTTTGCCATTATAAACTTTTGAACATAAAATAATACATAGCACACTATAAATTGCGGTTTGTTTAATAAAATTATGTGAGAAAGTGAACTGGTTCATGGCTGGTTTATACCTATCTAGTTGCAAATCTCGTTCACTCAGTTAAAAGTATGAGAGAGAGAGTGAACTGAACAAGCCACATTGTTAGTTATGGTCTGATGAGAAAGAAAAAAAAAATCCTTGTCAACAGTCTCTTTCGACCTACCCTTTTCCTTCATCCCTCTTCTTATCTTGTAAATAAAATTTCAGTGTTTCAGGTGAAGGAGTAGCTTAGGTAATTTCCAAGCTAAGTGCTAATCAAATCAGCCTCTTGAAAACAAACACAGATGGACAAGAGGTACGGGCTATGCTATTTCTAGGTGCATTACTTTGTTTAGAAAATCCGAACATACAAAACTGAAAAATGCATGATTTAGTGTTGCTATTCTTTTACCGCATATATAACCCTTGCTGATGAGATTTTTTGGAATCAGTTGTCAGTGAGATTGCCTTTTTTTAGAAAAAAAAAACAGACGTACGTAATTATCAGTCTGATCCTTTGATTTGAAAATAGGAATATGCTAATTATAGGCTTAATTGGGGGCTGTAGCGTATCCCAACATAACGAGTGATGATGTTTTTAACCAGGCATAAATTCGTCTGTAGCACCATTTATCATCCAAACCTTCATATTCAGGATATAGTTGTGTAGATGTTGTTAGCCTGCTTTGTGACCAGGCTACCCAAAGCAAAGATCATGTTGACACACCTCTTGGTAAATACTGTCTGATATGGAATCTCTGGATAACATCGCTCTCTGGCATTGGAAGCATCGTCAGAAGACACAAGGCAGTTTGGTCAAAATCACAACATCAGTGTAAACTGGCCCGAAACCCCTATCAAATGACGCCATTTGGGTCTATTCACCTCAAATACTCGTAGCCCTTTGAATTAGCTTCAGTTTGAGCTTTGGTTTGGCTCAATCGGCCTTACGATTTGAAAATTATGCTCGTTTCCGTGAATGGGTGTAATCTAGCATCGAAGACTCAGGCCATCGTATCGGATCGCTCCCATCAGCTCGCCCTCGATCGGATCGCCCCCCTCGGATCGCCCCTCACGCGTCACGATCCGACTCGTCACCACCCTGCTCGCTCCCTCCGACCACGACCCGTTCGTGGTGCGTACCGTGACCGCGATCCAATCCCATTACCACGATCCGACCACCGAACCTACAGATAAGCACACTGTTTTGACCTATTCTTAAGGCTATTCCTGCTCCTACTTTCATGGATCGCCTGCCACGTGTCCTACCACGGCCCAGTCCTCCCAAGAGCTTTCCTACAGCTATAAATACACCTTCAGAGGGCATTTTCAAGGGACTTTTTGGCATCTAAACTTCCATGGCTACCATGGCCAGCACTTCTCCATGAATAACCACCATCTTCCTCAATAAATTCAATTGATTCGGAGAGAATTATTCATTGAATTCAAGTGATTGAAAGACAATATTCATTGTAATTGTAATCTATGAGTGAAATGAGAAAATATGAAGTGGACGTAGGCTTGCTAACGCCGAACCACTATAAAAATCCTGTTGTCTTGCTTTTCTCTTATTTTTTCAGTTATCTTTTCATATCCTATGCTCAAAATACGACGATTTGGGTGTTAGGACTATTTTTTGGTCTAACAGATGTCTTCTTTTGTAATTATGTTTTGGTGCAAATAGATGTTCTGGTTTGAATGGCATCAACTGTGATTTAACTACATATGTCCTGACAGATTATGTGTTTTAGTTTGGTAGTAGGAGAAACAAGTATGAACACGCTAGGATTTCAAACTCCAGCTAAGTTTAATGATGACTTGATGGGTGAAGTTATCAATCATTTGCCTGCCATATCGAATTTCCGCTTTAAAAGTGTTTCAAAACAATGGTACTTTCTAAACACCGAAGCTTTAAGACGTAAAAGTCAAACTCTCACAATGTTTGGAATATTTTATGTCACCGGTCGCGGGAACAAAACTGAGGTATCTATGCACTATGCCGGAACACAAAAGGGTCGGAGAGAAGAAGATTTTTCTATAGATAGAAGTAGAACTCTAAGTTTCCTTCAAAACACTTTAATATGACAATTCTTTGCTCTTGCGGTGGATTACTTCTATGTGAAGGCTGGAGAGAAAATTGTCCATTGTCCGCTCAAAAATTGTATCTATGCAATCCTGCAACTAGGAAGTGGGTTGAAATTCCATATGACTATCCTACAAAGGTTGTTGTTATACTTTTGGATTTCAATCCTCTAGACCCGATTCATTTCAGTGTCATAAAGATTGGTTTATACAATAGGCAATACACTTTTGCAGTGTTCTCTTCAAAAACTGAAGAGTGGAAGGTTAGTAAAGTGGCCGATGCAATACATAGTGGATATAACATCGACGACAGGGCAACATTAATCTTCAAAGGTCTTATATTTTCTTTAAATCGGGAAGCTACAGATATTTTGGGATTTGATATGGAGGGAAACAGCTGTCGTAGAATTGAGCTACCTGGAAAATCTCACCGAAAGTCTAGTTTTCTCCTTTCTGATACTGGTAGATCGGGTGGCTGTCTTGGTCAGTCGGGTGGCTTTTTACATTATTATTACAAAAGTGAAACTAAGGTGCATGTTTGGAAACTGGTTGATTATGAAAGTGGTCTTTGGTCATTGAAGGCAAACTTTGGTGTTACAGGTCGCTTAATTGATCTCAAACTTCATCCTGAGGTAGATGATATTTTGGTTTTAAGATCAGGGCAAAAGGTACTCTCCTACAATATGAAAACTACTCGGATAATTGAATTATGCTCATTTCCTTATATTATAGAAAAATACTTCCCATATTCTCCTTGTTATTTGGAGGGTTCTGGGACTTTTGGCAAGCATGGAGATATCATGTAAATGAAGAAGGGAAGGATTGGGTTAGCTATATCCCTTGCTGTGTGCTTTGTTTTCTTTGCGTTATATTTCGAAATGATGTAGAGTACATTATGAAATTAATCTAGTGTGTTTTGGAGTTTAATTAGGACTTTACATTGATGGATGATTTTTCTGTTAAGTTATATGTTATTGATCGTGCTGCGATTGCTAGCAAAAGTATCAAATTACGTAATTAGTGTTTCTTGATGAATAGATTAATTCAATAGGAATGACGTTCTTAGCATTGTTAATAACTTAAATATGTTTTTTTTTTTCGATTACTTCACAATTTTTTTATTTTAAATAATAATAATAATAATAATAATAATAATAATAATAATAATAATAATTTCGCATTACCTTAGCACTCAATATTTTGTTACAATTTAAATGTTCTGTTCAGTGTCAACTTAAAGCTGCCAGTACTTGAAATTAATTTCAATTACATGCATCTTTTGTTGATCTAATTCTGAATGATTGGCAAGTACCTAGGAGCGTTAATAAATCTTTTCCATTTCTTTATTTTTCTGGTTGGATTAGGATATATGAGGTTTACTGAGAATTTAATTTTTCATTGGTTTTTTGGTTCGTTGAATAAAATGAATGGTAGAAGTGGTACATTACAGTTTACAGTACCTGGAAATGGACCATGTGTTGTGACTACTTCACTTGATGAATTTGCTTTCTGTGCATGGGTTTAAATTAGCATCGTTTGAATGCTTGTCAAGCAACAACTACTGCCACTGGCACTTGTATTAACAACCAACATGCAAATTTATGTTAGTTTACCGGTCACGACTTTCCTCTAGGCGTCGGTTCGTCAAACCGAACAGCTAATACTCCTTTGAATGCTTGTCCGCTTTGTTACAGCTAATATTTTGGTTCATAGTAGCAAAATTACAGTGTGAACATCATAACGTTTCTTTCGTTGCACACACACTTGTCCCCATTTACAGCTGTATTATTATTTCTATTTTGTTGCATCTAGGTTTCACTCATGCCAGAATTGACGTATGTATCTAACGCAAACAGTAAACAGCGCCCATCACTAATGTTAATTATGGAGAGTATTATTGGGGGTAACAATATAGCATGGGCTTGATTTCGTGCAGCATGCGGACGGAATTAAGAGCTTTGGCTTGTTTTGTTAATTTTGGATTTGGTCTACCGACTGAACCGATCAAATTTAATTAACCGTGGTTAACCGATTTATTTAACAAGTTAACCAACAAACTTGAACGTCCGTTCAAAATCGACCATCTAAAATCAACGGTTAATTGTTTTTTTTAAGTCTGTTAACCGATTAAAACAACATTTTATCTATTCTCATTTAACCTTTTAAATGTTCCAATTAAGCGGTCGCAATAGAGAATTGCATATACATTCTGTTGTTAGTGACACTAAACGGTGCACACACATAAAATAATAATCTAACTCGCTGCCAATGTAATTAGGTACATCACACAATACATTAACACACATGGTCACAATGCAATGAAACATTGAATCACTCACTGCCAGTCTATTTCAATCCAACAATCATCATCATCAGCTGGACCTGTCGCCTCAGAACTATTTATTAAGAGAATGAGGAATGCGGCTGACTTATTCTATTTTATACATAACGTTATGTTCTCTGGGCTTATGAATATTGTACTGGGCTATATTTGATTTTAGCCCATTAGTCTCTTTTCTTTTGACCGTTACATTTCCATCGTGCATTATAAATATACGTTACCATTGTACATTCTCATTCATTCAATAATAAACAAAAATTTATCTTCTTTACATAATCTCTGGTCTCAACATTTCTATAACTCTATCTTGGTATCAGAGCAAAACCTCTTACTGCATAACGACATCTTCATTGTCTCGATCCAGTCATCTCACTCTCATTTATGTGGGATTGTTTGTATTTCCTCTCCTCAGTTAGTTTTCATCATCGGAGAGGGAAACAATGCCTCTAATTCATGCCTGGCCATAACTTTGTCTATGGTTGCAACTTTGTGCCACCCAAATACACAAAGTGGCTGCACCTTCCTCAGAATAAGCACTGTTGTGTTAAAGATCAAGATTTCAGTCAAGAACTGCAAGAAAATTCACCTGAAACATTATTAGCTGTCCATACATTCAATCAGCCCACCATCATTTCGAATCAACTGGTAGCTTCAGCAATTCTTCAAGAAAAACTTCTTGAAGCCCACCATCTCTTCTTCATCCTTTTTATTCGATTTTGTTCTGTTTCCAGTCATTCTTCATGGCCAACAACACTACATCAGCTTTATTTGATCAATACAACCAACACACTTGTTGACAATTTAATCAAAACAATGGTTAGTCCACAATCTCAATTAGTAACTATTCAACCCGATGATAACAAATACATGTTATGGAGATTACAAATTGAGACTGCCATACAAGGATATGGCCTTGAAAGTTTTATCAATGGTACAATGAACATTTCTCAAAGATTTATCACTGATCAAGCCAACAACGTCATTCCAAATGAAGAATTTAACAAGTACCATAGGCAAAATTGACTTATCAATGCATGGCTACTTTCATTTATAACTGAAAAGCTTCTACCCTAGGTTATTGGCTATAAAACAGGTAGTGAAATTTGGAATATAGTGGAGAAATCTTTTAATAATCAATCATATGCTAAGGTAATGTTCTACAAGGGGCAACTCTACAAAATCAAAAAGATAAGTTGTAACACCCCACCTCCGCCAGGGTCACTCTTGCAAGTACACTAGCTTTGGAGGGGTGTTGGACAAGGTAAACATGCATGAAGATATCACAAGACAGAACATATGAGTAAAACAGAGTAAATAAAGTAGCGGATAAAATTAGTATTTCAAAACCGTAGTCAAGTTACATCAAAGTACTTAGTCATTATTTTCCAACTACTACAAGTCTAGAAACATAAACTGAAAACTGGAAATAACATAAAGTAAACTATCCCCAAAGTAGACGTGGTAAAGCCATAGCGAGCTCAAGTCCAAACCGTGCATGAGCTATCCAGAAAGCAAGCTAAAGATCCAAGCTAGGTGCTAGTGTTCCCACCCTGAGAACCTAGGGGGGGGGGGGAGGAACGGAAGAAAAGAGGCGAAAGGAAAACAGGTCAGTCAAAAAGAATGGTAAGTCCTACCTACTATTAGTATAAAAACTAATCAAGTTAACTGGACATGTAAAACAGAGATGAAACATAGGATGATAACTGGCATGGTGTGACCCCTTAGCCCAATATTGGCCCAAACTCATGAGATGGCCTAAATCAAGGTCCAACTACTCGGTCTAGTCGATCGGCTCCCTATAAGCCTAACTCGTCGTGTATCGGTGTCATTCGGCTTAATCATGGAATGTAGTTAACTGTGCAAGGTCCACCCTAGGGTGTATCCAGTCCTAGGGTGTAAGCCACAAACACAAAACAAGCACGCACAGTCTAAACCTACCGGTGCCCATGTTCAACTCCGGACTTAATGTGCACGACCATGGTCCGCCTGAACTTAACTGGTGCACCATTCAACCGTCTCTTTTGGTCTCTTACAATCATCCCAGTAATCGTGCCCCACCCTAGCCTAGTCTTAGGGTATCCATGATACTATAGGTTACTGCTGAAAATGACCACGTAACTAGGATTTTCAAACGGGTTAAGTGTGGTTAACCCTATCCTAACCATGTATTGAGTTGGTCAAGTGTATCCAAGCAGTTCATGACTTAACCCTATCAATATATCGTGTTCAACTGGTCAAGTATATTCAAGTGGTCTATGACTTAACCCTACTAATCCATTGTGTTTAATTGGTTAAGTATTCAAGTAGTCTATGACTTAACCCTATCATGTGGCATTAATTAAGTTAATGCACCCCAACCTCTCATATTAGACCTTGTTGTGGTTACTAGTTAAGCCGGGCGGGTCCGGGTACCTTTACACCACAACCTAGTCTAACCTCGGGTTTTAAGCGCGACATGACGAACTACTCACATTGGGTCTTATTGTTTGTAGCCACTAGTTAAGCCGGTCGGTTCCGGGTAGATTTATGCTACAAACTCAACCCAACCTCGAGTTGGCCACTTTCATGTTTTCTACATGTCATGTCCACGTTCATGTTTTCAAGCATAATCACATGTCATATTTTCAAGTCATGTTTCATGTCATTTAAATTTACCCATAACGTAACCCCATCACACGTAAGTTCGCATCAACACAAATAGATAAAAAGGGGGAACATAATGATATGATAAGTTGGGCATAAAGTGGCAAAGTCGATCACAAGTTTAACATGGTGATATATGAGGCAAAGGTGTTCATCACAACTAGCATATAAGGTTATTGGCCTCAAAATATGCATGACATCAAACTTAGCAATTAAACTAGCATGTAGTTCAACATCATAGGCAAAGGTGAAACATGATAATAGTTGTCATAGGGTGATAAACTTGTGGGTAGCATGTAGTTCAACATCATATGCGAGTTAACATCAAGGTTATAAGATGGTTCTATGTTGCATTTATGCATAACTACCAAGTTCTATGTTGCATTATGCATAAACACCAAGTAAATCTCATAGCTTTCTACCCAAAAAGTCAAGGTGATAGTCCCATAACCATTGATCAAAAGAGTCATGTATAGATCTATGCATACAATGATAGATGCAAGGCAAGTGTTACACAAAAATCCCATTTCAACTTGCTACATGTCATATTAAGTTCATAGTTTAAATCTAAGAGTAGAATAGGGCTTACAAAGCGTGGTAATGAGACTAGAACACAATAAACAAGATTGAGACGAAGCCACACTAGAAATCTCCCAATGATAAGCTCCACTCAAAAACCCTTGAGAAATAAGAAGAAGATCCTTGCTTTGATGAAGAAAGATGGCTCTTTTACTTTAGAACTAGCTTAGAACACTCAAGCTCTCATGAAGAAGATGGAGGCCATGATATGAAGGTGGAGGCCGTGATTAGGGAGCATTTTGGCATAACCTAGTTGTAGGATTGATTTGTGGTGATTTAGGGTAGGGTTTAGGGTGCTTATATAGAAGTTTAGGTTAGTTTAGGCCATAGGATTAACCCTAGTTTAGATCTGAGCCATCTAATCATGTCACAAGCCAACAAAACATGACACAAGAGCCAAAAAAGGTGCATCAGGCCAGACTGGCAAGACCACCCAGGTCGATAGGGGTGTCGACTGGGCAGTCGACACCATCTGGGGCGTGTCGACTCCCAAGTCGACTCCCCAGTCGACTTGGGGGCTGGGCGGGAAACTTTCCCGCCCAGTCTGTTTAGCTCCAGATTTAAAATTTGAACTGAATTTTGAACTTGGAATTTTCTGAAAACTCCTATGGGCCATAACTGGATCATACGGACTCTGATTCTCGAAAACTCGGACTCTATTTCGCGTATTTTTCCGAGACGAACGCAATGGCACAGCCCGTTTCCCTTGATTCAGATTTTAACATTTAATTCTGCCTTGATTAATGTTATAACATGTTATTCAAAATACGGGTTGTTACATTCTCCCCACCTTAAAGGATTTCGTCCCCGAAATCTTCAAGTTAGGAAGAACGTATCCTACCATCCATCTTCTCAAAACATCATCCACGAGCAGTCATTGTCCTTAAAAGATTCTAAATGATGTATGATCATATGCGAAAGGTGTGTGTATATGTACTTATTTAATGCGAAAATCAGGCGGTTACTGATTCAGCAAACCTCCTTAATGCAAAGTATGTTAGTGAAATGAGTCCATATGTATGCAAATTCCTAATATAATTCATAATCTCTACATGAGTGCACATGACATTCATCCATATGCAACATCCACGTGATAGCATAACAAGTTTCATCCATGAATAAGTATAAGCACTCATGCATATGCAATATGAAAGTGTGTGAGCCGATCTTAGTGCCTAATGTGTATCATGCATGCACGAGTATCCACTTGCAAACACTTGCAACCACTTGCAAACATCAAGCATAACATGTTTCAAATACATGTTTCATCCAAAGGGTTTCTACCTAAGGTTCTCATAACAGGATTAACGAAGTAACCAGATAAACATGGATAGCAAAGGAAAGATATGCTAACTAGGAAAAGAGATCGAGAATGTACCCTCAAAAAGAAATTGATAAAGGCCACGCATCTTCTCCTCGGTTTCCCAAGTTGCATCTTCATCGGCTTCACTCCACTGAACCTTTACTAACTTGACTTCTCGATCCCTCAGCTTCTTGATCTCCGTTCCCAAGATACAAATCGGAGCTCGCCTCAAAGTTGCCTCTTTTTCTACCTCCATGTCTTCAAGAATGCTAGGCTCAACTACCTCGGCTGACTCATGTAGGCACTTTCGGAGATGCGAGACATGAAAAACATTGTGCACTCCGACCAGCTTCTCGGGCAATTCCACCTTATAAGCCATCTTCCCAATCCTCTCTATGATAGGGAAGGGTTCTACGAACCTTGGTGCCAGCTTCCCATCTGCTCCAAAACGAACCACATTTCGCAAAGGAGAAACCTTCACAAGGACCATATCTCCAACTTCAAACTCTAAGTCTGTCCTTCGCTTGTCTGCATAGGATTTCTGTCTGTCTTGGGCCGTTTTCATTCGCCTTCGAATCAACTCAGCCTTCTCGGATGTGTCCCTTATCGTGTCAGGCCCAAGTATAAGCTTATCCGTCGTCTCCCACCAACATGTTGGTGACTTGCACGACCTCCCATATAAAGCTTCAAATGGTGCCATCCCTATGCTTGCCTGATAGCTGTTATTATAAGCAAACTCTACGAGAGGAAGGTGGTCTTCCCAAGTGCCACCAAAGTCAAGAATGCATAGCCTCAACAGATCTTCTAGTACCCTATTCACCCTTTCGGTCTGGCCATCCGTCTATGGGTGACAGGCTGTACTTAGAATCAATCGCGTACCCATCGCTTCTTGCAAACTATTCCAGAACTAGCTAGTGAAGATTGGGTCACGATCGCTAACTATGCTAGAAGGAACTCCATGCAATCACACTATCTCTCGAAGATAAACAAATGCTAGCCATGATGTGGTCCTTTTGCTCTTCAGCGGAACAAAGTGAGCACTCTTCGTAAGTCTATCAACTATGACCCATATCCCATAAAGCCCAAAAAGTTTGGTCAACTAAGTGGACACCTTCACCCCCAACTATATATCACAAACAGACGAGTCATACTCCTTATGAGGTTTGCAACAGAACTAAGATTGAAAATAGGACCGAGAGGATATACTTAAAAGATAGCATGCGAGTAAGCTCTACAAAATAATAGGGATCAAGGATATACTCTTAAAAAGAGATATGATGCGCGTATCTAGTCTTCAATCTTCTAAGTCGCATTTTCTTGTGCTTAATCCCATCGTGCCTTGACCGTCTTTTAACTTCATAATTTCATAGTTTCAAAATTTGAGTTGGAACTCATCTCATCGTTGCCTCTCTTTCCACTTCCCCTTATTATTTTCCTAAAAATACTTGGCTATAACTGCATTCTCATGGTTTTCATGCAAGCTTTCCAAAATTCGTTAGTGAATCCTGGATCTCGTTTACATACTATACGGTATTCTACGCAGTAGAACTATCTCTTGAAAACAAATGCCAATCCACGTTGCCAAATGTACTTACTAGGTTGATTTCTATAACCCATGCTTAAGCGAAATGGACTATCCGCCTTAGTGTCGAACACTACTCGATTGGATTACAAATTTCCAATAAAGGTGCCAAGGGATTCTAGGTAACTAATCACGACGGAACCCTAAAGGTCACATGAGATTTCGAGGGTATTACCGAGGCGAGTCATGAGCCTCGCAACCCTATGTTCAAAATCAAGAATGGCTCCATAACTGGATAACCAATCCATGCCCAAAATCAACCTGTATCCCATAAACCCGAGAACATAAGCATTACACATGAATTCTACGCTCAAGATAGAAATCCTCAAATCCATACAAATCATAGATAAATGGGCGGAACCCCTAATTGGATTTGAAACACTAACGGGATTTTCAACTAGACTAGTACTTAGGTGCAAACTTCCAACAAGATCAGAAATAAAACTATGCGATGCGCCAGAATCAAATAAGATACGAACAGGGAAATGTAAACATGACTTTCTATAGAAACACTACCTCGATCAAAAGCTGGAAGAGCGAGGAGAGCCTGCAACTGCCCTCCAGAGGGTCCTGCTCGCTGAGTTTGCCTTTGCCCTTGTCCTCGCTTTTTCGGGCAATCCTTGCTATAGTGTCCAGACTCTCCACAATGAAAGCATTCGTCCAACTTCCTTTTCTTCTTCCTACAGTCTTTGGCTATGTGCCTAGTGATCCCACAGAAGTTGCACTTCCTTGTCTTCTTTGCCTTGTTGTTGTTGTTCTTGCCTCCTTCTTGCCACTCTTATCTTCCTCATGAAGCAGGGCCATACTTACCAGACTCTCGAAGGTCGCGCCCATGGGTATATGAGACATGGCCAAATCGTGCAATGGCTCATTCAATCCTAGAGCAAAGTGTAGGGCCTTCTTCTGAGCTGCGTTAACCGAGTCTAAACCGAACCGAGCAAGCTGATTAAACTTATCCACGTATTCCTTAACGGTCATGTCCCCTTGCTTTAGTGATAGGAACCTCTCCATCTGAAGGTTCTCTTCTGTCGATGATAGAAACCTCATTCCAATCCTTCTCCTAAAGTCATCCCAAGTCTGAATTGGCCTAGTAGTGGTGGTGACTATCCACCAATATGCAGCTTCCCCTTTCAATAGCCATACCGTTAACAAAACTTTCCTACGGTCTTCTATATCAAAGATAGCAAAGAGGTCTTCAGTTTCCTTTAACCAGTTTCTTGCCTCAACAAAAGTCTCTGTCCCAATAAAATTCTTGCCACCCATCGCCTTAAAGTCCTTGCAAATCTTCGCGAAATCCTCTTGTGGATGGTGAGGAGGAGGAGGAGGAACCTCAGCTACGGGAGGAGGAGGAATGTTAGCCACGGGGGGAGGAGGAGGAATGTCCGCGGGGCCGCCTTCATTCGCCCTTGCCTCCATGTACCTTCTAAACCAAAATAGGTACTGATACGCCCTCCAGAATGGCAAAATTATCGGCCATACTAAAACGAAGAAAAAGATAGATTCAGAACAAGGAAACAAAGGATAGTGCTAATGGCTTTTGGGGAATAGCCTTTTAAAATAAACTAGACTTTTCTTGGAAAATACTTAATTGGTTTTGAAAATAGTTTTTCAAAAGGTTTTTTTTATAAAAAAACTTTTGTCCGGTCTAGTAAAACCTTATGCTTTGATACCAAATGTAACACCCCACCTCCGCCAGGGTCACTCTTGCAAGTACACTAGCTTTGGAGGGGTGTTGGACAAGGTAAACATGCATGAAGATATCACAAGACAGAACATATGAGTAAAACAGAGTAAATAAAGCAGCGGATAAAATTACTATTTCAAAACCATAGTCAAGTTACATCAAATTACTTAGTCATTATTTTCCAACTACTACAAGTCTAGAAACATAAACTGAAAACTGGAAATAACATAAAGTAAACTATCCCCAAAGTAGACGTGGTAAAGCCAGAGCGAGCTCAAGTCCAAACCGTAAATGAGCTATCCAGAAAGCAACCTAAAGATCTAAGCTAGGTGCTAGTGTTCCCACCCTGAGAACCTGGGGGGGGGGGGGGGGGAACGGAAGAAAAGAGGCGAAAGGAAAACAGGTCAGTCAAAAAGACTGGTAAGTCCTACCTACTATTATTATAAAAACTAATAAAGTTAACTGGACATGTAAAACAGAGATAAAACATAGGATGATAACAGGCATGGTGAAAAGTTAACAAGATAGATCAAGTGTGGCATCGCATATACAGGGTTAAGTTGCACCAAGTGTACTAGTATTCTAATCCATGTCAAGTATAAACAAGAAATGATCCTATAGCCCAATATTGGCCCAAACTCATGAGATGGCCTAAATCAAGGTCCAACTACTCGGTCTAGTCGATCGGCTCCCTATAAGCCTAACTCGTCGTGTATCGGTGTCATTCGGCTTAATCATGGAATGTAGTTAACTGTGCAAGGTCCACCCTAGGGTGTATCCAGTCCTAGGGTGTAAGCCACAAACACAAAACAAGCACGCACAGTCTAAACCTACCGGTGCCCATGTTCAACTCCGGACTTAATGTGCACGACCATGGTCCGCCTGAACTTAACTGGTGCACCATTCAACCGTCTCTTTTGGTCTCTTACAATCATCCCAGTAATCGTGCCCCACCCTAGCCTAGTCTTAGGGTATCCATGATACTATAGGTTACTGCTGAAAATGACCACGTAACTAGGATTTTCAAACGGGTTAAGTGTGGTTAACCCTATCCTAACCATGTATTGAGTTGGTCAAGTGTATCCAAGCAGTTCATGACTTAACCCTATCAATACATCGTGTTCAACTGGTCAAGTATATTCAAGTGGTCTATGACTTAACCCTACCAATCCATCATGTTTAATTGGTTAAGTATTCAAGTAGTCCATGACTTAACCCTATCATGTGGCATTAATTAACTTAATGCACCCCAACCTCTCACATTAGACCTTGTTGTGGTTACTAGTTAAGCCGGGCGGGTCCGGGTAGCTTTACACCACAACCTAGTCTAACCTCGGGTTTTAAGCGCGACATGACCAACTGCTCACATTGGGTCTTATTGTTTGTAGCCAATAGTTAAGTCGGTCGGTTTCGGGTAGATTTATGCTACAAACTCAACCCAACCTCGAGTTGGCCACTTTCATGTTTTCTACATGTCATGTCCACGTTCATGTTTTCAAACATAATCACATGTCATATTTTCAAGTCATGTTTCATGTCATTTAAATTTACCCATAACGTAACCCTATCGCACGTAAGTTCGCATCAACACAAATAGATCAAAAGGGGGAACGTAATGATATGATAATTTGGGCATAAAGTGGCAAAGTCTATCACAAGTTTGGGTGATATATGAGGCAAAGGTGTTCATCACAACTAGCATATAAAATTATTGGCCTCAAAACATGCATGACATCAAACTTAGCAATTAAACTAGCATGTAGTTCAACATCATAGGCAAAGGAGAAACATGATAATAGTTGTCATAGTGTGATAAACTTGTGGGTAGCATGTAGTTCAACATCATATGCGAGTTAACATCAAGGTTATAAGATGGTTCTATGTTGCATTTATGCATAACTACCAAGTTCTATGTTGCATTATGCATAACCACCAAGTAAAGCTCATAGCTTTCTACCCAAAAAGTCAAGGTGATAGTCCCATAACCATAGATCAAAAGAGTCATGTATAGATCTATGCATACAATGATAGATGCAAGGCAAGTGTTACACAAAAATCCCATTTCAACTTGCTACATGTCATATTAAGTTCATAGTTTAAATCTAAGAGTAGAATAGGGCTTACAAAGCGTGGTAATCAGACTAGAACACAATAAACAAGATTGAGACGAAGCCACACTAGAAATCCCCAAAAATTGATAGATGCAAGGCAAGTGTTACACAAAAATCCCATTTCAACTTGCTACATGTCATATTAAGTTCACAGTTTAAGTCTAAGAGTAGAATAGGGCTTACAAAGCGTGGTAATGAGACTAGAACACAATAAACAAGATTGAGATGAAGCCACACTAGAAATCCCCAAATGATAAGCTCCACTCAAAAACCCTTGAGAAATAAGAAGAAGATCCTTGCTTTGATGAAGAAAAATGGCTCTTTTACTTTAGAACTAGCTTAGAAAACTCAAGCTCTCATGAAGAAGATGGAGGCCATGATATGAAGGTGGAGGCCATGATTAGGGAGCATTTTGGCATAACCTAGTTGTAGGATTGATTTGTGGTGATTCAGGGTAGGGTTTATGGTGCTTATATAGAAGTTTAGGTTAGTTTAGGCCATAGGATTAACCCTAGTTTAGATCTGAGCCATTTAATCACGTCACAAGCCATCAAAACATGACCCAAGAGCCAAAATAGGTGCATCAGGCCAGACTGGCCCGACCACCCAGGTCGATTGGGGTGTCGACTGGGCAGTCGACACCAACTGGGGCGTGTCGACTCCCAAGTCGACTCCCCAGTCGACTTGGGGGCTGGGTAGGAAACTTTCCCGCCCAGTCTGTTTGGCTCCAGATTTGTAATTTGAACTGAATTTTAAACTTGGAATTTTCTGAAAACTTCTATGGGCCATAACTGGGTCGTACGGACTCCGATTCTCGAAAACTCGGACTCTATTTCGCGTATTTTTCCGAGACGAACGCAATGGCACAACCCGTTTCCCTTGATTCAGATTTTAACATTTAATTCTACCTTGATTAATGTTATAACATGTTATTCAAAATACGGGTTGTTACATAAGTTTACTATCCATGAATATCTAAGCAAGATCAAATCCGTATGTGACATGTTAGGGGCTGCATGGAAAAATTTGCCTGATTTCGAACAAATTATCATCATTCTAAATGATTTAATAAATGAATACGAAGTAGTGGAAGCAATTATATCTTCCCAGAAAGAATTTTCATCCATTGATAATGTTCATGCAATGCTATATGCTCATGAAGTAAGACTTGAGAGCAAAAGATCTCAAGATGGTGATATTAATGTTAATTATGCAGCCAGTAGTAATAAAAATAAAAATCAAAGTATCAAGAATGGTCTAACCTTCCAAAGAGGTGGCCAGTCATTCAGGGAGAGAGGCAGAGGCAGATGTAACAGCAACAATAACCATCCAAAATGCCAGATTTGTGAAAAAAGTTGGACATACAACTCCAAAATGTTTCTTTAAATTCAATGCTAATTATGCAGTGAATCTAAATACAAATCAAAAAGGAGAAAATCCTACTCTCAGCCTAGCTCAAGCATAAAATGATGTTGTTCCACCTGAATCATCAAGAAACCAGAGTGAAAATGCAAGGGCAGAACACATTTATGATGACAATTGGTACCCTGATTTTGGATCAACTAATCATCTCATAAATAATCTTGAAAATCTCAATCTAGGCAACAAAGGTTACAAAGGTAACAAATTCATTTGCATGGGAAATTGTAAGCATATACATATCTCTCATATAGGCAAAGGAAGCATAATGGTAATCGACAATTATTTTTACATAATTTACTAAGGTTTCCTGAAATCAAGAAGAATTTAATAAGTGTATCTCAATTTGCTCGAGATAACAATGTATCTTTCGAATTCTTCCCTAATTACTGTACTTTTAGAGACATACTGACTAGAAGTATTTTATTGTAGGGTGATGCTGTGAGAGGATAATATAAGTTCAACTTGCAAACTTACAATAATTCTGATATTAATACATCATGTTACAATGTATCTAAAATGAACAATTCTTGTAATGTAAGTATTTCTGATAATGACAGTACTAGTATTAAGAACTATTTATTTGAGTGTTGGCACTGTAAGCTAGGTCATCCTAATGCTAATATAGTTAAGAAAGTTCTTCTTGACAACAAGATACCCTTTGATAATGTCCAGTTACCATATAGTGAATTGCCAAATGGGCAAAATTCAAAAACTGCCTTTAACTGATTTAGTGAGATCTTTTCACCAGTAGTGAAATCATCCACTATCAGACTAATTCTCTCTATAGCATTAAATAATAATTAGATTATAAACCATTTAGATGTGAATAACGCCTTTTTAAATGGTTACCTGCATGAGGAAATCTTCATGCAACAACCCCTAGGATTCAATCAAAATGAAAATCAAGTCTGCAAATTAAAGAGAGCAATCTATGGCCTTAAGCAGGCACGTAAAGTGTGGTTTGATAAACTGAAAACCACACTCAACATCATGAGTTACCATCCAAGTAAATCTGATACCTCTCTATTTATTAAAATCTACAATTTATCTACTATATATATATATATATATGTAAATATATACATACACACACTAATTTAAGTTGATGATCTTATTATTACAGGAAACAATAGTGAGGAAATCAAAAAAAGCTAACTGAACACTTGAATGATCAATTTTCAATAAAGGATACGAGCTCTGCTTCATATTTTTTTGGCATTGAAATAAAAAGGCTATCTTCAACTGAATGCATTTAAGTCAAAGGAAATATATCTCGGAATTACTTACTAGGGCTAATATGCGTGAAGCGAATCCTCAGCCAACACATATGATATCAAATCAAAATTACAGTTAAAATAGGGGAGAAGCCATAGACAATATAAAACAATACAGGAGTGTGGTGGGAGCACTACAATATGCAACCATCACACGACCTGATATTTCATTTAGTGTTAACAAAGTGTCTCAAATTTTGCAAAATCCCCTCGACGAGCATTGGAAAGCTATTAAAAGAATACTAAAATAATTGAAGGGGACAATTAACTATAACCTATCACTAAAGTCTAGCAACAACTTCAACGTAAGAGCATATAGTGATGCTGATTGAGCACCAGACAAAGATGATCGAAGATCTATAACTGGTTATTGCATATACACTGGTGATTATTTAATTTCATGGTGTTCCAAAAAGAAAACTACCATTTCCGGATCCAACACTGAAGATGAATACAGAAGTGTAGCTAGCACCACTGCAGAAATACTATGGTTGCAATCACTAACGAAAGAGCTAAAAATTTCATCAAGCAAAAAGCCTACTTTATTATGTGACAATCAAAGCATGATATACATGACTGTTGATCCTATTCAACATGCATGAACAAAACACATAGAAATTGACCTATACTTCGTTCATGAGCAAGTGCAAAAAGGAATTCTACAAGTGAACTATGTGCCTACATATCATCAGAGAGCTAACATTTTTACCAAATCATTATCATCTAAAAATTTCATAAGGCTCAGAAATGAACTCAAAATTATGGAGCAATACAACCTGTCAGAAATTTTAGAAGCCAACAGAAGCTACCGAAGAACAAATCTAGAGAATACGAGCAATACAACCTGCCAGAGACTCGAAAAGTCAATAGAAGCCTCCAGCAAATAGATCTGAAGGATGAAAGCTGTTTTCATTACACTATCACCAGCCATGCTAATTTACTCACTTCCGCTGCTGATTTGATGAAGATTCTTCTATGTTAGCTCAAGATTAAGTGGAGATGGAGGCCGTATCCCTTGCAGTTTGCAACAAATTAGGTTTCGGCATCAAAATCCTAACCCTAATTTGAGCAAGGGTATTAAGATAATGAGGAATTCGGCTGACTTATTCTGTTTTATACATAAAGTTATGTTCTCTGGGCTTATGAATATTGTACTGGGCTGTATTTGTTTTTAGCCCATTAGTCTCTTTTCTTTTGATCGTTACATTTCCAACATGTATTATAAATACACAATACCATTGTACATTCTCATTCATTCACTAATACACAGAAATTTATCTTCTTTACGTAATCTCTGATCTCAACTTTTCTATAATTCTATCTCTATTAGCTGCAGATCCTTCCCCATCCACAATACGCTTTGATCTACTTTTTTTTCATGTGGATACAACCAGCATGATTGATGATGCCATTTCTGATGAACGTAAAAAAAAAATCAGATCAAGTAATGACAACATGGCCTCGATAGTATGAACGAATATAAGTACACACATCAAAAATTGTAGCTTTACAAATTGCAAAAAATGTTCCAAAAACTATACTAATTCAAGCTAATATGGGTTGAATTTTGTAAAAAGTTATCCAACTGATACAAACTTTAAAGTACAAGGGGGTGACTGTTTGGCAACACAGTTGTACTACTAAAAGCATAACCTATATTGTTCTCATGCACCATTATAGAACATCAAAATAATATCATATTAAAACTAACTTTAAATTAGTAAGATAGTAGAGGAAAAACCTGAGTGAGCTTTGTATTAGGTTGCCGTTTAATATTATCACCCTCGGCACAACGTAAATGGATTAATTGGTGGGGTATTAACATGAATGGGCGTGAACATATTTGGCTATAGGAAGATGAAATATAAAGTGGAAAGCTGGCTGTCCACATGAAATGGAGGCAAAACGCATGGTATAGGAAGAAAAATGCATGCAAGAATGGTTACACTGAGCCATAATGGGCCTTGGGGTGAGGTGGTTTGCTTAATTTCATTTAATAGTTAATTTAGTTAGTATATTTCTTTATCAAATTAGTAAACTAACTATTTAAAGGTTAGAAAAGTACACCTTCACCGAACCAAAAAGAATCTGTTCAACTCGCGGTTTCTGGGGTTATAATCATACCGAGAAACATAACACATTTTATTAAGCGTCAATATTGGTAAAATGTTAGGTTTGATTTAATTGCGGTTAGCGAAATGAAATAATTATATTTGATAGTGACACCAGTTAGCAGGATCAGACATCTTTCTACTATTAATTGGGGCAAATGCTGCGCTATCGGTTGTCATTGATTATTAATAATTGACTGATTATGTTGTTTGCCTTGACTAGTTTATGAGCAAATATCTATTTCTATTTAGCATCGGACTGGATTGAAATATTTGTTCCTTAACACATTGTGACTTATTTCACGATTTAACTATCAGGTGTTAAGCGATATTATTTGGTTCAATTCAATTCAATGAAATGACAACATGATGTGATTTATTTCACGATTTACCTTAAAGATGTTTAGCGATAATATTTAATTCATTTAATTTGTGAATGTAAATTAAAATGAATTGTCTTTAAAGTTGGTTTTCATAAAGGAATATGTTAACCCTCTTTTTGGCAAGAGTCTCAACGAGCAAGACCGAAGTCCAAACGCGCAAATCATATGCAAGTCACGCTTCAAAAGGCCGAGCAGGGGGCGCAACCTAAAGCAACGGCACATCGACCCAAGTCCAACATAGTCAGATTGACTGTGAATTACCTGAAGAATCGCTCACCAGGACGACCGAGTTTTCCGCCTCCAGAAAGAACTCATCGACCGATTATCCCGGGCCAGCATAGAAGATTTCTGCAGGGCTAGTCCTAATAATATCCCGACTTTCAAGGCAATAAAGGTGGTCAAACCATATATAGATAAAGCTTTACTTTTAATAAACCTCTTCGGGGATGCCACGTCAGCCACAACTTCCGAGGATACTATTTATGAATAGTGGAATCAGTCCTTCAGCCGCAATTCAAGCCAATAGATGGATTCCACACGTCTAGGCTTTCCCGAAATGGACGGACCATACCCCAACAACCCAAGCTGCATTCTCCACCTCTAAATACCGCTAAGCTTAAAGAGGAAAGGGGACTTTTGGCCAGAGGGCTTTCACCAAGCTTTTCATCTCTACGTTTCTCCATAACTTCAATCTCTCTAAAAGAAAGAAGAAGGGGAGACAATCATTTTCTTTCTCTTCTTCAAACAGAAAAAACATTGTACTTGTAATTAAAAAAAAGAGAAATAATATATAAAGTGGACGTAGGCATCGTCTTTGCCAAACCACTATAAAAACTCTGTGTGTGCCCCCCGTTCTTTTACTTTTTATTGTTTTTTTAATCTTTATTCGTGTGTTGATCACGCGATTAGGGGTTGATCGTCACTTGTAACCAACTTTTGACGTCAACACTTTGGAGCGCCTGGAAGGGGTCGAACCTACGACCTTCTGCTTATCTCAGGTGATGGCAAACAAACGAAAGAAAGATGCAACATCCTCTCATCCCGCAAACGCCGATGCACCCAACACCGATGCTGCAGATGTAAGCCACGAAGTTTCCTCCCATGACGACATGTCTCGATTCCTTACCCGGGACGACATGGATAAAATCATGGTCAAACTCAGAGACCATATGACATCTCAGGGTAAAGTCCTCGAACGACAGCAGCAGTTGATGGATCACCTTCTCGGTCGATTGGAAACAGGGTTGAACGCTTCAACATCAATTCTTCCACAGGCCAAGATTGGGACAACAACTTACCCTCAGTTTACTCGAAATCAGGCCACCGATTGGGCTACACCTTTATTTCACCGTGATTTGGTCCCACAATCCAATCAAGCCCAGCCAGGAGTATCGCTTCCAGCGACCAGCGTTGTTGTGGCCACAAAACATCAAGAGATGGACGTCAAGATCTAGGTCGTCTGGCAAATATGCCTCCGCTCTTTGGAACATCTCGACCTATCGAATCGGTCGAGCTACCACCGGGTCCCTCAGAATTAACTCCATTCCCATTACAACCCGAGATCTTGCCACAGGCCATTCTAGCCACTCTTCCTTTTGAACGAAGAGTTGGAGTAACCTTCCCTTCGAACGAGGGAAGCCAGCCAACAATGTTGGCCCTCACCGTAGCAGAAGAAAATGCTACCGTAAACCCCCTAACCTCGCTTCAAGCGGGGGCAACCCTAGCCTCCAAACATCACATGCTATGCTGGATCAACCCAGACCCTTTGTTACAGGCATGGCTCGACCCACGACTCATCAGGCTCAAGAGGGGCCATTCTTCCCAGAACCACCCGCCAGATCTCACCTTCCCTTATACCTTCACTCAAATCTCGGAGGTCGAGCCCAGCCAACGGCCACCCTTTCGAGCATGCTTTTGCCGGATCCTCGTGCAGAACCCTCTCAGGATGCAGAACTAAGTTCATGGCTACGACTCCTCGGAGATGGGAGCCATCTTGCAAGCACCGTCCGATGCTTCACTCGAGGCAAATCTTCGCAGCAAGACATAGACAATGTCAATCGCAGCCCCTTCACTAGAGAAATCAGAAATTCTCGAAATCCTCCAGACTTCAGGTTCCCAGCCATCGAGCCATACAACGGTCGCACTGACCCGACCATTCACCTCATTCGATACATACGACAGATGGAAGTACTTGGTGCATCGAACAGCTTCATGGCTAAGTGCTTTCCTCTCTTTCTCACAGATATAGCCGGTATGTGGTTTCGGTAGCTAACAACGGAGTCGATCAGTAGCTGGAATACTCTGGTCACCCTCTTCATCAAACAGTTTCGAGTGCATATCTATCGACCGAAAAGTGTCATGTTTTTATCTACCATCAAGCAGCGATCCGGAGAGACGCTAAGATCCTTTCTCGAAAGATTCAACGCAGCTGTAGCATCTGTCGATCGGCCCGAGCCATCGATGGTGCTGATGGCAGCCATCGCGGGAGTTCAGAAGAGATCAGAATTCTCAAAATCCTTAACCAGAGATCCCCCCAAAGGTATAGATGGTCTTTACTCCGAGGCCGAGAGATTCCTCCGACAAGAGGATGCCAGACTTGAAATGGAGATCCTTGAAGTTTTAGTAGCCAAACAACAAGGTCCACTCAACGACAATGGCCAGAATAAAGGAGAAGGAAAGGCCCCAGAAAAGGATGAACGCAATGTGCGACCTCGAAATGAAAACAAATATGATCGACACACTGAGCTCAATTCTTCTTTGCTCTATATCTACCTTGATATACACGAGTCTTTACCTACTCCAAGACCACCTCGACGAGAACCGACCCAGATGGAACTCAATTCTGGCAAGCATTGTATATTCCACAACGTAGCTGATTATAGTACAAATGATTGCCGACATCTGCGCGATCTCATCGAAGGACGAGTCAGGAAAGGGGAACTCGCTGAATATGTCAAAGATCGCGCCCCGGCCATGCCTCCGCGACCCTCTGCTCAAGCTCCTCAGGCTGGTCTGCGAGCTCCTAGAAACGGAAAGGACCCTGAGACTAGCACTCGTGGCATTATCATTAATTAGATTTTTTATCTTTTCTTTCGATGTATTTCATTCAGTAACAAGGACGCCTTGATTTTAGCTCTTGAGAATGCTCTGCAATCAATCGCTGTCCTTGTAGAATTTTTTTCTTTAGTTGCTTAGCATTTATGAATTTTACTTTTTGTAAAAGTTGATCATGTCGTGAAATCATTAAGCCAAGCATGGATAATGCTTGCCTCCCTTTTTTTTGTGGTCTGCGTGAAAGCCCAAACACCATTTTAAACACCTACTCCTTCAAGTGAGTGAGGTCATATTTTCTAAATACGAGTGTGGACAACTCTCTCTTCTTTACACCATAAGCATGCATAGCTTGCTAAACTAACCAACCTAGCATGAGTCGAGCATAAGAAACACTTGCCCTAAGCTGAGCATGGTTTATGCTCGCCCCTAAGCCGTGTATGGTTAATACTCGCCCTCCCTAAGCCGAGCATGGTTTATGCTTGCCCCTAAGCCGAGTATGGTTAATACTCGCCCTCTTTAAGCCGAGCATGGTTTATGCTCGCCCCTAAGCCGAGTATGGTTAATACTCGCCCTCCCTAAGCCGAGCATGGTTTATGCTCGCCCCTAAGCCGAGTATGGTTAATACTCGCCCTCTCTAAGCTGAGCAAGGTTTATGCTCGGCTCTAAGCCGAGCATGGTTAATACTCGCCCTCTGTAAGCCGAGCATAGTTTATGCTCGCCCCTAAGCCGAGTATGGTTAATACTCGCCCTCTCTAAGCCGATCATGGTTTATGCTCGCCCCTAAGCCGAGCATGGTTGATACTCGCCACCCTCTAAAGCCAAGTAGGATAAAATGCTCGACCCATCGCCCTCCTCGAAAACGAGGATAGTTTGTTTTGTATTTACAATAACCAACTCTCGTACAGATGGCAATCATCATCTCGGCCTTAATACGATTCCCGATGGTTGTAGGTTTTCTGGCCTTAATACGGCCTAGCATAGTCGTTGGGATTCCGGCCTTAATGCAACATCGGACCGTCAGTTTTCTGGCCTTAATATGGTCCGGCGCGACTATAGCAGCTCGAGCGTTTGTGCTTCGGTTCAGATTTCAGAACACACCTCCCTCTGTCGATGAAGATGCATTCTGAGGGGCAAACTGTTAGCCCTCTTTTTGGTAAGAGTCTCAACGAGCAGGACCGAAGTCCAAACGCGGAAATCATATGCAAGTCACGCTTCAGGAGGCCCAGCAGGGGCGCAACCTAAAGCAAAGGCACATCGACCGAAGTCCAACTCATTCAGATTGATTGTGCATTACCGGAAGAATCGCTCACCAGGACGACCGAGTTTTCCGCCTCCAGAAAGATCTCATCGACCGATTATCTCGGGCCAGCGTAAAAGATTTCTGCAGAGCTAGTCCAAATAATATCCTGACTTTCAAGGCAATAAAGGCGGTCAAACCATATACGGATAAAGCTCTACTTTTAATAAACCTCTCCGTGGATGCCACGTCAGCCACAACTTCCGAGGATACTATTTATGAATAGTGGAATAAGTCCTTCAGTCGCAATTCAAGCCAATAGATGGATTCCATGTGTCCAGGCTTTCCCGAAATGGCCGGACCATACCGCAACAACCCAGGCTGCATTCTCCACCTATAAATACCCCTAAGCTTAAAGAGGAAAGGGGACTTTTAGGGACTTTTGGCCAGACGGTTTTCTCCAAGCTTTTCATCTCTACGCTTCTCCATAACTTCAATCTCTCTAAAAGAAAGAAGAAGGGGAGGCAGTCATTTTATTTCTCTTCTTCAATTAGAAAAAACATTATACTTGTAATTAAAAAAAGAGAAATAATATATACAGTGGACGTAGGCATCGTTTTTGCCGAACCACTATAAAAACTCTGTGTGTGCTCCCCGTTCTTTTACTTTTTATTGCATTTTTAATCTCTGATCGTGTGTTGATCGCGCGATTGGGGGTTGATCGTCACTAGTAATAAACTTTTGACGTGAACAAAATATGAATTTAAATGTTTGATTTCAAACAGATATAAAATATTTTAAAATGAATATTTTGAAGATAATTAATGGTTTATAAAGTGTTTTATAAATGAAGAGAACCTCGACGACTTAAATCCCAATGTTTAAATGACTCGAAAGCAAAAACACTACGATTTGAAGATACTTGTTGTTATTAGTACGAAATGATATATCACTAGGGAATATAAAATGATTTATTATTTTAACAATGATTATGGTAACCCGTAACTAAAAAGGTGGGCATATGTTTGGGTATGGCTCGCTCTTGGGGTAGAGGCACATGCTTATATTATCGATGGCATGAAGGCTGAGACCCAATTGCCTTGTTATTAGGAGAAACCTCTCGGGATTGGTTGCACATGTTCTGATATGCTTAATAATAATATTTGGAATTTCCAAATCAATATTCAGGAATAAATTTGTTCTCCAATCCCAAAGTAAATATAGTTCGACATAAAGGTGATACGTGTTTCATAATTTTTGAAATAAAAACTCGGGAATAAATTCCAAGAGATAATTTTCGGAAAGATAAATTGATTTGAAAAATCTAAATGTAAGGATTATGTTAAGTGGGTAGTTTTCGTAATTACATATTTTTTGATACATCATGGGTTCCATGCGTCCTATTTGTGATAAGAGAACTATGTTGGCTTGATCCTGTAAATAAATTCGATACTCAATTAGACAGGGGTACGTAGGCACTCACAAGTGGTAGTGATTCATCCGTTTAAATTACAGAACATTTTTTTGTTCGTTGTTTGCTATATATATCGATTATTGATATATCTTTTCTGCTTATAATGTTATAACGCATTTACATTGTTAATTGAGTTCGCAGGATTTGATAGAGCTGTAACTCTCATCTGAGTGTACAGTAGTAGATGTATAACATTTAAGTTAGGTATGAACACCTTGTAAATTAATTACTCTTATTTAGTTGTATAATTAAATTTGTTTCCTATACATTTAGTACTGTTAAATATTTGTCAATTAGTTATGATCGGAGCATCCTTACACTGCAAATTATATACCGTTGCCCTGATCAGCGCAATATATTCATTTATCAGTTTCGGTGTTCGGTTCGTGCTGTAATTGTGAAAAAGCTTGCATAGTTCATTTTTAAAACGGAGCCATTTGAGTTCTATGTGTCCCTATTTTGGGTCTTATATATATTTCTATCATTTTGGTTCTGCAAAATACGATATGTTATTTTATTAGTCTATCCAATTATTATTTTTTCCTCGAATTGTACGCTTTTAAAGCATGCACGTAACATGCCAAGGAAACCATTCCATTTTAGATGTTACACTCTCAATTTCAATCAAGCGAAACCTGTGTATGCCATTATAAAATTCTAAAAGCCTTTCGTTTCTTTTCTGTTAACTATTCATTTTGCAATGGGTTGCGTGCTTCTTAAATAGCAGCTCTTCATTTGTCTTCTCCCAAGAGACATGAGATGGATTTAGTTCGTGAAAGCAAAAGGGAACATCATCATTTACTCTTATTAATGCGTTCCTATATGTATATTAACCCTAAACCTGTATCTTAACCGTTCATTTCTTTTGAAATATTCGATCAAATTAAAATCTGATTTCCAAAAGAAATGTCCAAACTATTCAATCAAATTAAAATCTGATTTCCAAAAGAAATGTCCAAACTATTGTTCATTTCCAATGACGAATTCTGAGCTGCTTCACCCTTTTACTTCGTGAATAGTAAAGCCGCTCCCACCAGCATCTTCCCATTTATTTCTTCACTGCTTTTTTTCTTTTTCTACCTATTCTCCTCCAATTTTATCCCATCGCAATGCTCCACCAGCCCGCTGAGCTCCTCCGCCCAGCTTCCTTCTCCGCTTTCCCTCCCTTCTCCAACCTGCTCCTCGCCCACGCTCAGCCCAGCTCGTCACCTGCTCCATCATGTCTCCCACTCGCTCCTCTTTCCCTCTCCATTGACGATGCACCCACCTAAAAATGCCCGAGCTCGCCCACTCCTTCACCTCCATCGACTCCGCCCTCATCCATCCGAAGCTCAGCCGAGCTGACCCCACCAGCTCCGCATTCCCCTCAGCCCACGCCTAGGTGAGGCTGTCCCTTCCGCGTCCTCCTCCACTTGCATGGCCTCACCACGGAGCTCCGAACCCATGCTCTTCCTAAAACCGTTCTTAGGTTGTTTACTTGGATAGCGTCGTTCTAATCCGGGCCCATTTATTTGCCGTCTCTAATCTGTGCCATGAAAGGTGAGTTTATCTCACACATGACTTACATTTTTCATGGATGTTAAATCAATAATGAACTGTTATATGAAATGTATAGGATTGCCGATAGAAATTGTTTGATTCGATATATATTCACATTTCATATGTGACACGATGTATTCATATGACACGTAGTTGCACTGATGATATACATGCTATGATTGTTGCAATATGATTGTTGTTTGTGATTGTTGATACCCCTAGTTTAGGAAAAAATTACTAAGGGTTGAAATGATACATACCTGAACGGACATTAGAATAGGGAAAAATCGTTATGGGTTGAAATGATGGACCTGAACGATTTTTCCTGAATTTGGGATCGTGAGTTAAAATGATAACCCGTAAAAATTTTATAAATTGCGGGTTGAAATGATAAATATCCATATCACTTGACCATAGGGTTGAAAACCATATACGGACATCGTTGGTCGTATTTCCGAAGTATTTTGATTTAGGAATTTGATTTAAAATAATAACTTAAGATTTTTAGTTTTTTATGTATTTATATTTTAAATATTTTAAACATAAAATTTTATAATTTTGAATTATATGCTTAAAATGATTTTTGTAAGTAAATACAGATTTAATGCTTATCTAAGTTTTTACTTTTAATTTTTTTATTTTAAACTATATAATTTGATCATATAGGTATTTTAAACTTTTATATTATTATAAATAAATATTTTTAAACCTATTTTCTATATTATTTTAATCTTATATATGTTGTAATCTATTTTCTAATTAATTTTATAATTTTATAGCCTTATATATATATATTCAAAGTTATATTTTCTTTTATATATTCTATAAACTTTAATAATAAAGTCAAGATGGATAAGTTAGATTTCATGATTTTAAATTCGAGGTTTAAAGTTGCAAATTTATATAATGATATTTGAACAATGAATGAACTCATATCAAGTTATGAATTTGAATTGATATGAACCTTTAGTAAAGATGATTTGGGTGAAAATATGAAATGAATTTGAATTTAAATTGGTTTGAACTTATAAGAGATAAATTTGAATTGTGAAAATTGATTCTAAATTTGAATCTTACAAATTTCAGAGAAAATGTATTTGAATTTATAATTGATGAAATGAATTCGATTTCTTCAGTGACTAACATGTGAATTTGAATATATATAAATTTTACATAGAATTGATTTTATAAATTGTTTGAATTGAATATAAGGCTTCGACTCGAATTTTAGGTAATAAATTTGAATAGTTTGGGTTGAGTTTATATATTATATGATTTGGTTTAAATTAAAACACCAAATTTCAAGTTGAATTATATAAACTAGATTTGAACCTAAGTGATCGGATTTTTCAAATTTACTTAATTGAACCCATATAAAGGAAAATTAATTTATACGAATTGTTAAATTTATAAATAATGATTTAGAACCGTATGACATGAATATACTTTGTTAATTTGAAATGTAAGTTTTGACTTAAATTGTATAGTTTGAACTCGAACCAAATGTTGAATTTTTTAATCGACGTAAAGCAAATTGTTGAATACTTTAAAACTAGGATTTTTGCGAATATTAACTAAACTAAAATATTCTCAACGTTAAATATTTTAGTATCGATTTAAACATAAAATGAGACCTTTAAGGTATGATAAATATAAGTCGACTATAGATTACAATTTGTTATGCGAATACTTTCGTAAGTTAAATAGTATAGTATTAGTTTATACTATATTTTGAGATCTTTTCGATATGGTTTCTAAATCAATTTGATTTTAAGCAACATAAATGAGTTATTTTCAGAATTGAATATAATCGAAGTTAGATATTTAAATTTGATTTCAAATTCGAATATGAGATTTTTTATATGCTATTTTATAAAATGATTTATAAAATAATGACCATGGTGTGAAAAATGTAAATGATTAGTTGTTAAAGAGACCAGGATCGGCTATTGTCATACTCTCTGCCAATACCGAAAACCACTTTAACAAATGTGTACGCGGTGGAGTTCCAGAATGAAGTAGGATGGTTTGGCGAACAACTCTATTTTGTTATTTTATATTAATTACGTGACCCTGACTACCTTGAGTCAGTTTGATGTGGCTAAAAAAGGAGCTATGCACGGACCAAGTGAGGTCATACCTATCGAGCGCACTTCTTCGATACTATTCTATTACTCTTGTGATTCAGTTTGGGCCCTTTTGATTATGGGAGTGCGTCTCGAGGTGGGCGGTAGTAGCTGCTATGCGTTACCACCAGTCCGGCTCTACAAATGGTGAATCCACCCTGGCATTCTTTGCGTGCCTTGTCATATGCCTTATACGAGCCCACTACCACTTTGTTTTGTACTGTTTTATATGGAGTGCCCTCTGATAGCCGTCCAGTCCAAGGAGGAATTACGGTATTGTATATGCTATGGGAATATATAAACGGTGTAAGGGTAATAATGGTAATCCCGCTTACGCTATTTTGATATTTTTACTTTATTGATAGGCACTATTGTATATAGCGTATTATACTATATAGTATTAGTTTGATGGATCCTTAGAGGATGGTGATCCCAAGCATCCTTTTAGTTATTGATTGCATTTCATCGAACATTCAATTTGAGTTGATTTACTTCCATGAGAATGTTAGTCCTGACCCGAGTTGTTTTGTTTTGAATTATTTCTCGGGTCAGATCAAGTATTACAGTTTTCGAGATTCACTCTTGGAGTTTGGAGCTTACCTTGGATTTTTGCTTACTTATATTTTCTTTCAGATCAGCTGTTCCAGTCATTTAGTTATTTTTGTCATTCTGTTTCAAAATGCTATCATTTATTTTTTAGACTTCTGTTATATTTCTGTAAACTATGTTGTAAATTTTATTTAGTAGTTTCGTGAACTACTATTGTATTATTTATTTCCACTGCGAGATATCATATAACTCTGTACCTGTGTCTGTGATCTTTGATTCCATGATTTATTCTATTTACCTCAGAAGCAAATAACGATCTGTCGTTTCGGACGGTTCGAATTTGACATGTTTTGTCGATTTGGCATGGTCAAAGAGGAGGGTCGTTACCAATCATGCATGTCCTAAGTACATTTGCATCGTCTACCAAACATAAACTAGCTATCATAATCATCAAATAAGTTTTAAGTCTGAAACTACATAATTGGCTAATACATACCTCATTACAATAACAAGCCATACAAACTTTCCTACTTAACATTAGCAACTGGTTCTTTAAAGCATAACTTCATAAATACCTAGCAAGCCTTTAAACTTCATTTTTCTAGCATAGATTTCCATACTTCTTTTAATTAGTTTCAATATTACCTACAAAAGCATTAGAGGCTGCCTCATTTGAATTGAGACACCCCACATGTTATTGAGCAAATAGGGTCAAACAAAATGTTTGGTGTGAGCATAACTAAGTTTATACAATTCTGCTTGATTACACATACTTTAAAATGCAATTCTATTACCTTGTTTTTCCATTAAAACCTAACATAAAATCATATTTTATCTACTAAATTATTCATAAAATAACTTTCAGAATTCAAATGTATGACATATCTAAAGCGTGCACATACATATACAACTTTAACATAAATAATCATTCTCAAGAATGTATTCACATGCCATTTCTTTTACTAGCGTAAACCTGACTTCATTACCTTTTCCCAACTATCATCCCCCATTCAGGTTATCATGTTTCATTTTTTTCTCGAGCCTGCTGCATTACATTGAACACCAACGTGCACACTGTGTGGGTCCCCTTATATATTAATACATCACACAAAGGACTCAAAGCATTAACATGCCATGTGCATGCCTGGTTTGCCACATGAAATCTAGACAGATCAATGTAGGTTGTGGTCATTCTAACAACACTTACCCCATCGTTTTGTTGATTTTACCTTTTATTTATAATCTACAGTCTACTTTACATGTTACCCTATCATCCAGGGTTACCTCACAGATTGATGTATACTCAACATGGTTTACAAAACCATGTCAATGATTTATCACACACAGAGGCATTTCACACTTACCAACTCATCAAATAACCATGTCTAAAATATTTAGGGCTTCATACATTCACAATACATATATAAAAGCACATCATGTGACCAATCAAATGGATATTTAAACCGGTTTTCATTACACATTAGTTTCCTTTATTTCATTATGACTCTGCATTTGATAAATATTATTGAGATTGTATTATTAGAGGTGTAAGGAACCTCCAGACCCCATATTCTCCTCATTAATCTCCTTATAAAAAGGTGATTCATAAGAAGATATTTGTAAAAGAAGTTCAACACACACACACACACACATATATTTATATATATAAAACATATCGCTCCTCTTTACTCTATTTATATAGAAATAAGCATAAGCGTGTGACCACTTATCCATACCGCCTTATTTCCACACTAAATCCTACCTCTCAATAATGTATATTTAAGTTATTCTTCATGAAGGTGCAATATAACACTTCCTTATATCCTAACATCATATTGACAGGATGGTGACATTTATACTTGGCAAAATAAGCTATTTCCAAAGAAAAACTCATTATGTAATCAATCAAAATGGTTTCCTTGCGGGAATTAATGCCTACATAAAAATAGTATATACTCACAATAGTGTTTTCTCCTATTTAATCCTGTAGTACTTAATGATAACCCAAACTCCTAGGTGTTGCAACTACTATTTGCTTATATTCATTTCATCCAAAAGAAAATAATCTAGCTCACAAGCCTAGTATTTTTATATTGGATAAATTAAGGCTGTTATGGTAATGGTTCCCTTTACCGTTTGACACATACCATTACCGTGCTGTTTTTACTGGTAAGCCAAAATTGCTTACCGGTACCATTACCGATCGACTGATAAACCGAAGACTAGTATACCGATAATCTGGTAACCGTTACACTGGTAATGTTAAATTTCTGTTTGTCCATCAAAGTATACATCTTGACATGTTTTTTGTACAAAGTGCATCTTTATTACACTATATATAGTGTTAGTTTATAAAAAAACATAAATGAGAAAGAAATCAAGTATACCTAGAATTATTTCCCCTAATTATTGGACTATATATAATCATTTATTTGGTCCTAAATGCATATAATAAGGCATATCAGGTGAATATACTTGTGTTTAAATTAATTGGTAAAATTACCGTTACCACTGGTAATGAAGAAATGTTACCACAATTTACCGTTAAAAATGGTAAATTTACCGTTACCATACTGTTTTAACTGGTATACCAATTTCAATCAAAAATGGTTACTGACCGACTAGTAATGGTAAATTTACCGTTACCATAACAACCCTAGGATAAACAAGGGTTTTAGGCCTAATTAATGTCATATTTACCCTATTCAGAGAAATAATTTGTTGATCATGTTAAATCACTCCAATCCATACCCATTTCCCTTTTTAGCTTTATGAGGGAATACACTATACCCTACCATGCCATGTCATTTTCTTTTTAGCTACACTAAGTATTTGGCTTTTTCCATTTTAACCTAACTATGATGCTTCCTGCATGTTCATACTAGCCACAAATTATACATATTTCCGTAGCCTATATAGGTGATCCTTTAAGTCTTTTTTTTTGGATTTTTCTAACTATGTGCATAATGTTCATTATCATATATATATGAACTTCATAAAATATAAATGTCTGTATACATTTTTTAAATTTCCAGAGATGATAAAATAAATTCGAACAAATGTAACAACCTACTTTACATGTACACTGAATATTCTTATCCACCCTGCACCTTATTCATGTAAACTTACTCCTTCATATATGTCGCGCGCGTGCGCGCGCGCGTGCACACACACACACACACACACACACATATATATATATATATAGGGACATATATATATATATATCCATAATACGTATTATTTTCTGTTTTAAACATTAAAACAATTCAGGTTTACCATAGTTTCCCCTACTTTTAAAAACTGTATCCCACAATTTAGCATATCTCTTATGGCATAGTTTCAAATTATCACTGTTTTCCACTCTAAAACCCTTCCTTTCTATTTTTACTATCCTAGCTTGTAATAGAATTCTTAACAAAATAAATTATGTTAAAATTTTAAATACCTTTTTCCCATTCAACAAACACTTTAGGGTACTTGTTCTTGATTTCACTCTCTACCTCCCAGGTACAATCATTAGAATCAAGACTCCATTGCACTTCAACAATTTTAATTATTTTGTTCCTTAATTTCTTTTCCTCCTTGCCCACTATTCCCACTGGCTCTTTCTCATATATCAATCAAGGGTTAATCTTCAATGTATTGGGTGTGTTTAATATAGTTTTCTCATCATGTCACTACGCCATATATGGCCCATTGAAATGAAAATCCAAGGTTTTGCCACAGCTATGCTGATTTTTGTCTATTGCAACCGACACTTCAAGGTGTTGGCATAGATATAATACTATGTTGCCGTAGTTATAAATTTATTCTAACATAAAAAAATACACCCCAATGATCCACATATTTGGTTAAAACAAAATCTCAAGCGTCCATCCCCTATCTAGTCCACAATCTACTGCGCTTCCTATGTTCTCACTAACATTTTAATTCACACAGGTCCTTTTCGTTTCATTCTCCCCCAAATTGCCAATTCTAGGGCTCTTTGGAGAATAAAAAATGAAGTCGATTGCTGAGGCCCTAGGATTCAAGATCGATCGCTTCTCCAATACCTTCTGCAATGACCGAATGATAGTCTAGTGAGATTCCAGATTCGCCATCTTCTGCAGCAACTAACGTGAGATCAAACAAAGAGGTGACTGGTAAGTGACTGTGCAAATTATTGTCCTGGAATCAAATGCCACAAAATAATGTTATTATATTACTTTTCATGCAAAATCTGTTGCATTCAACTAAATCTAGTTTATTTGGATTGAGGAAAGAAAAAGATATAGGAAATGGCTAGCCGTTTACATCTGAAATTTTTTTCATCATTCTTCATCATGTACTGGAGCAATTGCCTGAAAAGTTTTTCTTGAACACCAATTTGGGCTACTGGATGGTTCCATGTTGTATTATCCATTTGCACTTGTACTTACTTATTCTGGTCGTCAATACATGTAAAATTAGGCATGTCTATGGCATTTTGTTAGAGCATAGAGTTTCTTTCGAGCTTTTTGTATTAAAACCTTAACGTCACCACTAAATAACTATAATGGAGTATATCAGAATATGCAACTAAGTTACATCAATTCGACGGTGACGACTTTCATATTACGGTCGTTGTAGAATTCAGACGAAGAATGGATTTTTATAGTGCCTAGAAACAGAGAGATACTGTCAACATTATTGACTGAAATGTTTACACTGTTTGCTTGTTTATGAGAATGAATTTAGCTTTTATCCTTTTTTCTAAAAGTGATCTTAAAGTCAAAGTTTGGAATGGTTGAAGGGGCCTTAAAAATGAGTGATGCTATTCACCTCACATTTTATACTGATGATTTCTTGCGTCTTAATATTATTCAGCCTTAGTTTTACTTATTCAATAACCATAGTTAAAAATACTAATCAATTTGCAATATAAACTCATGGCTTTTTTGTGCTCTAAATCACCAAATGGAGAAGGGTACCAGCAGTTTGAAAAGAGGGGAGAGATGCATTGAACCTTATTCCCAGTTATGCAACGATTATGTTAATTTGCTTGTAAATATAGCAAAAATACAATCATATTATTAGTCCTTTGTCTCCTTATCAGCTAGATACTGACACTTCATGTTTCACAATGGTGAGTTATATATAGTTGTATGTGTGCACAGGCAGCCATGCACTTTAGCTTAGAAGTTGAACAAGAAACATAGCTTATTGTATATGGTAAGACATTGAGTATATATTGTTGTATGTGTGCACAGGAAGCCATGAGCTTCACCTTATTTAGTTTAGATTACGGTAAACATAACGTTTCATGTAAAATTATGTGAAATAGACAGGATAATCATACCTTTTTCGTATTATAACTATCTGCAAGGATCAAGCATAGTTACTTCTTCTACCGATGATTGCATTTTTCGAAACTTTTTAGAGCACGTGCCTGAAGTCAGAGAGCTCACTTATGATTTCAATGCAAGTTGTTATGCATCATGTCTAGAATATCTACAGAACCTGAAACCAAATCTATCGTTGGTTATCCATTTACACGATTACCTTGATACCCTTTATACACAAATTCGTCATAAAGCAGTAATCCAATACACACATCCGTTTAATTCTGTCAATTTACAGTCAATGGCCGACGTAGTCAGAACTGATGTCTCTGGATTGGACTTATGTCAATGAATTTATATAACTCAATGGCCGATGCATCCTTGTTCACAATCCTGGGAAATTCGGTTAACACATCATTGTTCACAATCTTGAGAAATTTGACTTATTTCTATGAATTGCGTTAGCCATTCAATACAAACATCCTTGCTCACAATCCTAGGAAATTTGACTTATGCCTATAAATATGCATTCCAACTTGAAATTGCAATATGATAACTGCAATAAAACATGGACGAAATGTGAACGCACAAAACATCATTTATAGTAATTTATTCCTTCATTTTCAGGCTCTTTGTAGTGGATTTATCACTTTGTTGTTTTTATCACTTGAAATCCTCTTTGCGGTGGATTTTTGGAAAAGTCCACTTGGTGAGATTGTTATGGAACATTTCATCATCGATTGTAATCCCCATCAAGTACCTTAGCATAAGCTATGTTTGAATGGCAAAGTACAAATTTTTGGAGCACCTTTGATAATTTATCTCACTTACTATTTTTGAAACAGAAGCAAGTCACAATTGATGAGACATACGTTTATCATGATGCCCAACAGCAAATGACTAGTGTCAACTTATTGAATGTTATTCCTTGGCAAATGAACACGGGCTACTCAACAGCAGCAGCGCCGAATGCCGCAACCATGCACTGGGGTATGACGGAAGCTCAAACATCGATGAATACGAACATGAACTGGCATCAGTTGGGAATATCAACATGGGATGAGGCGTTTAGGTCAGTTAAACACGAACACTTTCGTTAAACAAGATAAATTCCTCTCTATTGCCTACTGCAAAGATATCCCTTATGTACTCATTATTCCTTCATGAAAGTCAGTTAAAAGTTATATTATTGTCTATATATCTGATATTTCTTTTATGTATCTCAATTAGAAGTTGTATCACTTACATTAATACAAGTCAGTTAGAAGTTGTATCATTATATAACTGTTAGATCCAAAATTGGCTCTAACACCCAAATTGTTCAATTATTCAGAAATCAATTTCAGAAAAAATGTTAGAAAAACAGAAAAGACGTAAGATTTATAGTGGTTCGGCGTTAACGAGCCTATGGCCACTTTATATCTATGACTATAATTGGAAACAGAGTACAATCGATGATTTATCCCTCAATCTCACTCTTACAATGTTGATTCACTAAATTATTTCAAGACAACTCGGAATAATAATAATGAAGGTGTAATAATGGTGGATTCAGAACTCAGAATTGGCAAAAGGATCTTAAAAAATGGCAAGTTCTGGGCTATTTATAGCTGATTATTGTAGGCGGATCACGGTCATACGTGGCACAAATCCTGAAGATCTTGGGCTGGTTCGTAGCTTGAGGGAGAAATAGTCAATATGGCCATTTTGGACAGGTGTCACTGGATCCTGCGTTTGCGGATCGTGAAAGATTTGGTCATGGCCTTTATCTAGTTTCCTGGTTCGGATCAGGTCGCGCTTTCATGGAGGGATCGGATCGAGCTAGGAGGAGCGGGTCAGATCGGATCTGGTTGACACGAGAAAGTTGGATCACATCTGGGTGACACGAGCAGGTCGGATCGGGCTTGCAGGGGGCGATCACGATCGGGTCCCGGCCTTTCCACAAGTAAAGCTTCATCTTGAACTCGCGCTTGAATCTTGGTGGCTTGGTCCAAAAGCTAGCCACCATTTTGCACCCTTGAAGTATGTTTTATCAAGGATGGAACGTGCTTCGAAATTTCCGAATTACCTTTTCATGAAGTGATGTGAATCAAAAGGTCTTGTTCGTCTGGATCGTCGTATAGCTTCCAAAAAGTCATGCCTCTATAAATACTCAGTTAAATCTTCAGTCATTTCTTTGTTCATTGCTTAATACTCATCTATGGAGCTTTTGGAGACTTCATTGTCAAATTGCCAGGTAAACTTTCGAATTTTCACAGGCATTTCTGAGTCTTCATTTTTGACAATTGTCTATCGGGTCGGATCGCCAATACGCCCCATGAACCGTGAGACGCGGCTCTTGCTTCCGTCTGGTGATTGTTTGGGATTTCCAACGAAACGCGATGGGCATTTACCCTAGATAACGAGCCGTTTGAGGGAGCGGCCCCTCTTTCTCTGCGCCAGGCTTTAGTTCGTTGCCCATTCATTTTCACGGTCCGAATGGGACAAAAAATGGAATACCAACGGTCGCTTCTTGGTCTATATATGCCGAACCCCTCTTCATTCTCCCCTTTCTTCTTCCTTCTGCTGCCGCTCCTCTCTTCGAGTTAACCCTAACTTCAATCTCCAAGAAAAACCCATTCGTTTTCCCCATTTTTAAGAAAGGTAATCATATTAAAAATGTATTCTCGCATTTTTATCCTTGTTTTTCTTGAGTTTTTGCTGATTCGAGAGGAGAGACGGTGGAGTTTTGTGGTTTTTTGAGGTTTTGGAAACGACGATGGCGAATTGGTTCAGCTGCTGAAGTTCGCGGATGGGGAGGAGGAGAAGAGAGGAAGAAGGAGTTGGGCAGTTCGGTTCGTAGTTGTGGTTCGGGTTGCGATAACAATTGGATGGAGAAGATGAAGCTGGTGTTTAACGTAGAAACGGTTCGGATCGTGGAGATGGCAGGACAATGGTTCGCGAGGAGGGTAAATGAACATATTAGAATTTAGACGATGGATTGTTCCGCTGTCCAAATCTCGACTCACGAACCAATGCTTCATTGCCAACTCGACCCCCCGGCAATCCGATCCCTATGGACCGATCCGATCTTACGCACCAGCGTTTTCTCCGGCGATCTGACCTTCATCTTTCCCACAAACCGATCTGGAAGGTGATCCCTCATACACATGAACTTAAACAATGCATCGTAATCGCAATCCATTGAACAGTTAGGTTAGAGCCTTCGAGATGGACGTCTTGGACTGACTGACAACATGACTTAATAGCATGCTCACTGCACTTATCCAATTTATGTTATGACTTTATTTTCCAGTATCACACACATTTGCACACATGAGCACTTGCACATGCACGAGGTCCGAGGGTTATTTTCAAATCTCTCATGTTTGCTTACCAAAACAGCAATGTTGGATAATCGTTCTCCTGAAAGATCTGAAACAGAGGTGGACCCGGAGGTGCCAGAACACCTTAATCCCGAGGTTCCTCCAATTAATCCAGAGGGTGTGGATTCTGAATTCGAATATGTGGCAGAGACATAATCAAATTCATCTGAGAGTACCTCGCTTGAGGAGGTGTCCGAAGTGGATGACCAAGCTCCCGATGAGATCCCCGGCGTTCTAGAAATCGAGAAATTTACTGACTCTTTAGCTTCCAAACTAGATGATATAAAACTTAAGAAAATTTGCTTGAAACAGGGGATCCCCTGGGACGATGTGAAAACACCCGAAAGCGGGGATAGACCTCATCTGGCTCTAGAAGGGTACATGGCAGTCAGCCGACTCATGTGTTGGGTAGGCGCTATTCCTCCGTTTTCTCCAATCATCATTAAAACCTTAAGACGATTGTGTATTGCCCCTATGTAGCTTCATCCCAATGCTTACGCAGCCTTGTACACTCTATATGTCGCATATGCAGAGATCCTGCAAACTGCGCTTACTTTTAAAGACTTGAAATTCTGCTATCTTTTTAAGCACCATTCCACAGTGACCCCAAATTTCTCTTTATTTGAATCAGTAGCCAACAGGAAAGTTCTGTCTGATGATTATAGCAACATAGGGGATCCCAAAGATGATTGGATTTACATAAAACACTAGGCTAGGTGTGCGAGGAGATGGCTCAAATCTAGTAAGTTTCGAGCCTCCAGGTGCATGACTGGATTACATAATCGAAGTATTAACATGTTTCTTTTTCCTTTGCGCAGATCACACATTCCCCAAGACGGAAGGCTTAGTGTATAACAATCGATTATCCCGCCTTCTTAAAAGCAAGTCTGACTTATTGAAAATCAAGAAATGTATTACCGACGGAAACCTTCACAAGCACCATCTTTTGGACATAAGATTCGGACTTGACGCGGGTGGCAAACCTTACAAGTATGTGCCCCCAACTGAAGGAGAAGGAACTTCTCAAGTTGTAAAAACAACCATTCTTCGCAAGAGTCCTTCGCCGTTGACTAATCAGGATGACGAGGATTTAAACGTGTATAAAGGATATGAGGGACGAGATGATAAATCAAAGGAGGTTCCAACCTCTGAGGGGTAGTCTCCACTAAGGACTTCATCGCCAGTTGAGTCTATTGCCTAAGACGAATTAACGGAGGAACATATTTTCGGGGAATTAGGTAAAATTCCTTTGCCAGATGATATTTATACTCAAGAAGATTTCGGATGGGAACCAAATTTTCCAATCTTCGAAAAGACGGGTGCCCCAATTGGAGAAAAAGAAGTCACCCAAACGAGCTTAACTTCGGGCCCTGGTCCTTTTTAAAAAAGGGGGATTTCACGGAATGCACAAAACACACGCACCATTTATTATAACACTCTTTTGCTGCTTTGGTCCATAGTTCTAATACGCACTTATTTTCTTTGCAGGAAAAATGTCTCGCAAACGGTCTTATTCCTACCGTTCGCTTCGCGAGGGCACACCAAGCCTCCTTCCAGATCCTGAGCACACTCATAGCGATAGTCGGGGAAGGGATAGTCGTCGGCCCCGGGATTCTCATCAATCTTATTCTACACGACCTCGATCTCCACCGAAGCAAAGTTATTGAAAGCCACATAGTCGCCCAATGCCACCAGCTGGGGGAAAGCAACTTCCTAGATATTTAACCCCTCCAAAAAGTACTCCTTCTCACGCCCAATCTTCTAAAAAACACCCTGAGCCAAAGGACAAGGACAAAGATGAGGGCAGGATTATTAAGAAGGGGAAGGCGGTTCCTACTTCATTTAGTGAGCATGGCTTGGACACTACTGCTGCAAGGGATGATGCTCCCATTTTTGAGATTATGGCCAGGTTAGAGCGCCTATGAAAACAGTTTCCCGACATTTACTTTGAGAGGATGGTGTTCGTCCCAGATCTTGAACCAGTCCCCGAGGATTGGGACACAGAGGTTATAGGGTATATGTGCCATGTAGCTAAACAATACGAGGTAATGAAGAAGCATGCTACTACACTCTCTACTATCATCCGCCGGATGGAGACGGACTCGGCCAGGGACAGAGTAAAGATTGACAATGACGCTAAGGCTAGGTGCAAAATGGAAAAAGAACTGTAGGATGCACAGGCCCAACTGGCTTTGGCCCAGCGAGATGCAGAGAATTACAAATCCGAGTTGGAGAGTGCTAGGGAGCGTTTTCGTAACGAGCTTGACTTAAATAGCCAGGAACGGGTGGCCCTGAGGAAGGAAGTAGAGGATCTCAGGGCAGTTAACACTAAATTGAAGACAGTACAGGATCGCTTTTCTGCTGAGAAAGTGGCTCGGGAGAAAGGGAGGGCGAGCTTAAAAAATTTCCTTGCCCTTTCCCAGAAGGAGAAGGAGGTTCTAAATGATCAACTCGCTCAAGCTGAGGAGCGTGTAGCTGTCACTGAAAGCAATGCGAATAGCGCTCTTGAGTCAGCAGCTGCTGCGGCTAATAAGCTTGCCGAAAAAGAGAAGGATATAGATAGCTTTGAAGAATTATTGTTCGATTTCTTTGGTCAAGTTATCAAGCATCGAGACATCTCTTGGATTCCAGACTACCATGTTACCTTGGCCAATATATGGGATGCAATTGTCGAGGGTGAGAAGCGGCGACTGGGGGTCGACGAAATTGACGAGCACCAGCTGATGCAAACCTTTCTCAGAGGTGAAGAGCATGAGGCTTTGGAGGAAGGCAGATTATTTATCCACGAGGAAATGGAGAGGGAGAAGAGCAGGCTCAAGGGTAAGGATAAGGTTGGCGAGAGTTCGAGCTCGGTGGTAGAGCCAAAACCCTCTGAGGTTGAGGGATATAACCCCAATGATCCATTGATCCCCTTGGCATCTACTCCTCCAATTGTCTGGACCACCAGTGCAAATCTGGGAGATGAGTCGGCCGAAGGTATCTCCACATTTTCTCCACATTTCACTAAAGCAATCGTAACTTGTCATCGTCTCATGGGACAGACAACTGACGTGGCCACATCTCTTGCCGATTTTCTAGCCTTTACTTCTAATGGTGTAGGTACCAAAGTGGTCGAAAAGGGTGCAGAGGAGAAGGCAGAGGCTGAGAAGGTTGAGGTTCCTCCGGGTTCTGGTATCGAAGGTTCCGAGGTCTCAAAGCTGACCAGGGGCTCAACAAGTGATAGAGTTATAGTAGCACCCGTGGAGTCTGGCACTGGCGCTCCTGCGGACGCCGAGATCTTTACTGCTCTGCATGACACAGACGGCGGTCATGGAGATGAGGAAGAGGAGGTAAAAATCATTGACAAGGCCAAGGGTAATGATAGCGAAACCTTGGCTGACATATAGGCTAGGAAGGAGAAGCAGTTGGCTCTAAAGAGGGAGGAACAGAATCCTGTGTTCGTGACCCCTATTTCTGAAATCGACCCCAAGACAAGGTTAGTTATAAGATTCTGTTCTAGATCGATAACTTCACAGCTTGCCTCCAAACCTTCCAATCCTTCTCTGGAGCCCCTTGTCGACAAGAGGAAGAGGAAGAAAAGTGATCGCTCCGGTACTGATAAAGAGGAGTTGGAGAAACAGAAGAAGGACAAGAAATTAAAGCCATCTCTCAAGTGCAAATAGAATGCAGCTATTGGCTCATGTTTTAGTTTTAGGATTTCTTTTGGCCAAAAGATGTAGTCGTGAGATTGGCCCTCACTTTTGGCTTAGTTTCTCGTTTTTTGTATATCCGTTTCCGGTAAATAAGGACCTACTTTTTTTGCATCATTGTGTTCCTGCAAATTCATCATGTTAGCAGAGTTTAAATAATCATAACTGAAACTTTCATAGTTAAATGTTAAAGTCGTAAGTAACGATCATTAATCATAACGAAAGCAATCATCAGGAAATACTTATGCTAAGTAATCGTGTGGTGATGCACGTATATATTCCTAATTGATCGTCATTATAGTGTCTGGCCTAGCCCTGTTGGCTATCGTTTAGGATTATATTCGTAGATCCCGATCTTCCCATGGGGTAATGGTTCTTACGGCGCTAAGTCTCTAGCGCTTTTATACTCTCCTGATCCTTCAACGGGTTAGATTTTGCGTGACACTAAGTCTCTAGCGCCTTTATACTCTCCCGATCCTTTAGCGGGTTAGAGTTCGCATGGCACTAAGTCTCTAACGCCTTTATACTCTCCCGATCCTTTAGCGGGTTAGAGTTCAAGCTCAAATTTTTGGTCTGCTCACCGATCCTTCAGCGGGGCAGAAGTTCTGGTGGCGCTAAGTCTCTAGCGCCTTTATACTCTCCCGATCCTTCAGCGGGTTAGAGTGTCGCCAAGGCGGTTTTATCATGGTGCACCTGCATGCCTTGCGGACGTTATCTTTGCGTCCTTTATACCCTCTCCCTGATCTCGGAAGTTAGAGTGCAAGTTGTAATGCAATTTACCCCACTGCACCCTTTTGAAGCATTAATTATCGTGAACTTTCTAATTTGCTGAACGACATTTTGAATTAGCTGTTCTGAGATTACTGCATAAATTTAAAACAATTCCCGAAATGGTAACAGTATATATATATATATATATATATATATATATTGATCAAAATAAAAGAGTAGATAAAAAGTGGTGTAGTAAAGGTAAATGACACACAACATTTTTATAGTGGTTCGATCGAATCATGACCTATGTCCACTTTATAATCTTTTTTTCAAATAACCAGACTGTTCTAGGCAAGTCGAGGCTTTTTACATGGTTCTAAAAACAAAAGAATAAAACTGACACTTTTTATGTAAGGTAAAAGCCGCAATTGCTGGGCATTCCACACTCTGGGGATTTCATCTCCGTCTACGGTCGCTAGCTTGAAGGTTCCATTATCAAGCCTTCATAAAATGGAGTACGGTCCTTCCCATTTCGGGCCCATATGTATCGGGGGCGGAAAGACACGTTTTAGAACCAAGTCTCCGGGTTCGAACGTCCGAGCTCGGACTCTTCTGTTGTAGTACCGAGCTTTTTTCTGTTTGTGCTTCAAGGCACGTAAGTCGTCTTTGTCCCTTTTTTCTTCAATTATGTCCAGGGATTCAAGGAGCAACTCATTGTTGGTCATCGGGTCGTAATAAATGGTACGATGGGATGGTACTTCTAACTCGACTGGAATAACTACTTCAGCTCCGAAAGCAAGGGAAAAGGGGGTGTGACCCATCGCCGACTTGTACGTTGTTCTATAGGCCCATAGTGCCAAGGGCAATTCGTTGACTCACATTGCTTTGGCCTTCTTCAATCTTTTCTTAGAATGGATTTGATCACCTTATTTGCCGCTTAATCCTGTCCGTTTGATTGCGGATGTGCCACAGAGGTGTATCTTTTCTTGATGTGATACTTTCGACGGAAATCTTGGAACTCCGTGCTGTCGAATTGGGTCCCATTGTCGGTTATGACGACTTTTGGAATCCTAAATCGATAGATGATGTTCTTAACGACAAAGGTGATTACTCGTTTGGTCGTGATCATGGTCAAAGGCTCTGCTTCTTCACAATTAGTGAAATTATCCACGGCTACAATAGCGAACTTTACTCCGCCCTTTGCTATGGGGAGGCTCCCAATAATGTCAATTCCCACATAGCAAAAGGCCACGGGCTTATCATTTTCTTCAACTGGTTAGGTGGCACCCTAGGGATTTTGGAGAACTTCTGGCAAGCATCACAACGTCGTGCATACTTGGCTGCATCCTTGTTTATAGTGGGCCAGAAATAGCCGTATCGCAATATCTTCTTTGCCAATATTTGTCCTCCTATGTGGTCGCCACACTCACCTCCATGGACTTCTTCAGCACACGCTTGATGTCGTCATGGGCAATGCAACGGAGGAGAGGCATCGAAAAACCTTGTCTGTACAGAACTTCGCCTTGCAACACATATCGGGAAACCTTCCGTATAACCGCCGCCTCTCGCTTTTCTTACTTGGGAGCGTTCCATTCAACAAGAAATTCTTCAGTGGGGTCATCCATGACTCCCTTTCAGGTTCAATTTCCAGTACCGGATCAACTTCCATCTTATCCACACTGGCGAACTGTAATACTTCAATCGGGACTAGCTCCGTATGTTCTGGATTATCGGAACTAGCCATCTTTGCTAACTTGTCTGCTCTTTGATTTTCTGCTCGAGGAATGTGAGATGTACTATGGTGCTCAAAACCACCCAGCAACGTTCTAACTTTTTCCAGATATGTTATCAAACTTGGACTCTTAGCTTGAAATTTTTCATTAACTTGGTTCATGACCAAATTAGAGTCACAGAAAATGTCTAGCTTTGTAATCCCTAGTTCTTTTGCAAGTTTCAACCAGGCAATCAGAGCTTCATACTCGGAATCATTATTGGTCGCGTGGAACTCCAATCTAAGAGCGTAGTACATTATCCGTTTCTCTGGAGTTTCAAGAACCACTATGGCACCTGATCGTCTATCATTTTTAACTCCATCAGTATATAGCTTCCAGGCATTGGAGTCAAGGAGTAGATCTGGTGTATCATCTTCCTCGGTTACCATATCATTTTCTGGGATGGTAAATTCCGCTATAAAGTCTGCAAGTGCCTGCCTCTTATCGACCTCTGAGGTTTGAAGTTCAGGTCGAACTGACTCAGCTCAATGTTCCATTTGAGCAATCTTCCCGATGTTTCTGGCCTTTGTAGGACTTGCTTAAGCGGGTGATCAGTATAAACAGTAATGGGATGAGCTTGGAAATAGTGACGAAGCTTCCTAGATGTGATCAGCAAATTGTACATGAGCTTTTCTATCTTTGGGTAATTTCATTCTGCGGCTATCAATTTCTTGCTCACATAGTACACCGGTCTTTGCACCTTATCCTCTTCTCTTACCAAAGCCGAACTGATCACGTGGGATGACACTGCCAGATACACGAATAAATCCTCGTGATCCACAGGCTTAGACAGTATTGGGGGTCTCTCCAGAAGATTCAACAGATTTTGGAAAGCTTCTATATAATCAGGAGTCCATTTAAAGTTGCGCTTGCCTCACTTTATTAATTCGAAAAACGGGATGCATTTATCTGTAGCTTTTGAGATAAATTTGCTTAGAGCTGCAACTTTTCCAGCAAGGCTTTGCATATCTTTAATCTTCTTTGGTTCTTGGATAATTCGGATTGCTGTAATTTGGTCTGGATTAATCTCGATTCCACACGAGCTTACAATGAACCCTAGGAATTTTCCAGATGCTACCCCACTCGAGCATTTCAAAGGATTCAATTTCATCCCATATTTTCAGAGAATTTGAAACATCTCTGCCAAATCGTTGGTATGATCGGACGACTGTTTGGACTTTACCAACATATCGTCGACGTATACCTACATCGTTTTCCCAATCTGGTTGTAAAACATCCTATTCACCAACCGCTGATATGTTGGGCCGACACATTTCAGACTGAAAGGCATCATCACATAGCAATAAAATCCCAAATCTGTAATGAAGCTGGTATGCTCTTGGTCTGGAACATGCATGGGGATCTGATTATACCCCAAATAGGCATCCATAAAGGAAAGGAGTTCATGACCTACAGTTGAATCTACTAATTGATCGATTCTAGGCAACGGGAAGCTATCCTTCGGACAAGCCTTGTTTAGATCAGAGAAATCGATACACGTTCGTCACTTTCCATTGGCCTTTTTTTATACCAAAATCGGACTTGAAATCCAGTCAGGGTACGTCGAATCTTTAATAAATCCATTACTCTTCAGTTACTCGACTTCTTCTTTCAATGCGGCAAACCTTTCTGGACCCAACATTCGCCTTTTCTGCTTGACAGGAGGATGTTTCGGGTTAATGCTTAGAAAATGACTCATAATCGAGGGTGATATCCCACACATGTCTGCATGGGTCCAGGAAAATACATCCAAGTTAGTTTTCAGAAAATTTGTTAATTCCTTGGCTCAAACGGGATCCAATTGGGTCACTATCATCGATTGGTACATCCACAGCTGCTTCATTGGGAGTCGCCATTCTGCCACCAGGCTCTTCATCCTCTCTGGGATGTATGTCCTCGGGCAACTCTCTAGGCGACCCTCCCAAAGGTACTTCCTTTAGTTGCTATGACGATTCCTCCCTTGGAGGGGAGGAACCACCTTTCGCTTCTATATCTCTTCCTTTGTGGAGCAGTTTTAATTCTGCAATGTAGCATGATCTTGCAACAACTTGATCTCCTCTAACAATATCCATACTGGAATCCATTAGGAATTTCAATAATAAGCACCAGGGTGCAATAAAGGCCCTAAATTTGGCTAGGGCCAGTCGGCCCAAGAAGGCATTGTACGGCGATTCAATATCCAGGACTACGAAGGGGAGGATCCTCACTCTCTGGCGTTTCCCTTCCCCAAGGGTTACTGATAATTCCACATATCCTATTGGAGCGGTCGAGGCCCCACTAAATCCACATATCCGACCTTCACATGGCTTTAAATCCTTCGGCTCGAGTTTCATTTGGTCGAACGTTTTCTTGAACAAAATATTGACCGAACTCCCGTTATCTACCAAGACCTTATGAACTATAGCTAGGCCAATGGTGACGGTGATCACCAACGGATCTTCAGTTGGGGAGTGTACTCCAATACTCTTTCGCTCGCAAAATATGACGTCATCGGACATCGTCTTTTGTTGCTTAATCGGAGCACTGTCCTCGTGGTTACTACACTCTCCCACTTCGAAATGCTATTTAGCTGCATTTATGTTTTGATCCATAGCGCTGAAATTGTGCCGTGCTAGGTGGAGTCCAACAATTATGGTATTAATAACAATATTTTTCCCTTTTTGCTGAGTCGTCGGTTTAGCAGTAGTTTGGCTTTGGTTTGGGGCTTGTACGGCTTGCCCCCTGTCCCTGGGAATCACCTTATACTCATCAAGCTTCCCTTCTCGGAGCATCCTTTCAACCACGTCTCTCAAGTGACGACATTCGTTTGTGGAATGACCGTGAATCTGATGAGAAAGATAGAATTTCCCAGTTTCACGCTCTTTCTCGGTAGAATCTCTCGGAGGAGGCCTTTTATACTGGAGGACATTATATGTATCCTGGAAGATGTTCTCCAATGTATCATTTAACGGCGTGAATTTCTCAAACGGTCTTGACCGGGATCTCCTCTGAGAGTCATTTCCTCGATTTCTTTTCCGATTATTGTTACTATTATTCCCTGATTGGCGACCGCTGTCTTGATTCTTGTTCCCAACGTTAACTTCAACCTTTCCCGAGCTATCTCCCGTTTGCTTGATGGCTACGTTGCTTTGGACTTCCTTATCAGTTGCCTTTCTTTTACAATTAGCGTATATCTCCTCTCAACGTAGGCGAATATTGACTTTTTCATAAAATGTTTCTCTGGTCGGGGGAGCTTTACCAGCCAGATATCTTTCAAAATCAGTATCTTTATCAACACCATCGATCAAGGCCATCAACACAGTTTTCTCAGGCGGATCTTTGACTTCTGTGACAGCCAAGTTAAAACGATCCAAATACGACCTTAGGCTTTCATCTGGTCGTTGTTTAATGAGGGATTGCTCAATTACATTCTTAGACCTTTGGGCATGAAGACAGAATTGGTTTACGAATTCCACACTCAATTCCCTAAAGCTGGATATTGACTGTGCTGGCAGGCGGGTAAACCACAATAACACCACATCTTCCAAGAATATAGGGAACGCTTTACATTTAACCGCATCTGTAGCTGCAGCGGCATTCATTGACCAGGAGTACCGCATTAAGTGCTGGATGGGGTCAATCCTGCCCGTATAGCGATTCATGGTTGGCATATTAAAGTGCCCCGGAAATGTAACATCCAGTATGTCGTCATTAAAAGGTGTGTGACTGCGATCTATGCCCCAATCTTCATTCCTCTGTCCACGGCTATCTACCATGACTTGCCTAATCATTGCTTCAACCTCTGCATGGGTCAGGGTAGATTCGGGATCAGCACTCCATGCCCAACGTCCTCCTCCAGCGTTTTTTTGACGTGCTGCTATAAAATCTGAGCCTTGAGTAGAACTCCCTTGCCCTCTGTTGCCGCGGTCGATCACGCGACGAGCGGGAGACATGCCATTCCTTGGTGGTAGAACAGGCTCATTTTAGTTGTAGTTACTAGTTCCCTGATTATATGCTTCCTCTTTACGAGACGGAAGTGACCCAAATCGAAATTGTTTTATGTTCTCGGGCCTTTCTAACGGGGGACATCGTTGGTTCCTTCGAGGCTCTTCAGATGACGACATATGTTCTAGAGAGAAAGGGTGAGCTGGAGGTGGTGAAACCCGCCTTTGAATATCATCAATTCTTCTACCTACGGCCATAATATTTTGACACAACAACGAGCTCTCCTGCCTTTGAGCGGCCAATTCATCAGTTTTCCTGTCCAACGCTTCAAGTATTCGAGTCAAATGTCCTTCGGTAGCTGGGGCAGAAGGATTGAATTGATCATCAACATTCTCTCTTATACGTAAAGTACTTGGGCCAGGTCGAGCAGTTGTACCAGCATGATAAGAACGAGCCATAACCTCCTTTCCGGGTCGGGTTGTGGTCAGATTATCGTTTCGGATCGCGGTCCCCTTGTGTCGATGGCTCGTGGTGGTTCTTGAGATCGGATCGCAGGGGCACTAGATGGGGGAATGGTGCTGTTGTCCTGGGATCGAGTCATAACACCTTCAGAGATTCGGATCGTGGCGCCCCCTTCGGGTCGGGCCGTGGTACCCTCTTCCGCCCGGATCGCCCCCACATCATCGCGATCCGAAGGCTCCTCTTCAACCTGCTGGTGCATACCTTCCTCGATCGCTTCATTTGTAACTTCATCCGCTTGCGAAGCTTGTAATTCCTTAGACTTCTTTCCAGTCATGATATCTGGGTACCGCTGAAATCTTCAAAGGTCGAAACTGCTGAGTTTTGGACTGTCTTCTTTGGACTTGAATATCCAAATAGTGGAGCAACAATTCAATGCACTGAGACTTTGTTCTCATTGAAGGCACCAAAATGTTAGATCCAAAATTGGCTCTAACATCCAAATTGTTCAATTATACAGAAATCAATATCAGAAAAAATGTTAGAAAAACAGAAAAGACGCAAGATTTATAGTGGTTCAGCGTTAACGAGCCTACGTCCACTTTATATCTATGACTGTACTTGGAATCAGAGTACAATCGATGATTTATCCCTCAATCTCACTCTTACAATGTTGATTCACTCAATAATTTCGAGACAACTCTGAATAATAATAATAAAGGTGTAATAATGGTGGATTCAGAACTTAGAATTGGCAAAAGGATCTTGAAAAATGCCAAGTTCTGGGCTATTTATAGCTGATTTTTGCAGATGGATCGCGGTCATACGTGGCACAAATCCCGAAGATCTTAGGCTGGTTCCTAGTTTGAGGGAGAAATAATCAATATGGCCGTTATGGATAGGTGTCACCGGATCCTGCGTTTGCGGATCGTGAAAGACTTGGTCATAGCCTTTATCCAGTTTCCTGGTTCGGATCAGGTCGCGCTTTCATGGAGGGATCGGATCGAGCTAGGAGGAGCGGGTCGGATCGGATCTGGTTGACACGAGCAAGTCAGATCGCATCAGGGTGACATGAGCGGGTTGGATCGGGCTTGTAGGTGGCGATCGCGATCGGGTCCAGGCCTTTCCACAAGTAAAGCTTCATCTTGAACTCACGCTTGAATCTTGGTGGCTTGGTCCAAAAGCTAGCCAACAATAACCAATACTTTACTGCATATATTGTATAGTGATCTTATGTTGGAAAAGCTTGACTATTGGAATAAAACAGAGCCAAATAGTGACTATTTAACATATGAGCTCAAGAAGATGTAGGTGACAAATTTGATAAAGTTGTTGACCAAGCTAATTAACACTGAATATCATCACATTTTGAGTTATGAAATCTAAGTCATTTTGTTTATTAATGAAAATATAAATGGATATATCCACCAGATTTCTTTGTAGTCAAAGACTGTCAACACGTACATATTCATTTCGACAGATAACATTTTTTTATAAAATATTGGTAGTAGCTGAATTTTAACAACTGCTAGAAATAGTCGTAAAAAAGCCTGACGTTATTAACTAGTGGCACATGCCAGTTGTAATAGACATATTACAACTGTTTTTGGCATTTGTGAAAGGGTATTTTTTTTGTTGTTGTAGTAGTACCTGTAACACCCCACCTCCGTTAAGGACACTCACAAAGGGAATGCCTTAACTTTGGTGGAGCATTTTAGTAAACAGAACAGAAAATTTCAAGAAAGATAAACAACACTTGAGAAATAATAACTTTATTACAACAGAAATCAGTATGGTTACATCTTTAACAAAAACTCAAGTACATAAATATCAGTCTTGTTCAGAAAATCATCAGAGTACAAAACTTTAAAATCATAATCCCCACAGAACAGAAGCTATAAAGAGCCAAGCCATACTTTAAGCACTTCAAGCAGAAGGAATCCGGATCAAGCTAAAGTATTCCCTCCTTGTATAACCTGGGGGGAAACGGAAGAAAAAGGGGCGAAAACAAGCAAGGTCAGACATAAAGTCTGGCAAGTCCAGTGATTTTTCAGTTATGAACAGATAATAATAACATGACATGAAAATAAAACTGGATGAGAGATAATTGTAACAGGTGTAGCAGATATAACAGAAGAACAGAATGATATAAGCTATTGCTTTACACTTCTCTGCACTAATACTAGTATGATAGAATTAGGTGTCACCCTAATGTCTAAACTGAAACAGAAACGGGTACAGAATAATTTAACAGAAACGGAATGCTAATAATAGGCCTTTACTACCCGATCAGAAACAGACAGAAGCAGAAACAGATTAATCTGTACGGAAATAAAATGTAGAATTAGATGTACACTAGTAATGGGCCTTTACCACCCGAACAGACGGTACCACGCAGAAACAGACAGGTGTTACCACCCAACAGAAACAGACGGTACCAACAAAAACATACAGAACTAAGTGTACCCTAAAACTCTACCCCAAGCGATCGGCTCCCTAATACATATATATCCTGTGTCGGCCCCACAGTAGGGTGTATCACTCCCTAAAGTGACAACCAATTGGCACAAACTTATTTACAGATGTCACGGCGTCTTATATCCTCAGAGGCAGACCGGGATCCATGCACGCACATGACCCGGTTGGAACGCACCATCAACACCCCTCGCCATTATCAGAATGAACCGCTTATAATTAGTTCAGTAAGCGTGACCGGACCCTACTTACTGTTGGGTCAATCTTTTGATACCAGAAAGGGTTACTGATTAATATGGGTCCCAAACAACAGATGACACAAGTAATTCCCCTCCTAACCTCGTGTCCCCAAACTAACAAATTTCAGCTTAACTTGTCTACAAGTTTCAGACATACAAAATTTAGATTAACTAGTTCACAGATCAGATAATCAAGTTAACAGGTTTTCAGACTAGCGGATCAGATGTTCGGATTAACAGGCTTACAGATTAACTGGTTACAGATTAACAGACTTACAGATTAACTGGTTACAGATTATCTAACTTTGTATTGGGCCTACGGATTCACGAAACGGGTTTATCAGATTCATTGGTCCAATTGGTTTAACCTTACCCAACACATTTTAGACATCATAATTATCTCTGATTTTCATTAATTAAATAGTAATGCCCAAACCTCTCACATTAGACTGACAGTTTGCGGCTACTGGTTAGGCTGGTTGGTTCCGGGCAGGTTTCTGTCGCAAACTGAGTCTAACCTCGGGTTTCAAGCACGTTATGACTAACTTCTCACATTAGAACCTATTGTTTGTGACCACTGGAATATGTCGGGTGGTTACGGGCAGAATTACGCCGCAAACTCATTCTAACCTCGAGTTAGCCATGTTTATCTTTGCGGCCAATTAATTAATGATTTACCATTTATACCCACGCCTAATATACATGTCAATTATTCATAACTATAGCTAATTCAGATTACGTCAATAGCGGACTAATTATATCGACTCAACAGATATTGCAGATAACAGATTTTTCAGATTAGGCGACTTAACGGATTTAGAAGATTAAGCAAACTAGCAGATCTAGCATTTTCAACAGACTTAGCAGATGACAGATTTGGCAGATGAACAAATCTAGCAGACTAGGTAGTAGAGCAGAACTAGCAGATTAAGCAATATAACAGAACTAGCAGATTAAGCAATACAGCAGAACTAGCAGATTAGGAAAATATAACAAATTTAATCATTCCTTAAAGTTTCACAAACATATCTTGCCTAAATTTAAATTTGGCCTAAGCGTGCCTAAATAATTGTCATGATTCACACTATGATCATATACCAAATATAACCATCGATTACTATGCATGTCATATATCCCAAAGATCCCTTACTTAGGTGTTTATTTACATTTAATAGATGTCCTACCTTAATGTAAATCTTTACACCTAAGCCATATTTTCTTTGTCTCAAGTCATATGTTAACATACCATGGTTCCTCTTCTTCCAATTCACAGAATATGCATAGATCTAAATCTAGTTTACAACCTATGTCCTTTTTCTTAAATCAGTCATAGATTAACCATGTCCAATTATTCCACATTCATTATTTTTCCCAAACATTTTAGCGTTCGTGCGTTAATCTCTTAGGAAATTGGCGCAGGCTCGTAGTAGCCTGGGTATAGAACAGAAAGAAGAAGAGATACAGAATAAAATAGATCAGAATAGAACATACACAATCTCAAATTCAGATTTACAATCATGTCACAATTATGATTAAAGTTTATATCGGAAAATAACTGCACTTGCCTTGGTTGGATTAAAGAAATAACTTTAATTGTTGTAGAATCGTTGCAGAAGCTTTAATCTCTAATTTGAATTGAGTTGCATAGATTGATGTTGATTAGCTTCTAGTTTTGATTCCAGCAGAGTACCGATGCCATTTTTATTTTTATTTAGAACAGAGGCAGAGAAGAAGCAGGATAGAATTGTGTGTAGAGGAGGCTAGGTCTTAGGTTGTTTTTATAGCTGTAGCAATTCATTTCAGCCATCAGATTAACCCTAAAACCAATCCGGACCATCAAAAATCGTCCCTGGGCTTCAAAAACGTGTTCTGGACTGAAACAGGCCGACCAGGTCGACCTGTAGGGGGGGAGGTCGACACTATAGTCGACCTCCCAGTCGACCCCCATGGGGGAGGTCGACTCCCAGGTCGACCCCCTGGTCGACCTGGACCCAGGTCGACCCCCAGGTCGACCTGCTCAGTTCTGTGCTGACCAAAACCTTCTGAATCTTCTACAGGCCATAAATTCTTCATCCGTACTCCAATTTTCGAAAACTCGGACTCTATTTCATGTAAAATTTCATGAGGAACGCAATGGTGATGTCCATTTTACCTAATTCCTTATTCTTAAATTAATTATCCTCATTTTACTATCTTTTCCGTTACACACACCGTTATCGAACTAATTTTTCTTCTCTTTCATGTATTAATTAATTCTTCTTATGCATCACCATAATTTACCTATCATAAGCATATTTTCATATATTTTATTTTATTTTTAATTATACTTAAAAATGCGGGGTGTTACATTCTCCCCTCCTTAAAGGATTTCGTCCCCGAAATCTTCAAGTTAAGAAGAATGTGTCCTACCATCCAATCATCCATCTACTCAATCACCAATCATAGGCATTCATTGTCCTTAAGAGATTTCTAATGATGTATGAACATATGAAAGAAGTGTGTGTATATGTTCCTTGTCTAATGCAAAGATCAGGCGGTCCACTGATTCAGTTGACCTCCTTAATGCGAATTATGCCAGTGCCATGAGTCCAACATGTATGCAATTTTCCTACTCGATACATATCATTTCTATATGAGTACACAACCATTCAGTCATATGCAACATCCATGTGCTGAGTCAATCATTTTGCATCCACAAAAATTGAAAATGCTCACACATCCATATGCAGTATGAGAGTGTTTTCATGCAGTATGAGAGTGTTTTCGAGCCGATCTAATGCCTAGTGTCTGTATATGCATCCACTAGCAACCACTAGCAACCACTTGCATCCACTTGCAACCATCAAACATAACATGTCTCAAACACATGTTTACACCCATTAGTTTCTACCTAAAGTTCAAAGATTCGATCGATAGGATACAGTCGAATGATGGAAGCGAGTACAGATAAAACAAAAACTTGGTTCCCACTAGACATGGGTCCTAAGTATCGGCCCCGAAGACCGAAACCAACATCAGATTGACATCCAGAGGATTACCCTCTTTAGATAATGTCAAAACTGGAAATCTTAACCTTATCGGGAATATTCAGATATTTATAGACTACTGGTATAGATCAGATTACCAAATGATTCTTAGAAAACTAAGCATGATAAAACCCTGAATGTATGCGTCCTACTTGACGCCTAACACAGATATCTCTCAAACCCCAATCTATCACACACAGATTAGTCATAACCCTTATGGGTTTGAGACTATAACCAAATCAGAAACAAGACTAGTATTAAAGTGCAGAGACTCGACTACAGAATCAGAATGCCATAATCGGAAAGAGTTCTAACTCAATAATCAGATAAGGAAACTAAACTCTATACGGAAATTTTCCTACTTATATCCTATCCACCAACTATGAGAGCATTCGCCTGCCTTCCCGAAGTAGGTCATGTCCTCTGTCCTTGCCCCCGTTTCTTCGGGCAGTCCCTAGTGAAGTGTTCCATCTCACCACAGTTGAAGTGAGTGTCCTTCCTCTTTTGGCAATCCTTGTTCAGATGAGTCAAGCTTCCATAAGTAAAGAACATTTCTCCTCCTTTATCATCAAACTTTTCTTCCTTCTTTTGTGTTTCCTTTTTGCCTACTTTGTGAACCAAGTCCATATCCATGAGTTTCTCATCCTTGGGTTGTGCTTCTTAGCCAAGCTCCCTCATTCTCATCTTTACTATCTGTGTGTAACACGTTGACAAGTCCCTCAAAAGCGGCCTCCATCGCACGGAAAATCCTACAAAGCTCGAAAGAAAATTAGCCGTAGGTGAGACTACTGCGGCTACAAAGGGAAGTCGGGCACTACTTTGCCCTACGATGAGGTTACCTCCCAGAGAGCCAGGAGCCCCAGAGACTCAAGAAAGAAGGAAACAAGGACTCAAACAAAGAATAAAAAGATAGTGCATATGGATTTGGGGAATATGCCATTTAAAACAAAAATTTTCTTTTGAAAATGCTTCTTTTAAAACCGTTTTGAAAATAATTTTTCAAATCATTTATCTGATCCAGTAACCTTCAGCTCTGATACCAAGTGTAACACCCCACCTCCGTTAAGGACACTCACAAAGGGAATGCCTTAACTTTGGTGGAGCATTTTAGTAAACAGAAAAGAAAATTTCAAGACAAATAAACAATACTTGAGAAATAATAACTTTATTACAACAGAAATCAGTATGGTTACATCTTTAACAAAAACTCAAGTACATAAATATCAGTCTTGTTCAGAAAATCATCAGAGTACAAAACTTTAAAATCATAATCCCCACAGAACAGAAGCTATAAAGAGCCATGCCATACTTTAAGAAATTCAAGCAGAAGGAATCCAGATCAAGCAAAAGTATTCCCTCCTTGGATAACCTGGGAGGGGGGAATGGAAGAAAAAGGGGCGAAAACAAGCAAGGTCAGACATAAAGTCTGGCAAGTCCAGTGATTTTCAGTTATGAACAGATAATAATAACATGACATGAAAATAAAACTGGATGAGAGATAACTGTAACAGGTGTAGCAGATATAACAGAAGAACAGAATGATTTAAGCTATTGCTTTACACTTCTCTGCACTAATACTAGTAAGATAGAATTAGGTGTCACCCTAATGTCTAAACTGAAACAGAAACGGGTACAGAATAATTTAACAGAAACGGAATGCTAATAATGGGCCTTTACTACCCGATCAGAAACAGACAGAAGCAGAAACAGATTAATCCCTACGGAAACAGAATGTAGAATTAGATGTACACTAGTAATGGGCGTTTACCACCCGAACAGACGGTACCACGCATAAACAGACAGGTGTTACCACCCAACAGAAAAAGACGGTGCCAACAGAAACAGACAGAACTAAGTGTACCCTAAAACCCTACCCCAAGCGATCGGCTCCCTAATACATAAATATCCTGTGTCGGCCCCAAAGAAGGGTGTATCACTCCCTAAAGTGACAACCAATTGGCACAAACCTATTTACAGATGTCACGGCGTCTTACATCCTCAGAGGCAGACCGGGATCCATGCACGCACATGACCCGGTTGGAACGCACCATCAACACCCCTCACCATTATCAGAATGAACCGCTTATAATTAGTTCAGTAAGCGTGTCCGGACCCTACTTACTGTTGGGTCAAAGTTTTGATACCAGAAAGGGTTACTGACTAATATGGGTCCCAAACAACAGATGACACAAGTAATTCCCCTCCTAACCTCGTGTCCCCAGACTAATAGATTTCATCTTAACTTGTCTACAAGTTTCAGACATACAAAATTTAGATTAACTAGTTCACAGATCAGACAATCAAGTTAACAGGTTGTCAGACTAACGGATCAGATGTTCGGATTAATAGGCTTACAGATTAACAGACTTACAGATTAACTGGTTACAGATTATCTAACTTTGTATTAGGCCTACGGATTCACGAAACGGGTTTATCAGATTCATTGGTCCAATTGGTTTAACCTTACCCAACACATTTTAGACATCATAATTATCTCAGATTTTCATTAATTAAATATTAATGCCCAAACCTCTCACATTGGACTGACAGTTTGCGACTACTGGTTAGGCCGGTTGGTTCCGGGCAGGTTTATGTCGCAAACTGAGTCTAACCTCGGGTTTCAAGCACGTTATGACTAACTTCTCACATTAGAACCTATTTTTTGTGACCACTGGAATATGCCGGGTGGTTCCGGGCAGAATTACGCTGCAAATTCATTCTAACCTCGAGTTAGCCATGTTTATCTTTGCGGCCAATTAATTAATGATTTACCATTTATACCCACGCCTAATATACATGTCAATTATTCATAACTATAGCCAATTCAGATTACGTCAATAGCGGACTAATTATATCAACTCAACAGATATTGCAGATAACAGATTTTCAGATTAAGCGACTTAACGGATTTAGCAGATTAAGCAAACTAGCAGATCTAACATTTTCAATAGACTTAGCAGATGACAGATTTGGCAGATGAACAAATCTAGTAGACTAGGCAGTAGAGCAGAACTAGCAGATTAAGCAATATAACATAACTAGCAGATTAAGCAATATAGCAGAACTAGCTGATTAGGCAAATATAACAGATTTAATCATTCCTTAAAGTTTCACAAACATATCTTGCCTAATTTTAAATTTTGCCTAAGCATGCCTAAATAATTGTCATGATTCACACTATGATCATATACCAAATATAACCATCAATTACTATGCATGTCATATATCCCAAAGATCCCTTACTTAGGTGTTTATTTACATTTAATAGATATCCTACCTTAATGTAAATCTTTATACCTAAGCCATATTTTCTTTGTCTCAAGTCATATGTTAACATACCATGGTTCCTCTTCTTCCAATTCACAGAATATGCATAGATCTAAATCTAGTTGACAACCTATGTCCTTTTTCTTAAATCAGTCACAGATTAGCCATGTCCAATTATTCCACATTCATTATTTGTCCCAAACATTTTAGTGTTCGTGCGTTAATCTCTTAGGAGATTGGCGCAGGCTCGTAGTAGCCTGGCTATAGAACAGAAAGAAGAAGAGATACAGAATAAAATAGATCAGGACATAACATACACAATCTCAAATTCAGATTTACAATCATGTCACAATTATGATTAAAGTTTATATCGTAAAATAACTGCACTTGCCTTGGTTGGATTAAAGAAATAACTTTAATTGTTGTAGAATCGTTGCAGAAGCTTTAATCTCTAATTTGAATTTAGTTGCTTAGGTTGATGTTGATTAGCTTCTAGTTTTGATTCCAACAGAGTAGCGATGCCATTTTTATTTTCATTTAGAACAGAGGTAGAGAAGAAGCAGAATATAATTATGTGTAGAGGAGGCTAGGTCTTAGGTTGTTTTTATAGCTGTAGCAATTCATTTCAGCCATCAGATTAACCCTAAAACCAATCCGAACCATCAAAAATCGTCCCTGGGCTTCAAAAACATGTTCTGGACCGAAACAGGAAGACCAGGTCGACCTGTGCGGGGGAGGTCGACACTATAGCCGACCCCCATGGGGGAGGCCGGCTCCCAGGTCAACCCCCAGGTCGACCTGCCCAGTTCTGTGCTGACCGAAACCTTTTGAATCTTCTACAGGCCATAACTTCTTCATCCGGACTCCGATTTTCGAAAACTCGGACTCTATTTCACGTAAAATTTCGAGAGGAACGCAACGGTGATGTTTGTTTTACCTAATTCCTGATTCTTAAATTAATTATCCTCATTTTACTATCTTTTCCTTTACACACACCGTTATCGAACTAATTTTTCTTCTCTTTCATGTATTAATTATTTCTTCTTATGCATCACCATTATTTACCTATCATAAGTATATTTTCATATATTTTATTTCATTTTTAATTATACTTAAAAATGCGGGGTGTTACAGTACCTGTGGAAACACTTGTAACGATGTTGCTATAGGGCCGCAAAGGTGTTGTCTTTCACTATACAACAACGCAACAAAATGGAACACCATGAAAGTATTGCCACAGATCATTTTTTGCCTATAGAAATACTTTTTGGCACTCCCTGCATTAGTCCTCCGATGCTACAATATAAAAATGGAGCAGGCGGCACCTATGAAGACAGCTAGGAGTCCAACAACCATATTATGAATAAATATTGTAATTAGAATGGGGAGGGTAGTAGGTAAAACTAGTGGAGATAGGAGCAGGCGGCACCTATGAAGACAGCTAGGGGTACACAAACTACCATTATGATTATTATGCTCAGAAGGCAGGATCAAATTTTATGATGACTAGTAATGGTGTAGTGTAGTAATTATCCTATAGTGTTGGAGGCGTAATCAACGTTATCTTATTCTTCTTGTTTGTTTTGTCTTGCCCACTTGTTTCACAGTCATTCCTTGTTTTACCAGTTTATGCCTTATCCTAAATACTTTAATAATTATATTGTTAAATTTATTGGACTCGTCATACTTTATGTCTGACCCCCTTTGTTTTCACCTCTTTTCTTACTTTCCCCCCAGGTTCTCATGTTGGGACTAGTGCTAGTGGAGCTTGATTTGGATCTTTCTCTCTCTTTGGAAGTGCTTAGATTGTTGAAAGTAAAGTTCAACTCATCTCTTTTATGGCTACTTATGTTATGGTTATGCTTTTTACTTTATGTACTCAGAAAATAATTTGTCAATATGGATATTAAGTGTACTTGGTTTTATTGTTGGTTTATGAAACTGTTGTAATCAAACTATTTCTCCACTGCAATAGAAGTTGTTTTAAAATTTTCACGTACCAATATATTTATCTGTCTTATTATATTCTGTTCTATACATCAATAATACCCCATGGAAGTTAATGCATTCCCTTTGAGAGTGACATTAATGGATGTGGGATGTTACACGTGGTATTAGGGCTGAAGGTTAACATAACAGATAAGAGATTTTGAAAAACTATTTTTCAAAAGCATTTTGAAATACTTTCAAAAATATGTTTTAAGGAGAGTAATTTCAAGAGAAAAGTTTGTTTTAAAAACATAACCCCCAAGAGCCATATATCTTTCCTTTGATTCTCCATTTTGAATATCTTACTCTTTCCTTTTTGAATTTCTTCCTCCATGTATAGACGCTTTTTCTGAGATGTGTAATGTAACATCCCACCTCCGCTAGGGTCACTCGCAAAGGAATGCACTAACTTTAGAGGAGTATTATTGGTAAACATGTATAGAAATATTACAAGACAGAACATATATATGTAAAACAGCGGAAGTAAAACAAATTTTATTACCTTATAAAATAAGGTCTAAAAGACTTTTACATCAAAATACATCAAAACCTGTCTTGCAATAATAAAGAAGCATAAAACCATTTCATAAATTATTCCTCAAGTAAAACAGTAAAGTAGCCATAGCCAAGAGAAGTCCAAGCCATGCGTGATGACCTTCAAACAGAAGAAGTCCAAACTAACAATAGCATTTCCTCCCTGTAACCTGGGCGGGGGGGGGGGGGGGGGGAACGGAAGACAAGAGGCGAAACAAAACAGGGTCAGTCATAAAGACTGGTAAGCCCTATCTACTATCAGCATATAAACTAGTAAAGTTAACTGGCATGAGGAACTGAGATGAACATAAGTATGATGACAAGATAGATAAGCTAAACCAAAATAACAGGATGAACTACGGTACCAAAATAAACGAGTGTGTCATGATAAACTACGGTGTCAAGATAAATCAAGGTACCACATTGTCAGGTTTTTATCAAGTATACTATCCCAAGGTGTTTATAATGTATAACATTCTAAGGTATATATCATGTATATTTGCTCTGCACCCCTCGTACTAGTATCCCAACCCGCGTCATGTGTTAACTATGAATGTCCCTTGCCCAACGCCACGTAACGGTCCATGTCAACCTAATATATAGCATATGTAGGTTTTCCAAACTCGTATGTTTCTTTCCATGTATAAGTTTAGTCCTTTGCCGTAGGCCATACGGGCTTTCCCATGTAAACGTCTTATCCTTGAAGTTATTTTGGTCTGCTACCCTTGATCTATTTATGTTTTCTTACCATGAACTATCGTGTGTCCACTTAGGATTTATGCCACCTAGGACCACTAGGGATGATGCTACCTAATGAATGTTTCCGTGTCTCGGTTTGGGTTCAGCCACCTAGGGCCACTAGGGATTATGCCACCCGTCAACCGCGCCCTTTATCCCACGTATGTATCGTGAATCGTTTTCCATGTCTAGATGCACATGTTCCTCAATGTGCCATCCGAGTTCCGTGCCAGGGCAAATCAAGAAATACGGGACTCGGTCGGGAGCTTTAAGTCGTCTGCTGATGCAGATATCAAGGTCTGTTTTTGTACCCGTGGCTATGGTCCCACGTGACCCCTCCCTCAACTACTGAAAGGCAATCCAAGAAAAAAATCATGTATGAGAACTACACTAAGGCCCATCGATGCCCACTTCCAGATAGCCAACCTCACCCATAACTTGATAGCTAGTATATGGTCTTTTGGGAGTTCCCTGCCTTTCCGTACGTACACGATTGACTAAAGATGGTAGGTAGTCGGCGACATGCTATCCCGAGGCAAAATCAAGTATCGTCGACTCCACGCTAATCCATCCCAGTCTTTAGGTCGCTCGCATAGCAACCAAGGCATTGTAACACCCCACCTCCGCCAATGCCACTCTTGCAAGGACATTAGCTTTGGAGGGGCGTTAAACAAGGTAAACATGCATGCAGATATCACAAGACTGAACATATAAGTAAAACAGAGTAGTAAAGCAGCGGATAAAACTTAGCATTTCAAAACCATAGTCATGTTACAACAAAGTACTTGGTCATTATTTTCCAGCAACAAAGTCTAGATAAAAGCATAAACTAAAAAACTGAAATACATAAAGTACTATCCCCAAAATGAAGTGATAAACCACAGCTAGCTCAATGTCCAAAACCGTACATGAGAAAATCCAGTAAGCAAGCTGTACAGATCCAAGCTAAGCTCCAATGTTCCCACCTTGAGAACCTGAGGGGGGGGGGGGAAACGGAAGAAACGAGGCGAAAGAAAACAGGTCAGTCAAAAAGATTGGTAAGCCCTACTACTATCTGTCTATGAACTAGCAAAGTTAACTGGCATGAGAAGCTGAGATGAACATAAGGATAACATCATACTGGCATGATGATTAACTAACAAGATAGATAAAGGTGTCATCGCATAATTAAGGTTAAGTTTTGCACCACGGGTATACTAGCATTCTAACATGTCAAGTAAAAACAAGAATTGATCCCTTGGCCCAAGCTTGGCCCATCATGATGAGGTGACCTAAATTAAGGTCCAACTACACGGTCTAGTCGATCGGCTCCCTATAAGCCTAACTCGTCAAGTGTTGGTGTCATACGGCCCAAACATGAAATGTAGCTAACTGTGCTAGGTCCACCCAAGGGTGTATCAAGTCCTAGGGTGTAGACCTCAGACACCAATCAATTACGCACAGCCTAGATCTACTGGTACCCGTGCCTGATTCTCCAACGCTGGACTATGTGCACGATCATAGTCCGCCTGGACCTACACCGGCGTACCTACACAGCCGTCGTTTTGGTCAGTTACATGTCAGCCCAGTAATCGTGCCCCACCCTAGCCTAGTCCTAGGGTCTTATGATACTATCAAGAGGGTTACTGCTGAAAAGGACCACGCAACTAGGGTTTCCTTAATGGGTTAAATGTGGTTAACCCGATCCAAACGTGGATTAAATTGGTTAAGTGTACCCAAGATCCATGACTTAACCCCGATTAACCCATCAAGCCCAAATTGATTAATCATTAAGTGGACCATGACTTAACCCTAATCAGGAGGCATTAATTAATTAACTTAATGTGCTTTAACCTCTCACATTAGACTTTGATGTGGTTACTAGTTAAGCCGGGCAGGTCCGGGTAGCTTTACACCACAACTTGGTCTAACCTCGGGTTCGAGCACAACATGACCAACTTCTCACATTGGTTCCTATTGTTTGTAGCCACTAGTTAAGCCGGGCGGGTCCGGGTAGATTTATGCTACAAACTCAACCCAACCTCGAGTTGGCCACACTCATATTTTCTAAGTGTCATGTCCATTATGTTTCCAAAACATAATTACAAGTTAACATATCACGTTATGTTATAAAAACCATGTTTTTGTCATAATGTTGCCCAACCCCAACGTAATCCCATCATTTACATAATCGCAACAACGCATAAAGGGTAAAATAGGGAACTTGGCATAATCATGACAAAAAGGTGTTGAAGCCACAAGTTATCATGGTGGCATATGAGATGTACATATGTTCATATACTTGCATATTGCATCATTAGGCTTCAAAAGCATGCGTAAAACCAAACTTAGCATATGAGTGATACATGGTGATAAATGACATGTAGAAGTTGCTAGAAGTTCGCATTTAGCGTCACATGCAAGTTATCATAAGGGGTATGATAACTTTCATGTTGCCAAATGCAACCTTTAATATAAAGCTTAGAGCTTTATGCTCACAACATCAAGTTTAACTTGCATAACATGATAACATGATCAACCCAAACTTGCATAACGTAGCAACATGTGTCATACATAATGGTTAAACCAACTTGCATAATGATCATCCAAACTTGCATATAATGATCAACCAAACTTGCATATAATGATCAACCAAACTTGCATATAATGTTCAACCAAACTTGCATATCATAATGATCAACCCCAAACTTACATCATTCATTTAACTTTAGAGTTCAAAGAAAGAAAGTAGAAAAGGGCTTACAATGCTATGAAGACACAAATAATTATTTATTATAAAGATTAAGACGAAGCCCTTATGCAAGCACCAAAATATGAAAGCCCCAATTGAAAAACCCTTGTGCCAAATCAATAAAAATACTTGCTTTGAAATAGAAATGTTGCAAATTGACTTGAATGCAAACTAAGAACACTCATACAAGTTTGAAAGCACTTGTATGAACTCACAATCTCTCATAGAAATTGGCTTAGGAATTTTAGCATGAGAGTGGAGGCCATGAGAGGAACAAATTTGACATAGTTTAGTTGTAGGATTGAATAATGGTGATTTAGGCTAGGTTTAGGGGTCTTTTTATAGAGGATTAGGATAGTACTAGCCATAGGATTAACCCTAGATTCAATCCAAGCCATCAAAGCATGTCTTGGGGAAGAAGTCAAGTGTAGGAACCATCTAGGGCCTTTAGATTAAAGCTGAACCATGAGAACCATTCAAATACAAAATCTGCATTAGAGCAAATCGGCCCACGGGTTGACAGCCAAACACCCTGGATTAACCCCTAGTCGACCCAGCGAGCTTGGGTCGACCTCAAAAATCGGCCGGTTCGGTTATTCCTCTCTCCCAATTCGCTGTTTTGAACATTTTTGCATATTTATTTATTTAATTTTCAATTATATATATATATATATCAATATATATATATATATTTCTCTGCGCAACCCATTTCACTAAATTAAGTATACTTTAATTTGTGAATTTTTATGTTCAAATTACGGGGTGTTACATTCTCCCCTCCTTAAAGGATTTCGTCCCCGTAATCTCCAAGTTAGGAAGAACGTATACTAATATCCCTCATCCATCTACTCAAAACATCATCCACGTGCAATCATTGTCCTTAAAGGATTATAAATGTTGTATGATCATATGCAAAGGTGTGTGTATATGTACTTATCTAATGCAAAAATCAGGCGGTTACTGATACAGTAAACCTTCTTAATGCAAAATATGTTAGTGAAATGAGTCCATATGTATGCAAATTCCTAACATAATTTATAATCTCTACATGAGTGCACATAATATTCATCCATATCCAACATCCACATGATAGCTCAACAAGTTTCATCCATGAATAAGTATAAGCACTCATGCATATGCAACATGAAAGTGTGTGAGCCGATCTTAGTTCCTAATGTGTATCATGCATCCACGAGTATCCACGTGCAAACACTTGCAACCACTTACAACCATCAAGCATAACATGTTTCAAATACATGTTTCATCCAAAGGGTTTCTACCTAAGGTTCTCATGATATGATTAACGAGATAACAAGATAAACAGGATAAACGCGGATAAACAGAAAGATATGCTAATTAGGAAAGAGGTCGAGAATGTACCCTAAAAAAGGAATGGATAAAGCCCACGCATCTTCTCCTCGGTTTCCCAAGTTGCATCTTCGTCGGCTTCACCCCACTGAACTTTCACCAACTTGACTTCTCGATTCCTTAGCTTCTTGATCTCTGTTCCCAAGATACAAATCGGAGCTCTTCTCAAGGTTGCTTCTTTCTCTACCTCAATGTCTTCAAGAATGCTTGGTTCAACCACCTCAGCGGACTCATGTAGGCACTTTCGGAGATGCGAGACATGAAAGACATTATGCACTCCGGCTAGCTTCTCGGGCAATCCCACCTTATAGGCCATCTTTCCAATTCTCTCTATGATAGGGAAGGGTCCTACGAACCTTGGTGCCAGCTTCCCCGCTGCTCCAAAACGTACCACATTTCGCAAAGGAGAAACCTTCACAAAAACCATGTCTCCCACTTCGAATTCCAAATCTGCCCTTCGCTTGCCAGCATAGGATTTCTATCTATCTTGGGCTGCTTTCATCCTTCTTCTTACTAATTCAACTTTCTCGGATGTGTCTCGTATCATATCGGGCCCAAGTATAAGTCTATCTGTTGTCTCCCACCAATAATATGGTGACCTACACAGCCTCCCATATAAAGCTTCAAATGGTGCCATCCCTATGCTGGCTTGATAGCTATTATTATAAGCAAATTCTATAAGAGGTAGGTGGTCTTCCCAAGTACCACCGAAGTCGAGAACACAAAGCCTCAAGAGATCTTCTAGCACTCTATTCACCTTTTCGGTTTGGCCATCCGTCTGGGGGTGATAGGCGGTACTCAAATTCAATCGCGTACCCATCGCTTCTTGCAAACTGTTCCAGAACTGGCTAGTGAAAATCGGGTCACGATCGCGAACTATGATAGAAGGAACTCCATGCAACCGCACTATTTCTCGGAGATAAATTGACGCCAGCCCTAATGCGGTCCTCTTGCTCTTTACTGGGATGAAGTGAGCACTCTTCGTAAGTCTGTCAACTATGACCCATATGCTTGTGTTCCCTCTCCTTGACCTAGGCAATCCATCCACAAAATCCATAGAAATACTCTCCCACTTCCATTGTGGGACCTCCAATGGATGTAATAGCCCACCTGGTTTCTTTGACTCGGCCTTCACTTGTTGGCACACCATGCACCTTGAAACATACTCCGCCACATCTTTCTTCATTCCATCCCAAAAGAAACTGCGCTTCATATCTCTATACCTCTTATCTCCTCCCGGATGTATAGTCATCTTCGAGTGATGCGCTTCTTCAAGAACTCTATGGACCAAATCTCCCACCCGAGGAACACATAATCTCCCATCATGCCTTAGCCATCCTTTACCATCAATAGTATATCTGGCAAGGTGACTAGACGTCTCACCCCAAATCAACTTGTCCATAACTTCGACTATCTGTGGATCTTCCCTCTGCGAAGCCCCAACTTGATCAAGAAGTGTGGGTCTAAGCTCAAGGGATGCTAATGAACCCGTCATCAACTCAACAGCCGTCGTGAAATCAAAGGTTGCCAAGAATTCTAAGTTCTTCATCTCAATGAACAAGGGGCTTAAAGTCAATCTCCTTCTACTTAGTGCATCCGCCACAACATTACCCTTGCCAGGGGTATAAGCTATCTCGAAGCCATAAGATGCCAAAAATTCCATCCACCTTTGCTGCCTTATATTCAGATCTTTTTGCGAGAAGAGGTATTTGAGTGACTTGTGATCAGTATACAACTCAAACCTTTCGCCTAGAAGATAGTGGCGCCAGGATTTGAGTGCAAAGACGATCGCTGCTAACTCCAAATCATGAGTGGGATAGTTCTTCTCATGAACTTTAAGTTGCCTACCCCCATAACATATCACTCTTCCCTCTTGCATCAGAACAGCTCCTAACCCCGTGCCACATGCATCTGTGTACACGGTAAACATCTATGCCAAAACTGGAGCTGAGGTAAGGGCTCTTTTGAGCTTTTGAAAAGCAAGCTCACACTCCAAGTCCCATGCAAAGACTAAGTTCTTCTTCGTCAACTTAGTGAGAGGGGCCGAAATCTTAGCGAAGTCTCTGATGAACTTCCTATAGTAGCCCGCCAAACCAAGAAAGCTTCTTACTTCGATCGCATTCCTAGGAGTCTTCCAATCTTGAACCACAACCACTTTCGCGGGATCCACCACTATGCCTTGCTTAGAAACTATATGTCCAAGAAACCGAACTTCCCTTCTCCAGAAATGACATTTGGAGAACTTGGCTTTGAACTGATGCGCTCTAAGCGTATCCATCACTTCCTTGAGATGTCTGGCATGTTCTTCCTCGTCCTTTGAGAAGATTAGAATATCATCCACGAAGACAACAACAAACTTGTTGAGGAACTCCCTGAACACCCTACTCATCAAGTCTACGAAGTAGGCGGGTGCATTAGTCAATCCGAATGGCATGACAAGCCATTCAAAGAATCCATCCGGAGTCCTAAACGCAGTTTTATCAATGCTATCCTCAGCTACTCTAAGCTGATGGAATCCGGTGGCTAGATCGAGCTGAGAGAAAACAGAAGCACCTACAAGCTGGTCAAAGAGATCATCAATCCTCGGTAACGGGTGCCTAGCTTGTTCAACTCTCGATAATCAACACATAGACGAAGCGAACCATCCGCCTTAGTAGCGAATACCACAGGAGCACCCCATTCGGAAATGCTTCGTCTAATAAAACCCTCCTCAAGCAGCTCCTTGATTTGCTTACTGAGCTCCCTTCTCTCACGAGGGGCCATGTGCCTAACGGGCAATGATACTGGCTTGGCATTATCGACTAGATAAATGCGAAAATCTATCTCTCGTTTAGGGGGTAACCCCTTAACTTCTTCAAAGACACCAGGATAGTCTCGGACCAACCTTACAGATTGCAGATCATCGATGGACGAGTCAAGAGATTCAAGATAGCATAACATGACGGGACCTCTAGGGTTACAAGAAATTTCTAGGGTATTACCGAGGCGAGTCATGAGCCTCACCACCCTATGCTCACAGTCAAGAACGGCTCCATAACTGGACAACCAATCCACACCCAAAATCAACCCCTATCCCATAAACCCGAGAGCCTAAACATTACACATGAATTCTATGCTCATGATATAGATTTTCAAATCCACACAAATCACAGGTAGATGGGCGGAACCCCAATTGGATTTGAAACACTAACGGGACCTCAACTAGACTAGTACTTAGGTGCAAAACTTTCAATAAGATCAGAAATAAAACTGTGCGATGTGCCAGAATCAAATAAGGTATGAACAGGGAGATCAGAAATGTAAACATGACTTTTTACAGAAACACTACCTCGACCAAAAGCTGGAAGAGTGAGGAGAGCCTGCAACTGCCCTCCAGAGGGTCCTACTCGCTGAGTTCGTTCTTGCCCTTGTCCTTGCTTCTTGGGGCAATCCTTGCTAAAATGTCCAGATTCTCCGCAATGGAAACACTCGCCTAACTTCCTCTTCCTCTTCCTGCAATCTTTGGCTATGTGCCCAACGATCCGACAGAACTTGCACTTCCTTGTTTCCCTGGTCTTATTGTCATTGCGATTGTTGTTGCCCTTGTTCCCCGTCTTGTTGTTCTTGTCTCTTTTCTCGGTATCTTCCTCTTGAAGTAGGGCCATATTCACCAAACTCTTGAAGATCGCCCCCAGGGGTATATGAGATATGGCCAAACCGCGCAATGGCTCATTCAATCCTAGAGCAAAGTGTAGGGCCTTCTTCCGAGCTGTGTTAACCAATTTTAGACCGAAATGAGCAAGTTGATTAAACATATCCATGTATTCCCTAACTGTCATGTCCCCTTGCTTTAGAGATAGGAACCTTTCCATCTGAAGGTTCTCTTCTGTCGATGATAGAAACTTTAGTCCAAACCTTCTCCTAAAGTCATCCCAAGTCTCAATTGGTCTAGTAGTGGTGGTGACTACCCACCAATAAGCGCTTCCCCTTTCAATAGCCATACCACCAACAGAACTTTCTTACGATCTTCCACATCAAAGATAGCAAAGAGGTCTTCAGTTTCCTTTAACCAGTTTCTTGCCTCCACAGAAGTCTCCATTCTGACAAAATTCTTGCAACCCATCGCCTTAAAGTCTTTGCAAAGCTTTGCAAAATCCTCTTGCGGATGCTGAGGGTGAGGAGGAACCTCAGCTACGGGAGGAAGAGAGATGTTAGCGACCGGGGAAGGAGGAGGAATGTTCGCGGGGCCGGCTTCATTCGCCCTTGCCTCCATAAATCTCCGGAACCAGACTGGTACTTGCACGCCTTCCGGGATGTTAAAGCGATCGGCCATACTAAAACGAAGAAAAAGACAGATTCAGAACGAAGAAACGAAGGATAGTGCTATGTCTTTTCGGGAATAGCCTTTTTTTAAAATAACTAGACTCTTCTTGGAAAATACTTAATTGGTTTTGAAAATAGTTTTTCAAAAGGTAAGTTTTAAAAACACTTTTGCTCAAATCTTGTAAACCTTAGGCTCTGATACCAAATGTAACACCCCACCTCCGCCAATGCCACTCTTGCAAGGACATTAGCTTTGGAGGGGCGTTAAACAAGGTAAACATGCAGGCAGATATCACAAGACAGAACATATAAGTAAAACAGAGTAGTAAAGCAGCGGATAAAACTTAGCATTTCAAAACCATAGTCATGTTACAACAAAGTACTTGGTCATTATTTTCCAGCAACAAAGTCTAGATAAAAGCATAAACTGAAAAACTGAAATACATAAAGTACTATCCCCAAAATGAAGTGATAAACCATAGCTAGCTCAATATCCAAAACCGTATATGAGCAAATCCAGTAAGCAAGCTGTAAAGATCCAAGCTAAGCTCCAATGTTCCCACCCTGAGAACCTGAGGGGGGGGGGGAAACGGAAGAAAAGAGGCGAAAGAAAACAGGTCAGTCAAAAAGACTAGTAAGCCCTACTACTATCTGTCTATGAACTAGTAAAGTTAACTGGCATGAGAAGCTGAGATGAACATAAGGATAACAACATACTGACATGATGATTAACTAACAAGATAGATAAAGGTGTCATTGCATAATTAAGGTTAAGTTTTGCACCACGGGTATACTAGCATTCTAACATGTCAAGTAAAAACAAGAATTGATCCCTTGGCCCAAGCTTGGCCCATCATCATGAGGTGACCTAAATTAAGGTCCAACTACACGGTCTAGTCGATCGGCTCCCTATAAGCCTAACTCGTCAAGTGTTGGTGTCATACGGCCCAAACATGAAATGTAGCTAACTGTGTTAGGTCCACCCCAGGGTGTATCAAGTCCTAGGGTGTAGACCTCGGACACCAATCAAGTATGCACAGCCTAGATCTACTAGTACCCATGCCTGATTCTCCAACGCCGGACTATGGGCACGATCATAGTCCGCCTGGACCTACACCGGCGTACCTACACAGCCGTCATTTTGATCGCTTACAAGTCAGCCCGGTAATCATGCCCCACCCTAGCCTAGTCCTAGGGTCTTATGATACTATCAAGAGGGTTACTGCTGAAAAGGACCACGCAACTAGGGTTTCCTTAACGGGTTAAATGTGGTTAACCCGATCCAAACGTGGATTAAATTGGTTAAGTGTACCCGAGATCCATGACTTAACCACGATTAACCCATCAAGCCCAAATTGATTAAGCATTAAGTGGACCATGACTTAACCCTAATCAGGAGGCATTAATTAATTAACTTAATGTGATTTAACCTCTCACATTAGACTTTGTTGTGGTTGCTAGTTAAGCCGGACGGGTCCGGGTAGCTTTACACCACAACTTGGTCTAACCTCGGGTTCGAGCACAACATGACCAACTTCTCACATTGGGTCCTATTGTTTGTAGCCACTAGTTAAGCCGGGCGGGTCCGGGTAGATTTACGCTACGAACTCAACCCAACCTCGAGTTGGCCACACTCATATTTTCTAAGTGTCATGTCCATTATGTTTCCAAAACATAATTACAAGTTAACATATCACGTTATGTTATAAAAACCATGTTTTTGTCATAATGTTGCCCAACCCCAACGTAATCCCATCGTTTACATAATCGCAACAACGCATAAAGGGTAAAATAGGGAACTTGGCATAATCATGACAAAAAGGTGTTGAAGCCACAAGTTTATCATGGTGGCATATGAGATGTACATATGTTCATATACTTTCATATTGCATCATTAGGCTACAAAAGCATGCATAAAACCAAACTTAGCATATGAGTGGTACATGGCGATAAATGACATGTAGAAGTTGCTAGAAGTTCGCATTTAGCGTCACATGCAAGTTATCATAAGGGGTATGATAACTTTCATGTTGCCAAATGCAACCTTTAATATAAAGCTTAGAGCTTTATGCTCACAACATCAAGTTTAACTTGCATAACATGATAACATGATCAACCAAAACTTGCATAACGTAGCAACATGTGTCATACATAATGGTTAAACCAACTTGCATAATGATCATCCAAACTTGCATATAATGATCAACCAAACTTGCATATAATGATCAACCAAACTTGCATATAATGTTCAACCAAACTTGCATATCATAATGATCAAACCCAAACTTGCATCATTCATTTAACTTTATAGTTCAAAGAAAGAAAGTAGAAAAGGGCTTACAATGCTATGAAGACACAAATAATTATTTATTATAAAGATTAAGACGAAGCCCTAATGCAAGCACCAAAATATGAAAGCCCCAATTGAAAAACCCTTGCGCCAAATCAATAAAAATCCTTGCTTTGAAATAGAAATGTTGCAACTTGACTTGAATGCAAACTAAGAACACTCATACAAGTTTGAAAGCACTTGTATGAACTCACAATCTCTCATAGAAGTAGGCTTAGGGATTTTAGCATGAGAGTGGAGGCCATGAGAGGAACAAATTTGACACAGTTTAGTTGTAGGATTGAATAATGGCGATTTAGGCTAGGTTTAGGGGTCTTTTTATAGAGGATTAGGATAGTATTAGCCATAGGATTAACCCTAGATTCAATCCAAGCCATCAAAGCATGTCTTGGGGAAGAAGTCAAGTGTAGGAACCATCTAGGGCCTTTAGATTAAAGCTGAACCATGAGAACCATTCAAATGCAAAATCTGCATTTGAGCGAATCGGCCCACGGGTTGACAGCCAAACATCCTGGATTAACCCCTAGTCGACCCAGCGGGCTTGGGTCGACCTCAAAAATCGGCCGGTTCGGTAATTCCCCTCTCCCAATTCGTTGTTTTGTACATTTTTGCATATTTATTTATTTAATATATATATATTTCAATATATATATATTTCTCTGCGCACCCCATTTCACTAAATTAAGTATACTTTAATTTGTGAATTTTTATGTTCAAATTATGGGGTGTTACAGGCATACTCTTGGCTCTTCTACCGCAGACCTTAACCCCTATGAGGCCGGGTTTCATGGACCACTTGCCACCTCACAGAGGGATACCAAGAGTACCCTCACATTCCCCGAAGCTTTCACTTCGTCACCCAGTTCGCTGGAGCTTTTATCCTAGTCAGATAACTTGCTCCTCCTCGTATACTAAGCGATGACCTACCGTACCAGGTTACTCATCTCTTTATGAACTAGTCCCATGTCCTTAGCTAAGAATTATTACTTAGTTACCCTTAACTAAGGTTTACCACTTAGCCCCTCTTTCCGCTATCCTTGTTAACTACGATTTCCAACCTAGTCCTTTGAGCTAGGGTTTTGTCAAATGGGTTAAGTGTTGTTATCCAAGTTCGTGACTTGACCCGCCTACAAATCATGTCAAGATTGGCTAAGTACTCAAGTTCAAGGCTTAGCCATACAAGTTGGTTAAGTGTACCAAGAAGCTCATTACTTAACCCTATCAAGTCAAATTGGTTAAGTATTTATTTGCCTTAACCCTATCAGATTTTCATGTTAGATTGATTAAGCGTGGATTATCTTAATCCCATCAGATTATCGAGTCGGATTGGTTAAGTATGGGTTAGCTTAACCCCATCCACTAATCGTATTACAATGGTTAAGCCTAATCTTAAAAGGTCTTGTGACTTAACCCTTATCAGGTCCACCTATTAGATTGGTTAAGTATAGGTAACTTAACCTCATCAAATCATCACGTATAATTGGTTAGGCATAAGTTACTTAACCCCATTAAATTATCATGTTAAATTGGTTAAGTATTGGTTACTTAACCCCATTGAATAACCAAGTTTAGATTGGTTAAGTGTTTAACTTAACTCCATCGAATTCCCGTGTTTAGATTAGTTAAGTATAGATTATTTAACCCCATCTAATTACCGTGTTTAGATTAGTTAAGTCTTAGTTACTTAACCCCATCTAATTACCGTGTTTAGATTAGTTAAGTCTCAGTTACTTAACCCCGTCTAATTACCGTGTTTAGACTAGTTAAGCGTAAATTACTTAACCCCATCCCCTAACTGTCTTGTATGGTTAAGTGTCATTAAGAAATCAAGCCCGGTCCCACTTAACCTACTCATTTGTGTCATATCGGTTAAGTGTCATTAGTCAAATTTACTTAACCTTATCATGTGGCATCAATTTAATTAATGCACTCTCAACCTCTCACATTAGACTTTGTTGTGGTTACTAGTTAAGCCGGGCGGGTCCGGGTAGATTTACACAACAACCTAGTCTAACCTCGGGTCTTAAGCGCGACATGACCAACTTCTCACATTGGATCCTATTGTTTGTAGCCACTAGTTAAGCCAGGCGGGTCCGGGTAGATTTATGCTACAAACTCAACCCAACCTCGAGTTGGCCATTTTCATGTTTGGTCTAGTGTCTTGTTACACTTACAACCCATACGTGTCAAGTTTCCAAGTCCCATGCTCATAGCCAAAGTTACATGTTGTCACATTTATACCAACTTACCCAAATCATGTTTCATGTCATTAAAGTTTCCCCATAACCTAACCCCAACGCTTTTAAACTCACATATACATTCACAACAACGCATAATGGGTTTAAAGAAGGGACTTGGCAAAGGCATGACAAAAAGGGTATAAGGCCACAAGTTAAATATGGTGGAAATGAGGCATAAATGTGCTCACAAACTTGCATGTTACATTGTCAAGCCTCAAAAACATGCATAACATTCAAACTTGGCAAATAGGTGATACATGGTCATAGATGACATGAAATGATGACAAGTAACTCGCATATAACATCACATAAGGGTTATGACTTCATATGCAAGTTAACCTAAAGGTTATGAGGGTTCTCATGTTGCATAATGCAACATTTCAACATAAAGGTTATAGCTTTTAACCCACATGATCAAGGTAATGACTTTATAGACTTGCATAACATGATAGCATGTACCATACTTAATGATCAAACCCAAACTTGCAACATTCATTTAACTTTATAGTTAATATCTAAGAGTAGGAGGGGGCTTACATTGCTATGAAGGCACAAATCAACATATAAAACAAAGATTGAGACGAAGCCATTCATGCTATCACCCAAAAACCCCAAAAGAACAAGCTCCAAATGAAACCCTTGAGCAAATATCAATAAAAATCCTTGCTTTGAAGAAGAAAGGTTTCAACTTTGGCTTTGAATGAAGCTTATGAGCTCTCATGCAAGATCCTTGCTTTTTGGTCAAGAAAAGGTTGCAACTTTGGCTAGAATGCAACTTATGAACTCTCATACAAACATGAAATCACTCAAATGATCATAGAATCTCTCATGAATGAAGAAAAGAGGCTCCTTTACTTTGAAACTAGCTTAGAACACTTAAGTTATCATGAAGAAGAAGATGGAGGCCATGGGTTGAAGTGGAGGCCATGATGAGAAATTATTTTGACATAGTTTAGTTGTAGGATCAATTTATGAGGGTTTTAGGAGAGGGTTAGGGGTCTTTTTATAGAAGACTAGGATAGTTTTAGCCATAGGATAAACTCTAGAACCAATCCTAGCCTTTAAAGCATGTCTTGGAGAAGAAGTCAAGTCTAAAAAATGGAGTGGTGTCTTAACCAGGCCTAAAAATGGAGTGGTGTCTTAACCAGGCCTAAAAATGGAGTGGTGTCTTAATTGGGCTGAATTTCAAATCTGTTTTCGGATTTGAATTTTCGTGAAACTTTGCGAGGCCATATCTCGGTCATACGAACTCCGATTTACGAAATTTCGGACTCTATTTCGCGTATTTTTCCGAGACGAACGCAATGGCGCAACCCGTTTATCCTGATTCAGGTTTTATAATTAAATTCTGCCTTGATTCTTGCCTTAACACGTTGTTAAAATTCGGGTTGTTACATGTAAGAACTTCCGTACGTTGGGAGGAAAACAACATCATGGGACTGGGATGTTTGTCAAAGCTAGAAGGAAGCGAAGGACTTGTTGGTACCTTTAAGATAGACGATGGGTGGAAGGTTCAATTAGCTGCTTGGTTAATGAAGGACGAATCCTCATTTTGGTAGGTGGTCACAAATGGAGAATGTGCAGGAGAGACATGGATAGGACACACGATAAGAAAGTAGATCCAAAGAAAGGCAGTAAGGATAACATGGGGCCAAGAGAAAAGGAAGAGCCATACTTGTGAAATACCAGACTACTTAAATAAAGACGTTAGAAAGAAGAAGAAGACCGGTTGCTTCAACTGTGGTGAGGCAGGACATCTGATCAAAGACTGCCCGAGAAGACAAGGGCAAGGGCAGGGTCTACTTCTGGAGGGCAGGTTCAGGCTCTCATGGCACTAGGGCAGGTAAGAGGGCAGGTTCACGCTCTCATGGCACCAGGACGGGAGAGAGGTAGAAATATTTCTGTTGAAAGTTTGGTTTTTCTGTTTGATCATCCTGTTCGTACTTTGTTTGATTCTGGCTCATTTGTATCTGCTTCGTTAGTTGAAAAACTACACCTAAATACTAGTCTAGTTACGGATCCCATAGTAGTCTCAAATCCCATTGGTGGTTCGGCTCATCTTTCGATGATTTGTCAGGATTTGAGAGTGTCTATCTTGGGCGTTGGGATTGAATGCAATGCCTTCATTCTTGGCTTCATGGGCTACGGCTTGATTCTAGGCATGGATGGGCTGGCCTGATATGGTGCCATCCTAGACTGTGAAAGAAGGGTAGTTAGATTGTTGACTCGTTGTGGAATGACCCTTAATATTTCTTGTGACCCTAGAGGTCCGGTGGTGCTTAGCTACCTAGAATCTCTTAACGCATCAAACGATGATTTGGAATTTGTTCGTGAATATAGTAACGTCTTCGATGAAGTTCGGGGTTTACCCCGAGGCGAGATAGGCTTTCGTATATACCTAATAGATAATGCAAAGCCAGTTGCATTTGCGCCACATGACTCAGAGAGAGAGAAAGGAAATCAGTAAGCAAGTGAAAAAGTGGCTTGAGAAGGGGTTCATAAGAAGAAGCATTTTGGAATGGGGTGCTCCAGTTGTTTTTGCTACAAAGGCTGATCGTTCACTTAGATTGTGCATGGACGATAGAGAGCTGAACAACCTCACAAAGAAGAACTGACATCAATTGCCGAGGATAAACGATTCATTCGATCAGTTGGTTGGTGTTTCAGTTTTCTCGCAGCTGGATTTAGCTATAGGATTTCATCAGCTAAGAGTGGCTGAAGATAAGATAAATAAGACTGCATTTAGAACTCCTGACGGTTTCTTTGAGTGGCTTGTCATGCCTTTTGGTTTGACGAATGCACCCGCATACTTCTTTGACTTAATGAGTAGGGTGTTTAGGGAATTTCTAAACAAGTTTGTGGTAGCCTTTGTGGGCAATATCTTGATTTTCTCTAAAAGCGAGGAAGAGCATGCCCTACGTCTTAGGGAAGTCTTAGAGACCCTACGAGCGCATCAACTTAAAGCTAAGTTCTCGAAATGCCATTTTTAGAAAAAAGAAGTGAGGTTCTTAGGACACGTGGTATCTAAGGAGGGGATAGCTGTGGATCCCGCAAAGGTGGTGGCAATCCCAGATTTGAAGATTCCTAAGAACGCAATAGAAGTAAGAAGCTTTTTAGGGCTAGCGGGCTATTATAGGAAGTTCATTAAGGACTTCGCGAAGATATCAGCCCCACTTACTCGGTTAACGAAGAAGCACTTGATTTTTGCTTAGGATGTTGATTGTGACGATGATTTCCGGCATTTGAAGAGGACATTGATGATAGCTCTAGTTTTAGTTTTGCCAGATGGAAGTAGTCCATTCGCAGTATATACTGGTGCTTATGGGACAGGGCTTGGAGCAGTTTTCGATGCAAAGGGAAAAGGTGATATGAAAAAGGTGGCAAGTTCGTGCATCACTTATCATCCACAGACGGATGGACGGACAGAAGGGGGTGAATAGAATCCTTGAATATCTTTTGAGGTTATGTATCCTAGATTTTGGAGGTACATGAGAAGAGGTAATGAGCTTAGTGGTGTTCACGACATGTTTCACGTGTCGCACTTGCGGAAGTGTTACAAGATACCATGGAAGTAGTGGAGCCGAACATGCTTAGAGAAGTGGAAGTAGAGTGAGATGCCACGATTAGATGAGTTCCTACATGCATCCTTGGGTCGGAGGTATAAAACCTAAGGCCAAGTTGGTTAAAGTGCAATGGGGAGATGATCAAGGAGACCCGACTTGAGAAACGGAAGACAAGATGCGTACAATGTACCCTATCCTTTTTGAGGGTATGTTTTTAACTTTTCCTTTTTCTACCGCTTTGTTGATACTTGTCCTATCGTTTAATATTTCTTTGCGATAATATCTTTGATTTTTAGCTTGGAAAAAAACCCTATGGTTGTAAACATGTGTTTGAGACATGTTATTTTTGGTGGATGCAAATGGATGCAAGTGGTTGCTGGTGGTTGCTCGTGGATGCATGTACACATACATTAGGCACTAGATCGGCTCAATTACTTTCATATTGCATATAAATATGTGTGCATATTTAAATTAATGGACGTATAATGGTTGTGTTATCATATGGATGCTACATTTTGATGAATGGTTGTGCACACATATAGAAATAATATGTATCGTTAGGATTCTTTCACATACATAATGGACGCATGGCACTATCATGGTTCACATTAAGGAGGTCAACTGAATCAGTAGACTGCCTGATTTTGCATTAGATAAGGAACATATACACACACTTTTGCATATGTTCATATAGCATTAGAAGTCTTTTAAGGACAATGGATGCCTGTGTTTGATGATTGAGTAGATGGATGAACGGATGGGAGGATATACATTCTTCTTAACTTGGAGATTTCGGGGGTGAATTCCTTTAAGGAAGGGAGAATGTAACACCCCGTAATTTTGAATATTAATATTAACGAATTAAAGAATACTTAATTTCAAATGTGAGAATTAAGAGAAATGGGTTACGCCTTTGCATTCGTCTTTGAATTCTTCTCGAGATAGAGTCCGAGTTTGCATGTATTGGACTCCGTATGATGGAGTTATGGCCTTCCGACGTTTAAGAATTTAAATAAATTAAGAACAGTTCAGAAAATAAATTCAAAATTCAGAAAATTAAATACCAAGGCAGGTCGACCTACCTCAGGCCAGGTCGACCAGGGGGTCGACCTACCTCAGGCCAGGTCGACCAGGGGGTCGACCAGGGGGTCAACCTCCCTATACAGGTCGGCCTGGGGGTCAACCTAGGGGTCGACCTTGGGGCCGTCCTACTCCCCCTCGGGAAGATCTGAAATGTGACGATTTCTAACTCTTTGCTGAGTCATTAGGGATGATGTGGCTATTCTAGATAACTCTATCTAGTCTGGATGGTTGGGATTGCATCTATGATAATCAAATGGCTTAGGTTGATTCAAACTTCTATAAAAGAGTGCCTAGACTCAAACCCTAAACCTAAAATAAATTAGTCTCTTGGCCACCATGCTGCTGCTAGGATAGTGTTAGATCAAAATTTGGACCTAACACCCAAATTGTTCTGAATCTTATAGAGTTTTAACTGGAGAATGAAGAAAAAGCAGAAAACACACAAGATTTATAGTGGTTCGGCGTTAACGAGCCTACGTCCACTTTAAATGTTATCGATTATACTTTGGATGCTAGTACAATCAATTATCTCTCTCTAACTCACTTTTACAATTGTGATTTCTCTCAGTAATCTAGTAATAAAACTGGTAAGAAATGGTAGTATGACAATAATGGTCGAATCAGAACTCAATATTGCCAAAAGATCCCAAAAGATGTCAAGCTCTGGGCTATTTATAGCTGATTTTGTCAAGCGGATCGTGGTCACACGTGGCACGAATCCCGAGAACATCGGATCGTATCGCAGCCGATGAAGAAATAATCAAATTAGCCGTTGTGGACAGGTGTCGCGATCCCCTTGAGTATCGGATCGGACAAAGGAGGAGAATCAGTCAAAATGACAGTTGGGGACACGTGTCGCTGGATCCGTATATCTCGAATCGCCGAAGACTAGCTCGTGCTTGAACGGGTCAGAGGCTTCGCCGTTCATCAGGGGATCGGATCGGTCTATACTGGGCAGCAATTTAAGTACGGATCGAGTCGCATAGAGGTGGTCGTTTCGCTGATGCAATGGGGGCGATCCGATGAGGTGCGATCCGATGAGGTGCGATCCGATGAGGGGTGATCCGATGTTGCGATTCGTTCCTTCATGTACTTAGGGAACGTAGTTTCATACTTTCTTCTAGTGAGTGAACCTGGGTGGCTTGGTCAAAAAGCTAGCCAAAATTTTTCCCCCTCGATGTATGTTTTATCGATGATGGAACATGCTTCGAAACTATAAAAACGTCTTTTCATGAAGAGATGAAAATCAGTGAACAATTCCTTTTCTGGGATCTTTCAGAGTCTTCATCATCGAATCTGTCGGTCGTTTATCGATTCGGATCGCATGCGCGAGTCGCGGTCTGTTAGCAAGTCACTCGCCTTGTCCTTTGGTGAGCATTTGGGCCTCTTCACGGAACGGAACGAGGTGGGCTTCTCTTCGAGACGTGGTGGGCTTTTGGTTCGCGGCCCGTCTATTTTCGCGGATCGAATAAGACAAAAAAGGGGAGACAAACGGTCACCCTTTCGCCTATATATGTCGACCCTCCTCTCCACTTTCTTCTTTCTTCTCGCTTTTGTATCGTATCGCCAGCTCCATCGAGGAAAAACCTTAGTTTCGATTTCCAAATTCTTGCCCGATTTCGAACTTTAAAAAGGTAACTAGACGATTTCTCTTGAGTTTCTACCATGTTCGCACTAGTTTAGAGAGCATGGACAGCGAGATTTTATAGGATTTGATGATAGTGGACATGAGTGTGCCTGGTGCGAAGAGGAGAGCTGAGGAAGGAGAAGGAAGGGATGACCAGGTCGATTCGTGGGCGAGGTCTGAGTTCGGAGTGGTAGCGAGATGAGGGGAGAGGGCACGGAACTGGAAGGTTGATTTGGGTAGCGGATCGGATCGCGGAAATGACTAGGCTACGATTCGTGTGAGTATCGGATCGCGGAGATACCATAGCTTCGGGTCGTGGAGGATGGGGGGCGATGTGGATCGCCAAGAAGCCATCGCGATCCGTTCAGGATGAATTGGTGCACATCACGATTCGAAGCTTTTCCCTGTTCTAATACCCTTCCGCGTACCGAGTCCTTCACCACGATCCGTCCACACTTCGCGATCCGAACCTGTCTTGCGATCCGACCGACGAACGATCTGATGCGCACGCTGACTAAATAATATGATGCAACTCTAACACATTGATGAACAGTTAGGTTAGAGCCCTTGATATGAACACTCCGGATTGAACAAATGCATAATCTACCAACCGAACAATGACCAATGTCTGGATGATTTTATTGACCCCTGTACTTTTCTTTAATGCATGCACATGCACACACACCGGCACATGCACACACAGCGGGGACGGGTAGTTTTAATCTCATTTCTTACGTTTTCTCACCCTAACAGTAATGTCGGATAATCAATCCTCTTCAAGATCCGTTACAGAAACGGAGTCCGAGATTCCTGAGCAATACAACCCCGAGATCCCTCCAATTAACCCAGGAGGTGAAGATTCTGGATCAGAATACGAGGCAACGGAATCGGATCCGTCTGAAAGTACTTCATTTAGTGAAGAGTCTGAAACAGACAGGCGAGCTCCTGATGAGATTCCTGGCGCGCTCGAGATAAAGAAATTTTCTGACTCTTTATCATCTAAACTTGATGACATAAAGCTTAAAAGAATCTACTTGAGACATGGGATTCCTTGGGATGATGTGAGGACACCCGATAGCGATGATAGACCCCACTTAGCTCCGGAAGGGTATATGGCAATCAGTTGAACCATGTGCTTGGTAGGATCTATTCCTCCATTTCCTCCAATCGTCATCGACACCTTAAAACGACTGGGTATCGCTCCGATGCAGCTTCATCCTAACGCCTACGCGTCTCTATACACCCTATATATTGCATACGCGGAGATCCTGCATACCGAACTCACATTTAGAGATTTAACATTCTTTTATCTTTTCAAGCATCGCTCCTCGGCAACCCCAAATTTCTCTTTCTTTGAATCGGTGGCGTATAGGAAGGTTCTGTATGACGGATACAGCAGTATAGGGGATCCCAAGTCTGATTGGTTCTATATAAAGAAACAGGCCGGATGCTCAAGAAGATGGCTTAAATCAAGTAAACTTTAATCTTTTGACTGAATATTTTACTCAAGAAGGCGAAGCATTAACATCCTCCCCCCTTTTTCTTTGTTTTAAACAGATCACATCTTCCCGAAGACGGAAGGCCCGTTATACAATAATCGATTGTCTATTCTTCTTCAAAGCAGACCCGACTTTCTAAGGATCAAGAAGTGCATCACTGACGAGAATCTTCATAAGCATCATCTTCTGGATATAAGATTTGGACTTGGCGCTGGCGGCAAACCCTATAGATACGTGCCCCCAACGGAGGGAGAGGGAACATCGCAGGCAGTAGAAACAACTAAATTTCGCAAGAGTCCTTCCCCGATAATCATCCAAGACGATGAGGACCTGAACATATACAGAGGGGATGAGGCCCGTGGTGACAAGTCCAAGAAAATCCCAGTTTCTCTGGGGGGCTTCCCCTCCAGGGCTTCTCCTCTGATCGAACCTGCTACTCCCGATGATTTTATAGAAGAACAGCTATTCAAAGAGCTGAGCAAAATTCCTCTGCCCGACGATGTATACACGGAGAGGGACTTTGAAGGGGAGCCATTTTTCCCTGCTTCTGAGGAGACCACCGCTCCAATTAAAGAACAAGAAACTACTCAGATGAGCCTGACCTCAGGCCCGGGTCTGTTAGGGGAAATTATATGGGATGCACGAATCACACACATTGCCTGACCCCGCACTTTTATATCAACGGTATTCATGGTTTTAATATGCTCTTTTCTCTTTTGCAGGAAAGATGTCTCGTAGGCGGTCTTATTCTAATCGTTCTCTTCGTGAAGGCACACCCAGTCTTCATCCGAGCACTGAGCACTCTCGGGGCCCTTCTCACAAGCCTACTTCTTCGCAACCGCAGTCTCCATCAAAATCGACTCTTGGCAAGCTTCCCAGTTATCCGGTAGCTCCTGCAGGGGGGAAACAACTTCCTAAAGAGTTAACTCCTCCGAAAAGTGCACCCTCTCACAGCAGGTCGTCAAAAAGGCACTACGAGCCTAAGGAAAAAAGCAAAGATCTGAAAAAAGATTCTGAGAAGGAGAGGAGTGACATTGTCCCTTCCAGCCAGCCAGAGTTAGCTGCCCCCGGGTCACGAGATTACATCCATGGTCCCGAGAATCAAGGTAGGCTGGAAAAGTTGCGGGAACAATTCCCCAACATCTTCTTCGAAAGGATGACGTTTGTTCCAGCCTTGGAACCAATCCCTAGGAACTGGGATAATGAGGTCGTCGGCCACATTCGCCATGTAGCCAGGCAGTATGAAATGATGAAGAAATACGCGGTTAATCTTTCAGAAGTCATTCGAACGCTTGAAATGGAAGCCCATAGATCTAAAGTGAAAATTGATAACAACGAAAGGGCCAGAACAAAGATGGAGAAGGACTTGGAAGATGCTCAATCCCAACTCGCCTTAGCGTGGAGAGATGCTAAAAATTATAAGATCGAATTGGAGAATGCTAAGAAGCATTTTCATTCGGAACTTCACTCCAATAGCCAAGAGAAGATGGCTTTAAAGAAGGAGGTAGAAGATCTCAAAATGGCCAACATTGAGTTGAAGACAGCACAAGGCCATTTTGAAGCTGAGAGAGCTGCTTAGGAGGCAGAAAAAGCAAGTTGAAAGAAAGTTTAGCTTTGGCTGAAGCGGAAAAGGTGATTTTGAATGATCAAGTCGCGGATGCGGAGAGACGGGCGGCTCTTGCCGAAAAGAATGTTGAAAGTGCCATTGAAATGGCTACTGCTTCTAACAACAAGCTCCTCGAGTGAGAAAAGGACATCGAAGGGTTTGAAGAGATGATTTTCGATTTCTTGGGCCAAGTCCTCAAAACCCGCAACATCTCGTGGATCCCGGACTATCATGTTACTTTAGCCAATTTATGGGATGCCATTGTTGAGGGTGAGAAGCAGAGATTGGGAGTCGAAGAAATCGACGAAGATGAGCTGATGAAGACCATCCTCGGGGATAACGAGCCTGAGGATCTGGCAGAAGGTCATCGTCTGATTCAAGCGGAAATGGAAAAGGAGAGGGCCCTGGCTAAGGGTAAAAGCAAGGCTGACGAAGGTTCGAGTTCAGCCGTGGAGCCCAAGACCTCCGGAGTTGAGGAATACCATCCTGATGATCCGTTAATCCCTTTGGGCCTAACTCCTGTGGTTGTTGGAGCTCCTGCAGCAACCCTAGATGGAGGATCTGCAGAAGGTATCTCCCTCTTTTCCCCACAATTTGTCAAAGCAATTGTGAATTGTCGTCGTCTGGTAGAACAACCAATTGAATTAGTAACATGTGTTCCCCATAATACAGGTGGTAAGCCCGTCGACAAGGGTGTTGAAAAAGGGAAAGAGGCGGAGAAGGAGGTCGTCTCGCCAGGTGCCGGTGTTGATATATCGAAGCAGACTGAGGGTGCAACAGCAGAGAAAAGCGTCCTGGCACCCAGTGCTGATGTGCCTAAGGATGATGAAACCATCGAGGCCTTGAAAGATATGGATGGGCGCCATGTAGAGGACGAAGAGGATATTATTAGCGCCAAAGAAACCGAAGACGATGATGATGAAACTTTGGCCAACAGAAAAGCCAGGCAGGAAAAGGAGATGGCTTTGAAGAAGGTGGGACAAGAGCCTTTGAACATAGTCCCTATCGCAGAATTTGATCCCAAAACTGGGATGATTTTGAAAATCCAGCCCAAATCCATTAGCAGACAGCTTCATTTTGCGAATCCTGATGATTTCCCAGCTTCCCTTACTGATAAAAGGAAGAGAAAGGAGGCGGAAGAGGAATCTTCTGAAGAGTTGGATGTTCCTCTCATAGACAAAAGGAATAGAAAGAAAGGAGATCAATCCGACGCTGACAAGGCGAAGCTGGAGAAACAGAAGCAGGAGAAGAGGTCAAAGCATAAATAGGATATTGTCGCTTGTTTATATTTTGTCTTTAGGTTTCCCACTGGCCAGGAAATGTAATTATGAGACTGGCCCTCACTTTTGTTTTCTAGGTTATTTTTCACTTTGTAGGCTTGTAGTATATAAATGAAAGTTTATCTCTTTTTGCATCATTGTGTACCTGTATTCAAATAAACTTTTCTTGTTTAGTCATAGACCATCTAATTATAACTACAAATCAGTCAAACAACAGAAAGAAAAATTAAAAAAATTCGTGCTGCATTGCTGCATTAAAGTTCATGTGTATATGCATATGCCCCCAATCAATCGTTAATGTAGCGCTTAACTAGGGCTTATTAAAGATTGATTAGCATTATTCGCATGTTGCCCCCTATTTCTGAATATGGGGGACTTAGAAAATTTCATAAGATAAATGTTCTTGTGGTACTGAATTTCTGGGACCTTTCTCAGTGCTTAACCATAGATTCCTTTATACTCTCCTGGCGGTCGCCGAGGTAAGAGTTCAAATTCAATAGTTCAGTCGGTCCGTGTTCCTTCAGCAGGGAAGGAGTTCTCTCTCGGCGCTCAATCGGAGACGCTTTTATACTCTCTCTCTCTCTGGAGAGTTAGATTCCAAGCTCAGCAGTTCAATCGCTCCCTGATCCTTCAGCGGGGAAGGAGCTCTTTCTCAGCGCTCAATCGGAGACGCTTTTATACTCTCTCTTTGTCTGGAGAGTTAGAGTTCGAGCTCAGCAGTTCAATCGCTCCTCGATCCTTCAGCGGGGAAGGAGCTCTTTCTCAGCGCTCAATCGGAGACGCTTTTATACTCTCTCTCTCTCTCTCTCTGGAGAGATAGAGTTCGAGCTCAGCAGTTCAATCGCTCCCCGATCCTTCAACGGGTAAGGAGCTCTTTCTCAGCGCTCAATCGGAGACGCTTTTATACTCTCCTGGCGGTCCCCGAGGTTAGGGTTCCGTCAAGGCGGTTCCAATCATGGTACACCGCCATGACTTATGGACATCGGCTTCATGTCCGTTATGCTCTCTCTCGGCTCTGGAGAGTTAGAGCGCTATCAACGATATAATTTACTTTATTGCATCCTCAGAATTTTGACTAGTGATGACATTCCATTCTGATGGAATGCATCCATAATTGTATGCTTATGGGATCGTTGCATTATTCACAGCAATTTCGATAAAAATAAAAAGGCAGATAAATAAAGGTGCAATAAAGTTAAATGACACACAATATTTTTATAGTGGTTCGGTCGAATCATGACCTACGTCCACTTTATAATTTTTTGCTTTAAGAAATCAGACTATTCTAGGCAAGTTGTGCCTTGTACATGGTTCTCAACAAAGCAAAAGAACAAATTTGAAATTTTTATGTTAAGTATGGCCGTAAATGTTGGGCATTCCACACTCTGGGGATTTCCTTTCCATCTACGGTTGCCAGCTTGAAGGTTCCATTATCAAGCTTGCTCAGAATGGAGTATGGTCCTTCCCACTTCGCACCCATATGAGTTGGGGGTGGAAAGACACGCTTCAGAACCAAGTCTCCTGGTTCCAAGGTTCAGGCTCGAACCTTTTTGTTGTAGTATCGAGTGACCTGTTGTTTACATCTCAAGGCATGTAGGTCTGCTTCATCCCTCTTTTCTTCGATTATATCCAGGGATTCAAGGAGCAATTCGTTATTAGTCATCGGATCGTAATAAGTCACTCGGTGAGAAGGTACTTTTATCTCAACTGGGATGACTGCTTCTGCTCCAAACGCAAAGGAGAAGGGGGTATGCCCTGTTGCCGATTTATACGTTGTCCTGTAGGCCCATAGTGCCAAGGGCAATTCATCATCCCACATGGCTCTGGCCCGCTTCAGTCTTCTTTTCAGAATGGACTTAATCACTTTATTCGCCGCTTCGACTTGCCCGTTTGATTGCGGGTTCGCCACAGAGGTGTACCGGTTCTCAATGTGGTATTTCTGGCCGAAGTTTCTGAATTCAGTGCTATCGAACTGAGTTCCGTTATCCGTTATCACACTATTTGGAATCCCAAATTGACAGATGATGTTTCTAACGATAAAATTGATCACTCGTTTGGTTGTGATTGTAGTCAGTGGTTCAGCCTCGACCCACTTAGTGAAATAATCTACGGTTACAATAGCGAACTTTGCTCCGCCTCTAGCTATGGGGAGACTTCCGATGATATCGATTCCCCACATAGCGAAAGGCCATGGGCTCGTCATTGTTTTTAACTGATTAGGAGGCGCTCTAGGTATCTTAGAAAATCTCTGGCATGCATCACACCGTCGTGCGTATTTCGCCGCATCCTTGTTTATGGTAGGCCAGAAATAACCATGCCGCATCACCTTTTTCGCCAATGTTTGCCCTCCAGTGTGATCGCCGCATTCACCTTCGTGTACCTCCTGCATTACACGCTTGATGTCATCATGGGCTATACACCGAAGATGGGGCATCGAAAATCCTTGTCTGTAAAGGACTCCGCCTTGCAGAACGTATCGGGCAGCTTTACGAATTACTTTACGCCTCTCGCTTTTCTTGGTCGGAAGCGCTCCATTCATTAAGAAATTCTTTAGAGGGGTCATCCACGACTCCCTTTCTGGTTCCGTCTCTAGTATTGGATCAATTTCCATTTGATCTATACTAGCGGACCGAAGTACTTCAACGGGGGCTAGCCCGGTCTCTTCAGGATCATCGGAACTAGCCATCTTTGCCAACTTATCCGCCTGCTGATTCTCTGACCGCGGAATGTGAGATATGCTGTAGTGATCAAAGTCGTTCAGCAAATCCTTCACCTTTTTCAAGTATAAAATCAACCTTGCACTTCTGGCTTGGAATTTTCCAGTAACCTGGTTCACAACTAACTTGGAGTCGCAAAAGTTGTTCAGCTTTGTGACTTCTAACTCCTTTGCGATCCTTAGTCCGGCTATTAGGGCTTCATATTCGGAGTCGTTGTTAGTGGCGTGAAACTCCATTCGGATAGCATAGGATATCAATCGTTTCTCGGGAGTTTCAAGCACTATTCCAACGCCAGATCTCTCGTCACTCCTAGCGCCATCAGTATACAATCTCCAGGCACTGGGATCGAGAAGTAATTTTGAGGGGTCAACTTCTTCGTTTGTTATATCCTCCTCCGGGATGGTAAACTCTGCTATGAAGTCGGCTATCACTTGCCCCCGAATTGACCGTCGGGGCTGAAAGTTCAGATCAAATTGACTTAACTCAATGTTCCATTTGAGTAATCTTCCAGATGCTTCTGGTCTCTGAAGAACCTGTTTGAGTGGATTATCGGTGTATACGGTAATGGGATGCGCCTGAAAATAATGTCGAAGCTTTCTAGAGGCGATCAGTAAACTATACGCCAACTTTTCTATCGTTGGATAATTACGCTCTGCTGCCATCAATTTTTTGCTCACGTAATATACAGGTCTTTGGACCTTATCTTCTTCTCTTACCAACGCTGAGCTGATCGCGTGGGATGACACTGCCAAATACACGAATAAGTCCTCGTGATCCATCGGCTTAGATAATATCGGAGGTTTCTCCAGGTGTCTCAACAAGTTCTGAAATGCTTCTACGCAGTCGGGCACCCATTTGAAGTGGCGTTTTCCTCGCTTTATCAATTCGAAGAATGGGATGCATTTGTCCGTAGCCCTGGAGATACATCTGCTTAGTGCGACTACTTTTCCTGCAAGGCTTTGCACATCCTTAATTTGCCTAGGTTCCTGAATGTCTCTGATTAACGCGATCTGGTCTGGATTAATCTCAATCCCACGAGAACTGACGATGAACCCCAAGAATTTTCCGGAGGCGACACCGAATGAACATTTTGTTGGGTTGAGTTTTATCCCGTACTTTCGAAGAATGCCGGACACCTCTGCCAAGTCTGTAGTGTGATTGGAGGATCGCTTGGACTTAACCAACATGTCATCGACATATACTTCCATTGTTTTCCCGATCTGGTTATAGAACATTCTGTTCACTAACCGTTGATATGTAGCGCCTGCATTCTTCAAGCCAAAGGGCAACACTACATAGCAATATAATCCCAGATCCGTGATAAAACTAGTCTGTTCTTGATCTGGAACATGCATTGGAATATGGTTATATCCTGAATAAGCATCCATAAATGAGAGAAGTTCATGACCTGCCGTCGAGTCCACCAACTGGTCGATCCGGGGTAACGGAAAACTGTCTTTTGGGCAGGCTTTGTTCAAATCCGAGAAATCGATACACGTTCGCCACTTCCCGTTGGCCTTCTTTACCAAGACTGGATTTGAAATCCAGTCTGGGCAGATCGAGTCTCTGATAAATCCATTACTTTTTAGCTTTCCAACTTCTTCTTTCAAGGCAGCGGACCTCTCTGGGCCCAGCATTCGCCTTTTTTGTTTTACCGGAGGATGTTTAGGGTTAATGCTTAGTGAATGGCTCATGATTGATGGAGATATCCCGCACATGTCTGCATGGGTCCAAGCAAATACGTCCAAGTTATTTTTTAAGAAATTCGTCAGTTCTTTAGCGAGATTCGGATTTAACTGGGATCCAATCTTAAGGACCTTCGCTGGGTCACTATCATCGATCGGTACATCCACAGTTGTCTCGTTGGGAGTCGCCATTCTGCCCCCAGGTTCTTGGTCCTCTCTGGGATCTATATCCTCGGGCAACTCTCGGGGCGACTCTCCTACGGTTATCCTCTTTAGTTGCTATAAGGTCTCCGCCCTTGTAGGGGAGAAGCGCCCTTGGTTTCTATGTCCCCTCCATTGCGTAGTAGTTTTAGCTTAGCAACATAACATGCTCGTGCGGCAACCTGATCTCCTCTGACAATACCAACGCCAGCTTCCGTAGGAAATTTCAATAATAAGCACCAGGGAGCTATACAGGCTCTAAACTTTGCGAGGGCCGGTCGGCCCAGGAAGGCATTGTAGGGTGATTCAACATCCAAAACCACGAAGGGAAGGTTTCTCACTATCTGGCGTTCTCCTTCCCCAAGTGTAACTGGTAACTCTACATAACCCATTGGAGCGGTGGATGCTCCGTTAAATCCACGGATCCATCCCTAATAGGGCTTCAAGTCTTTTATCTCGAGGTTCATCTGGTCGAATGTCCTTTTGAAAAGAATATTGACGGAACTCCCGTTATCCACCAAAAACTTATGAACAGTGGCTGGTCCAATAGGTACTGTGATTACAAATGGATCTTCAGTTGGAGCATGGACTCCAATGCTTTCTCATTCGCGGATAACGACATCGTCGGACATCATCTTTTGTTGCTTTACTGGGATATTGTCCTCGGGGTTGCTGCACTCCCCTACCTCAAGGTGTTTCTTGGCTGCATTGACATACTGATCCAATGCCTTGGAACTGTGTTCGGCGAGGTAAAGCCCTCCGATTACGGTGTTGATAACGAGGTCTTTTCCCTTTTGTTGGGCAGTTGGCCTAACAGCAAGTTGATTCTGGTTCTGATTTGGGGCCTGCATGGCTTGCCCCCTATCTCTGGGCGTTACTCTGTATTCGCCTAATTTTCCTTCTCGAAGAAGCCTTTCGACTACATCCCTTAGGTGACGGCATTCATTTGTCGAATGGCCATGAATCTGATGAAAGAGACAAAACTTCCCCGTTTCGTGTTCTTTCTCCGTCGACTCTCTGGGAGGTGGCCTCTTATTCTGGATGACGTTATACGAATCCATGAAGATATTTTCCAAAGTATCATTTATTGGCGTATAACTCTCGAAAGCCTTGGGACGAGTCCTTCTCTAGGAGTCGTTCCCTCGGTTCCTCTTCCGGTTGTTGCCATCATTGTTATTATCATTGTTCCCTGACTGACGACCACCCTGATTCTGATTTCCGACATTAACTTTGACTTTCCCTAAGCTGTCTCCTGTCTTCTTAATGGCGACATTGCTCTGGATTTCCTCCTTATCGGCCGTTTTTGCCTTTCGGTTAGCATATACTTCTTCCCGGCGTAAATGTACGTTAGCTTTTTCGTAGAATAACTCTCTAGTATGGGGTGGCTTGCCGGCCAGGTATCTCCCAAATTCAATGTCCTTATCTACTCCGTCAATCAGAGCTGCGACAACGGTTGGCTCATGAGGATCTTTAACTTCAGTAGCGGCCAGGTGGAAACGGTCTAGGTACACCCTCAAACTCTCACCTGGTCGTTGCTTGACAAGGAACAAGTCAATCACACTCTTTGTATTTTGTGCGTAGATGCGGAACTGTTCCACGAACCTTTCACTCAACTCCCTGAAGCTGGAAATTGATCTTGCTGGTAAGCGAGTAAACCATAACAATGCTACATCCTCCAAGAATATGGGAAATGCTTTGCACTTGACAGTGTCAGAAGCTGCGGCAGCGGTCATTGACCAAGAATATCTCATCAGATGCTGGACGGGATCAGATCTACCCGCGTAACGGTTCATTTGTGGCATGTTGAAACGCCTTGGGAAAGTCGCATCCAAAATATCATCAGTGAAAGGGGAATGACTGCGGTCAATTCCCCAATCTTCATTCCGTTGTCCACGGCTATCTGCCAGAATTTGATGGATCATAGCTGCAACGATTGCACTGGTCAGCGGAGGTTCGTGGTCAGGGCCTCTTGCTCGGTGGGCTTCTCTAATCTCTCTTCCGGGAGCAGTCACAAAATCTGGGGCTCGAATTGGGCTTCGTTGCCCCCTGTTACCATGATCATTTGCACGACGATGGGGCTGAGGCCGTCTGTCCTGTACAGGGCTGTCCACACCCCGAGCTTTGGGAGTTGCGGCGTGATCGTTCACATTACGGTTTGAGGGCCCTGCACCCAGCGCCTCTTCTTCCCGTGACGGCAGGGTTCCAAATCGAAGCTGCTCTATGTTTTCGGGTCTCTCATATGGTCGCCGCGGAGGTCTCGGCGATTCCTCTGACGAAGAAGAGTATTCTGGGGTGAGCGGACGAACTGGTGGCGTCCTTTGCCTTACGAGATCATTAAGCCTTCTATCCATAGTGGTCAAATTCTATCGCAGAACGGAGCTTTCCTGCCTCTGAGCAGCCAGCTCATCAAACAGCCTTTCCCACATTTCAGAAAAGCGAGAGAGGTCCCCCTCAGTAACGAGGGCAGAAGGGTCATATTGATAATCATCAATTTCTCTTATGAGCAAAGAGCTTGAGCCAGGTCGAGCGGAGGGGCCAGGACGATTGGAGCGAGCCATAGGCTCCTTTCCAGGTCTAGTTGTAGTCTGATCGTCAATTCAGATCGCTGTGGATCAAGGATGGTGGCTCGCAGCACCCCCCGGGGATCGGTTCGTGGTCACGGTTCGCGGAGGATTCAAGGCGTTATCACGGGATCGAGTAACAAACCCTTCAGCAGTTCGGATCGCCTCGTCCACGTCGACTCGGAGCGTGGTACCTTCATCGGATCGGTTCACCCCTGGCGCTCCGCGATCCAAAGTTCCCTTGTTTCCTAGCTCATGCACACTTTCTTTAACTGCTTCATTCGCGATTTCATTGGTTCGTGAGGCGCGTACTTCCTTAGACCTCTTTCCAGCCATGATATGAGATGTCGCTGGGATCTTCAAAGAACTGAATAGTGAAGTTTTGGGACTGTGTTCTCAGTGAAAGCACCAAAAATGTTAGATCAAAATTTGGACCTAACACCCAAATTGTTCTGAATCTTATAGATTTTTAATTGGAGAATGAAGAAAAAGCAGAAAACACACAAGATTTATAGTGGTTCGGCGTTAACGAGCCTACGTCCACTTTATATGTTACCGATTATACTTTGGATGCTAGTACAATCAATTATCTCTCTCTAACTCACTTTTACAATTGTGATTTCTCTCAGTAATCTAGTAATAAAACTGGCAAGAAATGGTAGTATGAAAATAATGGCGGAATCAGAACTCAATATTGCCAAAAGATCCCAAAAGATGCCAAGCTCTGGGCTATTTATAGCTGATTTTGTCAGGTGGATCGTGGTCACACGTGGCATGAATCCCGAGAACATCGGATCGTATCGCAGCCGATGAAGAAATAGTCAAATTAGCCGTTGTGGACAGGTGTCGCGATCCCCTTGAGTATCGGATCGGACAAAGGAGGAGAATCAGTCAAAATGACAGTTGGGGACACGTGTCGCCGGATCCGTGTATCTCGAATCGCCGAAGACTAGCTCGTGCTTGAACGGGTCAGAGGCTTCGCCTTGCATCAGGGGATCGGATCGGTCTATAATGGGCAGCAATGTAAGTACGGATCGAGTCGCATAGAGGTGGTCGTTTCGCTAATGCAATGGGGGCGATCCGATGAGGTGCGATCCGATGAGGTGTGATCCGATGAGGGGCGATCCGATGGTGCGATCCGTTCCTTCATGTACTTAGGGAACGTAGTTTCATACTTTCTTCTTGTGAGTGAACCTGGGTAGCTTGGTCAAAAAGCTAGCCAACAGATAGTTCTTCTTCCTAAAGCTTGGGGATTAGCAAGTCATAATTCTAATTCAAAAGACGAACGAATCATTCTCTTCTCTAACCTATCTTTGTGAGTACAATTTCTTTCAAAAAATAATTAATAAATTAATTATAATGAGTTATAATTGGATTATGAGAACAAGTCTGTTGAATCATGTGATGTTGTTTAACTTTGTTATCATTTGTTGGCGAAAATATGATAGTTTTGTTAACTTGATTCATTTTATATGCAAGTTTGGGATGTAAATCATATGCTAGTTTGTATGTGAATCTTATGCAAGTTTGGGATGTTAAATCATATGCTAGTTCGTATGTGAATCTTATGCAAATTTGGGATGTTAAATCATATGCTAGTTTGTATGTGAATCTTATGCAAGTCTATTTTTACACATGCCCATTCGTATGTGAATCTTATGCAAGTTTGGGATGTTAAATCATATGCTAGTTTGAATGTGAATCTTATGCAAGTCTGTATGTGAATTGTATACAAGTTTATATGTGAATCAAGTATATACATATGTTAATTTATATGCAAGAACATGTGACAAATTCATATGCAAGTTATACGAATCCATATGCAAGTTTAGGTGAAAACTATATTCACATTTTTAGGTGAAAACTATATTAACATATGCAAGTTTAGGTGAGATCCATAATTCATATATGCAAGTTCACAATTTCATGTTTAGATCTATATTTAGATCCATGGTAGTTTATGCAAATTTATGATTCTATATCTCCATTTTCTATGCAAGTTATTGGCTATGCAAATTTATGTTGTAATTCCTATTTGCAAGTTATATCTATTTTATGTGTTATGCAAGTTGTGATGTTTCTTTCCTTTTTTATAAGTTAGACTATTTGCGAGTCTAACATATTTCATATTAGAACATACGAATAGCATGGAGACAATGGGAAAATATTAATTATTAAAATTGTGAATTAGCATAAAATAGCTTTAAAGGCATATAATTAATTTGAGACCCTAATTGGTATAATTTATATTTCTAAAAATTATGGACATAATTTAGGTGACAATTATGGACATAGTTTAATTTGGAAATTATTGACAATTTGAATTGGGATAATTAATTCATATTGGGGTGAAATAATTTGTAATAATAAACGCCTAAGACATGAAGTTAGACTCGTTTGTGGTGTAAGACTGCCCGGACCCGCACGACACATCCAGCAACCACAAATGGTAGTCTAATGTGAGAGGCCAAAGGCATAAATTAAATGAGAAATAAATGCCTAAGACGCGAGGTTAGACTCGTTTGTGGTATAAGACTGCCCGAACCCGCCCGGCACATCCAGCAACCGCAAACGGCAGTCTAATGTGAGAGGTCGTAGGCATAATTAAAAGATGCTTAGACACGAGGTTAAGTCTGGCTTTTGGTGGAAGTCTGCCCAGAACCGCCCGACATATCCAGCGGCCACAAGCAATCGACTTAATGTGAGAGGTATGTGCATTAATAATAAATTAATGTTGATAAAGACGAATATGAATGACAAACAAAAGTTTTGTTGAGTAATTCTCTGAATACCAATCTGATGTTGATTTTGGTCTTTAGGGTTGATACTTAGGGAGTTATTCTCTTAACCAATGGATCAGTAAACTAAGATGTACTTAATCATAAATTAAGTAAAACATGTTATACGATATATATATATATATATATATATATATGATACAGAAAACATGATAAGTGGATAGGGTTAAGACCAGCTTAACCAATAATATATTTTAATCTGATAAGTGGATAGGGTTAAGACAAACTTAACCAATAATGCATATTGATCTGATAAGTGGATATCGTTAAGACCAACTTAACCAATAATATATAAGTGGATAGGGTTAAGACCAGCTTAACCAATAATATATATATATATATACATATATATATATATTGATCTGATAAGAGGATAGGGTTAAGACAAGCTTAACTAACAACACATGTTAATTTGATAAGTGGGTAACATAGGTGACATGTGGGATATAATTATAAACACTTAACCAAGTTGAAACAAGTAAGAAGACATGAATAAGAGGGGGTTAAGTGGGAAATCCTAGTAGGGACCATGCATAGGTGGAAAGCTTGTGTCAAGCGTGGGGACCTTTTTCAACCAGTAACCCATTTAGTATCTAAGTGAGCTCGATCTAGATCGAGGACGGGACACACTTATTGAGTTTGATTGTAAGAGGTCAAAACAGGTTAGCGATGGTAACGCAAGTCCAATGGGGTCTTGTGCATGCGTGGGCCCGGGCTAATAGGTAAGACGTTACTGCATCGTGTAGGTATAAGCCGTGCATCTTTAGTGGTATTGGGTTTCCACTTTGGGAAGTGATACACCCCATTGTGGGGCCAGCATGGGTATATACGAGTTGGGGAGCTGATCGAATGGGGAAGGTTGTGGGTACGACTAGCGGAGATAGGAGTAGGTGGCACCTATGAAGGCAGCTATGAGTCCAATACCATATTATGAATAAAAGTTGTAATTAGAATGGGGAGGGTAGTGGGTACAACTAGTGGAAATAGGAGCAGGCGGCACGTATGAAGACAGCTAGGGATACACAAACTACCATTATGATTATTATGTTCAGAAGGCGGGATCAACTTTTAGGGTGACTAACAATGGTGCAGTGTAGTAGTTATCCTATAGTGTTGGAGGCGCAATCAACGTTATCTTATTCTTCTTGTTTGTTTTGTCTTGCCCACTTGTTTCACAGTCATTCCTTGTTTTACCAATTTATGCCTTATCCTAATTACTTTAATAATTGTATTGTTAAATTTATTGGACTCGCCAGACTTTATGTCTGACCCCCTTTGTTTTCGCCTCCTTTCTTCCTTCCCCTAGGTTGTCAGGGTGGGACTTGTGCTAGTGGACCTTGATTTGGATCTTTCTCTCTCTTTGTAAGTGCTTGGATTACTGAAAGTAAAGTTCAGCTCATCTCTTTTATGGCTACTTATGTTGGGGTTATGCTTTTTTACTTTATGTACTCAAAAAACAGTTTGTCAAGATGGATATTAAGTGTACTTGGTTTTATTGTTGGTTTATGAAACTGTTGTAATCAAACAATTTCTCCGCTGTAATAAAAGTTGTTTTAAAATTTTCAAGCACCAATATATGTATCTATCTTGTTATATTCTGTTCTATACACCAATAATACTCCATGGAAGTTAATGCATTCCCTTTGAGAGTGACATTAATGGACGTGGAGTGTTACATAATCCCTTAGGTTTTCTTCTTGGATTTTTTTAACTATGTGCAGAATGTTCATTATCATATATATGAACTTCATAAAATATTAATTGTCTGTATACATTTTGTTTAGTTTCCAGAGATGATAAAATAAATTCAAACAAATGTGACAATCTACTTTTCCTGTACACTGAATATTCTTGTGCACCCTGCACCTTATTCATGTACACATACTCCTTCATATCTGTCACACGCACACGCACACGCACACACACAAACACACACATATATATATCCATAACAACTATTATTTTCTGTTTTAAACATTATAATAATTCGGGTTTACCACAGTACCACACTTACAGAACTTAAGGAAAGAGTTTTCTCGGGGTAGTGTTTCAACATTTGTTACTGATTGTAGCTAGAATACGCATTAAGGATGGTTTGATGATTACTTGGAACGTTGGATTGGGGGAGTGCTAACATTTAGAAGCATAAAAATATTCAGTATAGTTTGCAAAATATTAAAGAACAAAACAATTTATGTGGTTCGGTTCAGACTGAACCTTGTCCACTTTGAAGACTTTGCGGATTTTATTTATAGTGGAGGTTACAAGAGAAATTCCCAATTTTATTTCTAATTAGTTTTTAGTCTCTTAGAACTAGGGATGGCAATTAAAACCGAGAACCGAAAACCCGAACAGAGCCGACCTGAAAGGAGTGGAATCCGAATTAAACGCCTGAAGTGACCTGAACATGAACCGAACCCAATGGGCCTCGGGTCGGGTCTAGGTGATGAAAAATACAATAAAGACCCGAAAAACCCGACCCAGACTGACCCGACCTAGTCTGACCCGAATTGAAAGACACGACCGAAAAGCATTGAAATATATATAATTTTAGTGTTATTGCCCAACCGGACCCGAACCGGCCCGACACGAACTGAAGCACAAGTCGGATCGGGTCTAGATTTTAGAAATATATAGTTTAGTCCTAACAAAACCCGATCCGCCAAGTCCTGAGACCCGTCGGGTTGGGTCTGGGTATCTCGGGTCGGGTCTGATTATCATCCTTATAATAAAGTACAAGATCCTGGAATGAGGAGAGGAGAAATGTCCCCCTAAATTGTGACCCGTAGGGTCCTATTTATAGACGATTTGGGCCCTCTTTTTGTTGTGGCGTCCCGGTATCGGCCTCGGTGCTTTGCTTTCTGGTGTTGGCTCACTCCCGCATTTTTTTGTTTCAGTGCTGAATTCTATAAGTGCTTTCCTTACTAGCTTTATATAGTTGCTTTTAGTGCCTATTTAGTTGTCTCCTTTTCTCTATGTTTGGCTCTTCCTTCAACAATACTGGCTTCCGGTTCTGCATTTGTTGCTCATGATAATGAATGTCACCCTTATGTATTGGTATCGATATCGAAACTATTGATATCGATATTGAAACTATTGGTATCGATAGTTATTCTTTTGCTCTATTATATTTGTTTCTAACTTCTCACCTCCTTCATGAACTTGGCTTCAGTCTTGTGCCTTCATCTTAAGTATCTGGTGTTGATCTTACTGCTTTCCAATTGTTTACTATCATCTCCCACAATACTAGTTTTTAATATTTAGCTTCTTCCTTGCTGCATTTTCATTAAGTATCAAATCCATGATTTCACCTTTGAGGATTCAGTTTCGAGTCTCTCTGTCTATTACTTTGGTATAAGCCTCATAACTGCCGCCTTTGGTACCGATCTCATGCTTCAACATTATCTCTCATTTGGTGTTGATTTCATATACTTACCCTCTTGTTCCGCTGTCGACACCAAGCTAATTGCTCACTATATGTTAGTGCCGACATCATGCCTTGATTCTCTTCTTTTCATTGAATTTCGGTACGGTTGCTGCTGTTCCTTGTGAATCCTTCGCTATCGGTGTCGGCTCAACACCTCTATGCTCTAGTATCCATCAAACTTCTCTTAGGTCTCTACTTTGGTGTGGATTCTATAGGCTTTCTCCTTTATATATTGTTATCGATGTTGTCTCTATTGGCTTCCTCTTAAACATTTTGCTTTGGTACCATCTTCGACACTTCTAAGGCTTCCACTTTGGTATCGACCCTTTTGGCTTTTTCTTTAATGTCTTCTGGTATCGGTTCCATAGCTTTCAAGCCCTGCTTTTGGTGTTGATATTACTACCTTCGAAGCTCCTTCTGCTTGTCTCTGGTTTTTATTGCCTCCATCCATCTGTCATTCTAGTCTCAAAGCTTCCACTTATCTTCATTAGGTCAATGCAAATTTCAATGTCAACAGTTATTCCCCCCAATATAAAGGGGCTTTTGCTCTTTAGAACAAAACTCCTATGATTCGTGCATCGCTTTCCAGTAACACAAGAAATATTAGAGAAACTTTCTGTTATTAGTTTTGTATAACCTAAAATAATGATGTAAGAGGAAATATTAAAATTTCTTAGTTGGTAGTATTGGAATAAATCCCAAGTTACGAACTTTTATGAATTCACTTATATATAATGTGCAAACCCAATAATGTGCCATGTGGTCCCTTATAATGAGAATTTAGGGATCTAGGACCCTTTTCTTTTAATAGAATTAAGAAAACCCAAGGTTTTAACTTAGGTATGCCTATGCAAGGGTTCATATTTGAAAATGTGGGATAGAAAATTCTCATATTATAATGCAAGGGTTCATTCCAAAATCTACACTTGGATATTTGCAACATAAATCAAAAAAATTTACTTCCTGTGCTATAAACAGAGAAAATGAAACTTGGATTTGGTTATTTATAATGGAAGAACAGAACTCCACTTCTGACAAAAAAATTTATATCAATTTCCCCTGTGTTTTCCTGTATGAAATGCAGCAAATGATATTTCTTGTTCAGTCTCTTGCATAATGTGCGTAATATTCTCTTATAATGTGACAAGAACTATTTTGATCAAAATACATAGTAATGAAATTTATGTTAATAGTAACATAAGTTTAGGAAACTTCCTATGTGAGGTGCCAAGAAAACATAACCCACATCATAAGGTTTTAAATAGGAGACCCGAGGGACCAAACTGAGTATTGATTCAAGCAACTTCATTCTAGAACCAGAGTGGTAGGCCCGAACTCCATATGTGAGCACAACTATAGAAGTCTTGAAATTCTTCTTGGAAATGAGAATAAAATATTCATAACCAAATTCGAGTATTAAAATAATACAAATATAAGGATTCATTTTTAGAAGTATTGTAAGTCCGGAATATTTATCTGGAAACATAATGGATAAGTCCCAAGCTCTGACTTTATTTTGTGTTAAAGAGTTCCCAAAACCCATTTTTCAAAAAATAATAACTGCAGCCTCGTGACCTAGATTCGGGTATTAATAATAGAAGACCAGTGATCCATATATGGAAAAAAAATAGAAGTAGAAAACCAGAAATTCATATGGAAATAACATAAATAGAAAACCAGAAATCCACATCTGGAAATAATAGAAATAGGAAACTAAAAATCCATATCTGCAAATATTACAAGACGGAGACTCATCTCGGTTAAATAGAAAATCTGAAATTCATAGCTAAACATAATAGAAGTCTTGAGACTCACAATCAGGTAAATAGAAATATCAGAAATCTGTATCTGAAATGAACAGAAATCCCGAGACTCACGCTTGGGTGAATAGAAAATCAGAAATCCACATCTGAACTTAATTGTAGTCCTGAGAATCATAATCGGGTAAATAGAAAAACAAAAATCTATATATGAAATTAATAAAAATCCCAAGACTCACGCTTGGGTAAATAGATAATCCGAAATCCACTTTTGAACTCAATAGAAGTCCCAAGACTCGTACTCGAATGAATAGAAAATAAGAAATCTTCATCGAAACATAATAGGGGTTCCGAGACTCATACCTAGTTAAATAGAAAATCAGAAATCTACATGTGAAATTAATAGAAATCTATAGACTCAAACTTGGGTAAATAGAAATTCAGGAATCCACATCTGAACTTAATAGAAGTCCGAGACTCATAATAGCGTAAATAGAAACTCAGAAATCTATATCTAAAATTAATTAAAACCCCGAGACTCACACTCGGGTAAATGGAAAAACAGAATTCCGAACCTGAACTTAATAGAAGTCCCGAGACTCAGACTCGGGTAAATAGAAAATTAAAAATCTACATCTGAACTTAATAGAAGTCCGAAGGCTGCTGCTACTGGGTATCACCCCAAGGATTAGTAACAAGAAATTCATGTATTGTACGGATATCCAGAACATGAGGACTACTGCTATACATATGTAATATAAAATTTGAAGCTAACTAGGACATCAACAAGCAGTCCTTTTCACCTAAAAATCCACGTCTTCAGTCCAAAGTTGTAAGTATAGTCTTTAGGTCACATGCATAACAGTTCGAACCTAACGTCGGTTCGGAGATGTTTCACATCCATTTCGATCCTGATTCTCCAAACTAGCACGTTACAATTTAAAAAAGTAATTCAGGCGATAGTCGAATATTTAACCATCAACCACAATCATACAATTAAGCATATCAACTGCTTCGTCCATTTTTAATATAATTCTTAAGTAAAATCATTTCATCGATTCTTACAAAACAATTCCATCTACTTATTTCGATTGATAAGAATATTCACAAATCTCTTTGTTTTCATACTTGAAATCATTTTCATACACTTATCTCAATCGAATAAGCATATCAGATATCATAGTTTTCATACTTTGAATACATGTCCATACTTAACTCAAAGGTAAAAGTATAGCCGCAAATCATAAGTTAGTCAATGCCATGGAATGCATCATTTCCTACAGAATCCAAATCACTGGTATTAAGTGGAAACACAAAATATAATGATAATCCCGGTACCAGTCTCCAAATTCCACTACATTATTCCTCTAATAATGGTAAAAACACCTTCTAAATTTATACGAATAATACAGCTTCATATTCGGAATTCAATATAAGTCAATTCAGGATATTGCAAATATTCCATTTCAAATATTTTAAGTTTTGAAAACTTCAAATCTTCATTTTAAAATCTTACTTTGATTATAGATCAAATCACTTAGGACTTGGACTACAAGTCAAATTCACGGCATTTATAAGTCAATGTTTATATTACTAAACTTCCTATATCTCCATTTCTAAGTTCTAACATCATTTATAAGTTCTTGTTAATTACTAAACTTCATAAATCTACATTTCTACGTTTTAACATCATGTATGGGTTTCTTACAGGTTCTTTAATCAATTTCACAAAATTTACTTCAAATATTTGAAAATTTATCATAAAACTTCTTCATATATAAAACTTGGTTTTATTCAACTTCATATTCTTCATTTTATAAATTCAGTTCAGTTTCAATATCTAGAATTTGATTATCAACTTACTCATTTATTCATATCTACATTCGTAACTTCATAGAATTCAATCCTAAAGTTATATTTTATTTCGACACTTATAAATCGTTATTTATAAAATTTTATTGTAAAACAAGTGTTCATTCTAAAATCATTTATAAAATCCTTTTATTAAATCTGATTACAAAACTTCGTTTATTTCTAAAACTTCATTTTATGTAATTATACATAAAATCACTTCTCAAACTTACTTTGGTTATAAACATTTTATATCTTCAAAAGTTCTTCGATGACAAATCTCACATTCAAAATGCTGAAATTAGGCCTTATGACACCAATCACTTAACCAATACTATTTATTGATTTGTAATATAGCAATGTTGATTTTAATTTAACATCATCCAAATCTGGTTTTATTGATACTTAGGTTAGGTAGCTCGTATATACATAAAATAAAAGTGATTAACATTGAGTAATTCTGTTAGATCCCTCCAACCTGTCTCCCTTCATTACAGCTCATATATCAGAACATACATGCAAAATAATTAGATAATAAAATCTAATTCATACAAGATGAATCTTCCGCTTATAAGCATATAATTCAAAGGACATCCATTCATAGACGGGAATATATATATCGACAACCACCAACAGAGCAGTAAATCATCCACTCAGTCAATCAACTAATCAAAGATATCACACAAATGAAATCGATTCAATAATAAATATTTATATTATACGATATGACACAATAGTACTTCCGTAAGTGTGAGAGTTAACTCACATTCCACCATCAACATTTTAATGTTGTTTTATAAAATTTCAAACAAGAGTTTGAAATTACATAAAATCCTAATAGTACCAGATTAAACAAATCCAACTCGTACATGTAGTGTTCGCGAATACGAATCTAACACAGCTTGTTTCGAGCGAATCCGACCACATATGAAAGAGCTATAAGTGTTATAGCATTTGATACAAATAAAATTAAATTAAGTTGCTTAGTAACAGTCATTAGTCCCCCTAATCACCTTGCTTATGTTAATTAATCATGGCCAAACCATTCATTATTCCCAGATTTTGTTCGAAAGTACATCCTTTCCACCAATCGATCACCGCAGCCACCGGAGATGTTGTTGGAGAACGGAGTTTTGATGACAATAACCTTATTTCAATATAAATTGATTATAAAATATATACTAGCATTTTTTGTCTAGAAAATATATATACACACACACATTTGCAGGATTTATGTACAGGAATAATTATTGAAGACTGTATAGTTTAAGGATATTAGAGATTCAAAATTCGGAGATGATTCAAGACTCATAAGTAATTCAAGAGTTCAAGAATTCAAGATACATATAGAGTAATAGAGTTTAGATTATGTAAAACTCAGAATAGCACTCCAGATTCTAAATTCAAATTTAAATTCTGATTTTCAATTTTTTATTTTAAATTCGAATTTTGAAATTTTACCTTTGTCTTCTTTAATTTCCTTCCTAGATTTTATTTTTTATTTTAAGATTTATAGTTTATAAGTTTTATATATTAATATACTTTATATTTATATAGATTTAACTTTATAATTTTATAAATATGTTTATATAAGTTATATTTATGGTTTCATATGATTTTATACTTTTTAATATGTATTTATGACACTATATATGTTTTAATTTATGAATTACCAAAATTATATATATATAAACACTTAAAAGATGCTCAAAATTCAAATTTGTAAAGAGCATATGTCGACATACATTTGTACATATGTCCATATATAACTGTCATAATTTGGAAATTGAAAGGAAGTGTCTTTTCATTATTTGAAACGCTTCTGAACCGTTGCAACCTTTCAAAACTTATAAAAAGGGGTTGATTTCGAATTTATCATCATTCTTCTTCTCCACCTTCATCTCCTTTCTCTACACCATTAATGTTTCTTATTTTTATGCTTTCTACACTTATACTCTGCCAAATTCAATTTTGTTTTCATAAAACTTCTTCTCTTCTCACTCTCTATTATTACTCTCTGAATCAAGTGCTATTGAAGTGTTATAGGGATATTTGTAATTGTTTGGTTATTATTGGAATTGGTGATATACCTCGTTGTTGTTAAATCAAGGTGGGTAATCGGTGGTATCCCTTGTTGCTGTTAAATGAAGGTGGGTATACTTGATCAAGTGTGTGGAATCGGTGGTATCCCTTATAGCCGTGAAATCAAGGTGGCTGGATATTGATATAGTAATAAAACTTTATGCGATCCAGCATTGAGTGGGACTAGACGTAGGATTATTCCGAACCAGTATAAAATCCAGTGTGTTCTTTCCTTTTCTGCATTTTACTTTTGTTTATTACTATTTTTATGCTTGGTTCTATGTCTGTGATTGTTTCTGTGGTATGTGATTCATATAGTAGATCATATAAGTTTTAGATTTTGTTTATATTTTTCAAAAACACTATTCACCCCCCATCTAGTGTTAATTTTTTCCTTAACGATCCTTTCCGCTGTGCCTAATAATTGGTATTGGAGCAAGGTCTTTCAAAAAGTTCATAATATGATTTTTGAAAAAAGTGATAATGGCAACCAACACTGATAGCAATAATAGTTCTTTTGTAGTGGGTCAGCCCACTATTAGACCACTACTATTTAATGGTAGTAATTATTCATATTGGACAAATGAAGATATATTTATAGTCAATAGGATTAGATGCATGGAATAGTACACAAAATGTATATATAGAACCCACAACTGCATTTGCACAATGGACAATTGAATAAAAGACTGCTGCATAAAACAACACTAAAGTCGTGAATATGTTATTTTTTTCATTAGATAGGAATGATTTTAATAGAGTGTCAGTATGTAAAACTACTTATGAGATTTGGAGAACTTTACAAGTTACTCATGAAGGAACTAGTAAAGTTAACCAAACTAAGATATCAATGTTAGTTAATCAGTTTGAGTTAGTTAAAACGAGTATATATTCATGTCCAGGTGGACCTGCATCTAATCATAATGTGCATGCATTAATAATATGTCAATTATTATCTCATTAGGAGTTAAATCACCTAATTGATATTCAACCATACTTTACTTGATAATAAATCGATCATAAATTACTATATCGTATATCAGAAATCTATCATATTTAAATATACTATACGATGCAGTACCTAAGAGGAAAACCTCACTGATTTTTAGAAAACAACTGTGAATATATTTACATAATAGCTTAATCAAAGTTATTAATGGTTTTGGACAAATAATTAATATATGTCTTCTGCACTGTCATATAAGACCATTCATTTAAATACATGATGTTAATATGAAATTTTTCAAAACTTCTAAAAAAGAAGGGGTTTTAGGGTTGGAAATCCAAATTTCAATTTCCATTTGCATACATCTGTGTAGGTCATGTTAGGTACAACAATGTGTTATATGATTGTGCTTGATGATAACAAACATATAATATTATTTAAATGTGTTTGTAACTGTACTATTTTATATTTCATTTCATAGAAATAAATATTTATTGAATAATATACTATTATACACAGTTCACAGTATATTTATTCAATTAAATATTTTATTTCAAAATCTAAAATAGTACAACATTATAACTCCACTATTGTATATTCGTAGGTATAATATTTTGCATGGAATTGTACTAACTAAATTAATTTGAATATGATAGACAAATTGATTTGAACAAAATAAAATAATATTTTATTTCAGTCTAATTTGTTTATTACAAATATCAGTACAATTTTCTCATTCTGTACATTTAATCCTCACTACAACTCTCATCACTTTGTACACAATCATTGCCTCACTACAGTAACACTTGTTCACTCATATACAGCTCACATACTCATATACATTTGCTAACAGTGTTACATACACTCACTGGCTCAATACTTGTCTTCTGTCTTCTTGTCTTCACAGCACTTCACAGTCAATCCAGTCACCATTAGCATACCTGTCACTTATAGAAAAAACACACGCAGTAGACTGGAATAGAAATAAACTTGAACACATGCAAATATAAATTTTTTATAAATTTTGTTTGCCTCAGAATTTCGTTGTGTTTCTCATCATTTTTTTGATTCAGTTTGATATACAAGGACAAGAATATTTTCTGAATTGCTGCATATACACACGTGTATATGCATACACATGTGCACTGCCTCGCTAATCCAGTGCGCAACTGAGGAGTAGCCATGTTGACCATCTCGACTCAGTGCATAATGCAGAATCAATGTGGAAATGTTTAGCTAGAATGTGTGGTCGAGCACAAGTAACTATGGCATGGTCAAGCTCAATGTTACAACATGCAAAACATAGCGCAATGGTGACACAAAACACAAATACAAAAGCAAGGTCAATAAGAATTTCAGCTCATGTACCGAATATAGAAAATACACACAGTGCAATGGTGACACAAACGTGGCAGCAATAACCAAATAACAAGCAAGGCCTCAACTTGGAGAACATGGCAGCATTTATATGTGCATGGTCAAATGGCATAATATCAAAGCCATGGTCAAGCACAATGCCAAGAACATCAATGAACAAGTTTAAGTGCATATGACACAAATTTCATACTAAGCAAATTTCAAGTGCAGAGTATACATGGCAATGCAAAGCACAATGGCGATGCAATTTTTTTTTTGACAATAGCATATCAAGTACAAGATACAAGGATGGTGTCAGCATGAAGAAGGCATCCCAATCAAGTTGAGCACAAGCATGACCAGACGCATAAGCATATACAGGTGCATGCGCAAGTATATGGTGACAAGTGAAATAAGGACAAGGGACGTCACAGATAATTCAAAACAGCAAGAGTATATGAAGGTTCTGTTCTTAACTCAAGGATGATTGCAAAGTATTGCATCAGGTCAATGTGAAAAATGTTTCCAGAAAAATAGTCTTCAAAGCCACAAAATATTCGAAATATATTGCCACAAAAATAGGGAGATTTCAGATTTTACAAATTCAAAGTTCCAAAATCTGTTCAAGTTTATATTTCCAGAAAAATTGATATATGGGAGTATACAAGGGACTAATTCAAAGTACCGAAAGTCACACGCGAGTTACTCCAGAAAGTTTGGACATTTTTTAAAACATCAAGGATCAATTCAAAGCCGAAAATTTCAAAGCCCTAAAAATCACGTAAGAACAGTTCAAAGCAGAGGATTTCAAGAGGCCCAAAATTCACGAATATAAGACCGAATCATTAAACTGAAATCATAGATTGGTTCTAGAATTTCCAAATTAACCATATAAATATGCACTGATTCATCACTGACAATAAAACAATCGAAAAAAAGCAAATTAACCGAGCAACCAGAGAATTAAAATCAAAAAAAAAAAAATTACCAAGTTTCGATAGTCCAAATCGGCGATGAGAAGGGCAACAACACTTCAAAGCATAACAGTATCAAATCCAAGAATCAATGTCACGATTTGGAGCATCAGAGAAAAACCCTAAAAAATTCCATAGCTGCCGCCATTTTTTTCTCAAAAGGAAAGGGATCGGATTAATGAACTATTGTGCAATCAAAAGGGAAAGGGAGGCCGGTCTATTTGTTTAAAGAGGACTAGGGTTTTTATTGCTTTTTTAAAGTGTTTTTTAAATTGTTTTTATTTTTTTAATTTCATTTTGTAATTGCGTTGAATAGTTTTCTAGTTTATCTGTAAAACTAGAGAGACGCATTACGGGGTTTGAAATTAGGGGAAATCTGGTTTTGGGGATAGAAACTAGTGCAGGGTTTTGAGCAAAGGGTTAAGAACAGCTGGGAGCGAGTGTCACGAGTTTACAGGGGATTGTAAGCGTAGAGATTGTTTTAACTCCTAGTAGAAACCTTGGGAAATGCAGCAGTAGGCAGGGTTTTGCCAAAGCTAGGTATATCTGTGTGTTATTTATTTTCCGCATTTACTCTGATTATTATCTGTGTTGTTATTATTTAATTACTAAGTAAAATTATGCGATATACCCTATTCACCCCCCTTTAAGGTTAATTTTGATCCTACAAGTTGTTTCAAAGCAGGTATTTTTTATTTTATTTTAACTCTAAAGTCATGAATATGCCTAATAACGCTTTTTCAAAGGGTCACCCCATAGCTAGGCCACAAATGTTTAATGGAACTGATTATGCCTATTGGAAAGCTAGGATGAAAATTTATTTCAGTTCAGTCGATTATGATGTGTGTGATATTATTGAAACGGGTTATAAATCTCCCACTATTACTGTTACTGGTATTGAAGTTCCTTAATCAAAAGACAGGTGAGATGCTAATGATTATTTTCAACTAATGTCGAAGCGATGAATGCTTTAATATATGCTCTTGATAAAACAGAATTTAATCGAATTTCTCATTGTGAAACTGCATAGGAAATATGGCATACGTTGGAGGTCAAACACGAAGGTACTTCTCACGTTAAGGAATCTTGTCTCGCTCTACTCAGCAACGAATATGAAAATTTCTCGATGCAAAAAGAAAGAGATATAAAAGAGATCTATGGACGCTTCTCATAACTAGCATACAGGGCAAAAGTCCTTGGCAAAACTTATACCGAAGTGGAATTGATCAGAAAAATATTGAGAGTGCTACCGATGAATTTTGAAGCTAAGCTGACTGCGATTCAAGAATCAAACGATCTGAATAAAGTGAGCATGGAAGAGCTGATCGGAAATCTGATTACTCATGAGACGGAGTTAAAAGCAAGAGAAGAACAAAAGAATTTTGAATCAAAGAAAAAGAGCTCTAAATAATACTATTGAAAGTGATGATGAAGATCCTGCTGAAGAGCTATCCATTGTTTTGAGAAAGTGGGCCAAAGGAAATCACACTCCACAAAAGAAGAATTCAAAAACTAACAAGTCCGAAAGTGTAGAAAGTTCAGGCGATGAAGTGTTTTGCTACAATTGCAAGAAACCCGGACATGTCAAACCAAATTACCCACAGCTTAAAAATGAAAAGAAGAAGAAGTTCAAAAGAAAGAAGAAGGCTTTTGCTGCTACGTGGGATGACAAGGAAGGAGAAGAAGTTTCTGAAAGTGATGAAGAGGAAGCTAATTTGTGTCTTATGGTACGATCTAATCCGGAAAGTAGTGAAGAGGATTCATGCGAGGTATCGAATTTTACTTAATGTATCATGATCTTACAAAAATCGTTGATTATCTTGAACTAAAGGTTAAGAAATTGAAATCTGATACGTCAAAACTAGTTCATGAAAATAACAGTTTAGAAAGAAAACTTGATAGAGTTAAGAATTCACCGTTTTCAGAATGCGAAAAATGTCAATTTTTGAGTAATGATCTTCTGAAATACAACACTGATTTTGAGTTACTTAAAAGTGAAAACGTGAATATGAAGAATGAAAATCAAATTTTGAGAACAAGATTGAAAAGCTTAGAGTATCTGAAAAACTTGATTTTTGAAAAGTGAAATCATTTTGAAATTGAAATTTCTAAGTCCAATGCTAAAATCAAAGCACTTGGAAAAAAATTGGTTTTAAAACAAATTGATGCTAAAAAGAGGAAAATCACTATTAATTGTTGTTCAAATCTAATGAAAGAAACTAGCGATCTTAAATCAAAAATTCAATGGCTTGAATCAACTTTGACTAAATTTTCTAAAGGAGAGAAATCATTGAATATGTTGTTAAAAAAACCAATTTTTTTCAGAATAAAAAGAGACTTGGTTTTGGATTTGATCAAGTTGAAAAACAAAATCCTAATGATTTTAAAAATCATTTAAATGATTTTGAAAACAATAGAATTGAAATTTTGAAATCTAATAATTTAAAAGAGTTTTTAAATCATAAATGAAATGATAATTCATTTAAAAACAATTCATTTAAACGAATATGGGTTCCAAAGGGTACTTTAATAGATAATGATGGATTGTTATATAAACGGGTTTGGGTACCAAAATGTGTAAACAAAGATAAGAGTGGTAAAACAAATTTTTATAGACCACTCGATCCTATAAACATTTAGGTACCGAGGGAGGCTAAGGAACAAATGTTCTTAAGAGAGATAAAATTCAAGGTGTTCCATATTATTGAATTATTCAAGTGTTCCTTTGCCATAGATTCTGAGTTGGAGATTCATTGGTTTACATCGATTATGGTAAGACAGGTATGATCTCTAAACTCATGTTTTTATTTTATTTCCTTTATTATTTCATGCTGATTTATGTTGATAGGGTCATAACATTTTGAGCACATCTTGAACACTGTAAATTGGAATTTTGAAATTTATGATGTTCATGAATGCTATTGAAATTTCACACATTTTTGCTGCTTTGAGTTTCTTTCTTATTCATTTTTGGAAAATATTGAAGAACTGAACTCAATATAGTGGACTACTTGAAAGCCATGATTGATTAGCTGTGAAAATTTCTTTTTTATACTTGGCTTGATTTTGAAATCATTCGTTATTGATTGTTGAATTTCTTGTATTTTTTTCAAGTGATATCAAATAATTACCTTCAGATTTGATCGTTGACTGTTTTTTGTACTTGTTTAAAAATTCTCTGAAATTTTCACTTGTGATTCTTGCTTTTAAAATGTTCTTGTGCCACTCTAATAAGGAAACTGGTTTGATTCGTTTGAATACCTTGGTGATTGGACGATTGGTTGGAAAATCAGTGACTGGATTTCCTTAAATTCCATAGGCAATTCGAATTTCATGTACAAGTGTTTTAAAATTGTTTAAGAGCAATCAGCTTTAGAAATATTAGATAATTCCACATTTTACTAATTGATTTTTGAAACTGATTTCCAAACTTGATTTGAAATTTCAGAAAACCCCACTTGAAATTGATATTTTCAATTTTAAAATTATTTTTGATTATTTATTCAAAAATTGAAATTATTGACAAATTTGAACCATTTTATGACTCATCAAAATTATTAATAGATTTATGAAATTGTGATGAGTTGTGACCATGGTATAATTTATAACTAGAGGATATGTTATTTTTATAATCTCATGATGATTGGACATATTTTATAATATCTTTGAATTAGAGCTTATTTCACGACTATTTTCTACGTCTATCATATTTCTGTCATTCATCATGGTTTTATTTAATTTGGAGAGTTCAAATTATTTTTGGAAAGAAAAATTTCTTGGAAATAAAAATAAAGAAAAAGAAATATATATATATATAATTTATCCTTGGTATTCACTCCCATTTAAAAGTCATCGCTGTTATGTATGGGTGAATTACCTTAATCTCTATATCCTTCCATTCTCACTTAAAAGATCTTTGGGCTGTGCATGGATGGAACTCATTAGAGAGGATGAATTTAAGTTATTACTAACCATATTTAAAAGACCTTTGGGCTATGCATGGTTAGCAAGTGCTTAACATATTTTGAGCATATTTAAAATCTTCAAAATTCATATTCAAATATTCAATTTTTATTGAACTCTCCTCATTCTATAAAATCCATCGCAAATCTATTCATTCTGAAAGTGAAATTTGCTTCTAGTTTAAAGATCATTATGATTTTTGTTGGATTAAATGGGGTTTACGATATATTCTCTCTCTTAATCTGAATTTATATTTATGGTCCATATTCATCAATATTTCGTTTTCTGTTATTCTTTTGATGATAATAAAAGGGGGAGAATGGTCAAGATTTTGATTGATGAGTAGTTAATTCAAGAATATTTTAAGATTGGAAATTAAATATTTTGGGGAAGAATGGTCGGTTGAATTTCATTATTCATATTTTCCACATATATAGAGGGTGTTCAGTTGTAGGGGCAGCAAACAAATAGGGGGAGTAATATATTTCGCACACATTTAACACATTCTAAATCTTGTATATGTTTGTCATCATCAAAAAGGGGAGATTGTTGGGTACAACAATGTGTTGTATGATTTTTGTTTGGTGATAACAAACATATAATATTATTTAAATGTGTTTGTAACTGTACTATCTTATATTTCATTTCATAGAAATAAATATTTATTGAATAATATACTATTATACAAAGTTCATTATATATTAATTCAATTAAATATTTTATTTCAAAATCTGAAATAGTACAACATTATAACTCCACTATTGTATGTACACAGGTATAATATTTTACATGGAATTGTACTAACTGAATTAATTTGAATATGATAGACAAATTTATTTGAACAAAATAAAATAATATTTTATTTCACTCAAATTTGTTTATTATAAATATCAGTGCAATTTTCTCATTCTGTACATTTAATCCTCACTACAACTCTCATCACTTTGTACACAGTCATTGCCTCACTACAGTAACACTAGTTCACTCATATACATTTTATATACTCATATACATTTTCTAACACTATTGTGTACACTCACTGGCTCAATACTTGTCTTCCGTCTTCTTGTCTTCACAGCACTTCACAGTCAATCCAGTCGCCATCAGCATACCTATCACATACAGAAAAACAAAGTAGACTGCAATAGAAATAAACCTAAACAAATGCAAATATAAATTTATTTTAAATTGTATTTGCCTTGGAACTTCGGTGTGTTTCTCATCGTTTTTCCGATTCAGTCTGGTATACAAGGAAAGAATATTTTTTGAATGGCTGCATATACACACGTGTATATGCATACACGTGTGCACTGCCTCGCCAATTCAGTGTGCAACTGAGGAGTAGCCATGTGGACCATCTCGACTTAGTGCACAATGCAAAATCAGTGTGTAAATATTCAGCTAGCATATGTGGTCAAGCATAAGTAATCATGGCATGGTCAAGCTCGGTGAAATAACATGCAAAACATAGCGCAATGGTGACACAAAACACAAATACAAAGGCAAGGTCAATAACAATTTCAGCTCATGTATCGAATATAGAAAATACACACAGTGCAATGGTGACACAAACATCGCAGCAATAACCAAATGATAAGCAAGGATTCAACTTGGAGAACATGGCAGCATTTATATGTGCATGGTCGAATGGCATAATATCAAAGCCATGGTCAAGTACAATGTCAAGACCATCAATGAACAAGTTTAAGTGCATATGATGCAAATTTCATACCAAATAAATTTCAAGTGCAGAGTATACATGGCAATGCAAATCACAATGGTGATGCAAATTTTTTTTTGACAACAGCATATCAAGTACAAGATACAAGGATGGTGTCAGCATGAAGAAGGCAGCCCAATCAAGTCGAGCACAAGCATAATTAGGCACATAAACATATACAGGTTCATATGCAAGTATATGGTGACAAGTGAAATAAATACAAGGGATGTCACAGATAATTCAAGACAACAAGAGTATATGAAGATTCTATTCTTAACTCAAGTATGATTGCAAAGTATTGCATCAGGTCAATGTGAAAAATGTTTCCAAGAAAATAGTTTTCAAAGCCTCAACAATATTTGAAATATATTGCCACAAAAATAGGGAGATTTCCGAGTTTATAAATCCAAAGTTCCTAAATCTATTCAAGTTTATATTTCCAGAAAAATATATATACTGGAGTATACAAGGAACTAATTCAAAGTACCAGAAGTCACACGCGAGTTACTCTAGAAAGTTTGGTCATTTTTTAAAACATCAAGTATCAATTCAAAGCCGAAGATTTCAAAGCCCCAAAAATCAAGCAAGAATAATTCAAAGAAGAGGATTTCAAGAGCCCTAAAATTAACGAATATATCAAGGCCGAATCATTAAATTGAAATCAGAGATTGGTTCGAGAGTTTCCAAATTAACCCTATAAATATGCACCGATTCATCATTGGCAATAGAACAATCGAAACCAAGCAAACTAACTAAGCAACCAGAGAATTAAAATAAAAAAGATTACCAAGTTTCGATAGTCCATATCGGCGATGAGAAGAGCAACAATGCTTCAAAGCATTACAGTATCAAATCCAAGAATCAAAGTCATGATTTGAGGCATCAGAGAAAAACCCTAAAATTTTCCATAGCCTCCGCCATTTTTTTCCTCAAAAGGAAAGGAATCGGATTAATGAACTATGATGTAATCAAAAGGACAAGGGAGGCCGGTCTATTTGTTTAAAGAGGACTAGAGTTTTTATTGCTTTATTTTTTAAAGTGTTTATAAGTTGTTTTTATTTCTTTTAATTTCATTTGGTAATTGCGTTGAATAGTTTTCTAGTTTATTTGTAAAACTAGGGAGACGAATTACAGGGTTTGTAATTCGGGCAAATCTAGTTTCAGAGGTAGAAACCAGTGCAGGGTTTTGAGCGTAGGGTTAAGAACAGTTGGGACCGAGTGTCGGGAGTTTATAGGGGAATGTAAGCATAGAGATTGTTTTTACTCCTAATAGAAATCTTGGGGAATGCAGCAGTAGGCAGGGTTTTTCTTAACCTGGGTATATCTATGTGTTATTTATTTTCCGCATTCACTCTGATTATTATCTGCGTTGTTATTATTTAATTATTGAGTAAAAATCTACGATAAACCCTATACACCTCCCCTCTAGGGTTAATTTTGATCCTACAGATCAATGTTCATAGATTTTGTGGTTAGAGGAGGAAATGCAATAACATGTATAGGAATGTAACAAAATTTCAATATATAATACCAATATCATCCAGTTTCCTTATTTTCCAACTTCAGATTCACATGCACCCTTGTAAACTAAATTCAAGAGAAAGCCTTTATGCTCATGTATTTGTATCGTAAATACGCATGGAAAAAGCATGTGTGTATTATCTAGAACTCTCCCTTCTTCAAATTTTAGACTGGTTTCTTTAACCAAAAAGAAAAAAATTCATAGCATGGTTTGAAGTTTCGGTATCGGCTGGCATGTCGGAACTTATCCCATTCCAGTCTGCTACCAATTATGATCGAACATAAATTCACCCAAGAAATGATTTTAATATTTGAATGAAAAAACAAACAAAACTTGTAAGACGGAGGGTTATGGATTTACAGACCTTTCAGTTAAGAAAATTAAGATAAAAATAGGAACGTGATCAATGGATCATTAAAACGTTTGAAAAAAAATTCCATTTATTTTTACTTAAGCATGAATATTGAGGAGTCTAATAATTCATTAACAAATAGCGAAACAAAATATTTTATAAAGTTATCCAACTTTGTATATTTAGAGGTGTGATAAACAAAAAAGCATTGGTAGTATGTTAATTATAAAACATGATGTTGACATATATTTATGTTCTTGATTAGTGGTACAGATGTTTCATGATAATCCAATGAATATAAACTTAAGTCATTAATATGTCTCATAATATAGTCAATAATCATGCTTCATAATCATTCATATATTTGTGGACTGAATTCTTGAATCATTAAGTATAATAACCTATTAATTTAGTGGAAAGAGTTTTCATTATTAGTAGTAAAGGTGTGTGTGTATACACACACACATACATACATATACATAGCTACAAACTAATTAGACACACATTACACACCACACATATCATAGATCGGAAATGCAAAATATAAACTCAAGCAATGGTACACATTAACTCATGCACGTAGTCATCTATATATTCACAAACACTCTCGAGTCTATGCTCAAACTTGGATATAATGAACTATATCTCATCTAGTAGGAAAAAACAATATATGGAACATATTCAGAGTATTCATTTAAACAACTAGAGGAGAACTTCCTCGGAACTTAAGCAAATAATTTCATCATTTAAACACAATAGATGCAAAAACTTCCTCAAAATAAGGTTGTTGTCATTAAAACCCGTTCTCCAACAAGAGTGAGTAAAAGGAGAGAGAGAGAGGGGAAACACTTGGTGGAAATCAGGGGCAGATGGGGTGTTGTACTGTTTGGGGTGCTATTGAACGTTTGCCAATATATATATATATATATTTATATATATATATATATGTATGTATGTATGTATGTATGTATGTATTGAAAATGGGTAAATCTTATTATTAAGCCCTCAAGCCGGCTCGGCCTACAGTTACATAGCCCCAAGCATTGTCGGGTCAAACATAATACAAACAAACTTCGCTTTTATCTTTACTCAAAGATTCTCTGCTAAAGTAAACAAAGCCAAAGTCAAATTAGGGTTCTTCATCCTTCATGGCGGACGTAAATTCTCTTTGTACCTTCCTCCGCTTGCTACCTTCCAGTTCCACCTCCCCAATTTCAATCGTTCCCATTCCGTTGACTTGGTGAGTATTTTCTTTTTGATTCTTCCTATGCAAATCGCCACTTCTTTGCTAATTGCATTCGAAATCGCTAACATGTCTCTCATTTTCTTCTTGAAAGTACGGGTGTTTCTTTCTCGCCATGTCTCTCATACTGTGGCTATGAGGCAAATCTTGCCGACCTCTACCATCAATTGAGTCACTTGACTCCCATCGTTCAGGTAATTAATTTCGTCCTCTAAGTCCCCAATTTTTTCGGTGTTAAAGCATTTTAATTTCTGGATGGCCCATAGACGTCTGCTATATTGGCATTCAAAAAAGAGATGATTTAGGGTTTCTGATGCGTTGTTACATAGAACACATCTGTCGTTTTCAATTATTCCCCATCCAAATAACCTATTAGTGGGTAGCCTACCCAACATAGCTTTGTAAATGACTTGAGCCATCTTGGGTGGACATGATCGGGACCAGACCACTTTACTCCAACCCAGACTTGGGTGAGCCTGTCTTAAACTCTCCCACACATCCTTGAGTTTAAATTGACCATCCTTCTATTGCCATGTGTCAGCTTCTATGTTTGCAAAGATAGTTTTTGATCTGAGTTCCTCTTCCAAGTTTCTTGCAATCAGGTTGTTATCACTATTCCATACTCCATTTGAGATAATAGAGCTCACAGTTGTGTTGGGTGCACCATAAGCCGAGAAACCATCCCAACCATATCTATCTATTAGACTTTTATCATTGAGCCATGAGCCATGCCATAAGTCTATAGTGGTCCCATTAGCAATTTCCCTTTGAATCCCGTCTTTGAGTTCTTTTCTAAACTTTAAGCAGTTTTTCCACACGACAGAGGCATTATTATCTACGTTAGTGGTCCATTTTTTTTCCATATATCTAGTCCTCATCAACACAGCCCATAAATTTTCTGATGATATTAGTTTCCAGGCCAATTTAAGCCCATAAGCATGCTTAAGTTCAAATAAATCTTTGAGCCCAACTCCACCTTCCTTCTTGGGCCTACAAAAAAGTTTGTAACTGATTTTATGTAGCCGACCCTTCCATATGAAGTTGGCACATACATAATTGATCTTAGCAATCGAGCAATTTGGGATTTGAAATGTTTGTAGCCAAAATTTGAACTTTGGTGTGATAATTATGTGCACCATTTTCACCCTTCCTGCAAAAGACAAAAGTTTTGACCTCCAACCCTGAAGTGTGTCACGAATATCATCCACTAACTTGCCACATTCTGCATCAGCGATAGTGTTATTCGAAAGTGGTACACCCAGATATTTAACAGGTGGTGTTCCTTCTTGAACACCTAGCCTCTCCAGCAACCCCTGTTTTTGACTACAGAATTTATTGAAGTAGCATTTGGTCTTAAGCTCATTTACGTTCAGTCACACCTTGTCTTCCATTTCTTTGAAAATGTCTTCGATATGATCAATGGCTGTGCAGGAAGCTTTAAAAACCACCAATAAGTCATCGGCATAGATTAGGTGAGTAGCTCTGGGATGGTGATTATAAATGGATAGGATCTTTTTATATTCAGTTGCCAGCTCCATCTGTAACGTAAACCACTCCATTGCAACTGCAAATATGTATGGTGACAATGGATGCCCTTGTCTGATTCCTCGAGTACTAGTAATGAACCTATGTGGCACACCATTTATCATGAAAGAATTCGATTAAGCTGACAAGATTTTCAGGAATCCCCATTTCCTTAAGCATGTGGGTGATAAATTTCCTATTCACTCTATTATAAGCCTTGTGCAAATCGATTTTAAGGTAAATCTTATTAGCCCCTTTTTTTGTTAAACTCTCTTACTAGTTTGTCTGCAATTAGAGAATTTTCTGAGATACACCTTCCTTTAATGAATGCACTCTAAAATTGGGAGACAAGTGTGGGTAGCACACTGTTTAGCCTATTACAAATGATTTCACTCAAAATTTTGTAGATAACATTACAACAGTCAATAGGCCCGTAGTCTTCAATTCTGGATGGGTTCTGAACTTTAGGGATTAGTGAAGTGAAAGTGTGATTAATTTCTCTAATGAATTCACTAGAGCAAGTGCTTCTTGAAAGGCAGTAAATACGTGGTTTTTTTAGGTCTTCCCAGTGTAGTTTAAAGATGGCTACCCCCACTCCGTCAGGCCCTGGACTGGAGTCGTCATGAATGGAGAAAACAGCGGCCTTCAGTTCCCCCATACTGATCTCACCACCCAACCTCAGTCTTCCATTGGAGTTGATCTTCCTACGACACTCAATGTTGGGTAAGTCATCAGTGTACTCTCCGTTGAAAGTTCAGTGTAATATGAAATGGCTGTGTCTTCTAACTGTTTGATGTGTTTCATCGAGTCCCCCTATTCATTCAAACAGTTAAGAAGGTTATTATAACGTTTCCTTTGAGACATTTTAGTGTAAAAAATTTGTGTGCATTCATCTCCCTGTGTCAATCACTTCTCTTTGTTTGATTTCCTTCGACTTTATCTCTAGTGCTTTCTTCAATTGGGCCTGCATGTCGAAGTAATCATGATTTAAACCTTCATTTATGGGGTCTGCATCTGGCATGTTTTGATTTCTTTCCAACTGTCCTTGAAAGTTCTGAATATGGTCATTCTCCTTTGTCCTTGTTTTGTTCCACTCTTTTTGTCTGAATTTGCATTTCTTTAGTAGCATAACAAGTTTGAACATGTTGTTTCCACTAGGAAGCGGATTTGAATGAAATCTGTGGCTGTTTGATATCCCTAAAGAAAATGCCAATGATTGGCATATCTGAATGGTTTACCCCTTGGTCTTTGAGCATCATCGAACTGAATTAACAGTGGTGAGGGTCACTGGTGGAGGAGGCTAAGACTGAGGCATTGAGATTGGTGATCTGGTTTAATAAATTTGCATTGGCCAGTGTTCGATCAAGTCTTGATGATATTTTCTTAGCCTCACCGCTCCTCCATGTGTACTGCAAGCCAGTGTCGGGTAATTCTGATAATCTGCTTGCCAACACACAGTTATTAAACTCAGAAACTAGGGAAAGCTTGAGGGTAAGTCCACCTTTCTTTTCACAAGTTCTTAACACTGCGTTAAAATCACCAAGTACCAACCATGGGGATTGTATAGCCTTCGAATTTTTAATGATGGTCTCCTAAAATTTTGTACGCTCAGTAGCTAGATTACTTGCATATACAAAAGTTATATATAACTCTAGTCCACTAACATTGTTTGCTTGTATTGTAACTTGTTGGTCGTCGTAATTCACGTTCAAACACTTCTAACAAGACATGTCCCAAAAAATCACAATGCGATGTTTTAGGGATGAACTTAGATTATGACAAAGATCCCACATGTTACCCATGCTTAGTTTGAAATAATCCAAGTTTTCTTGCGTAAATTTATTCTCCAAAACAACTATGATAGAGGGCTTATACTTATCCCTAGAGTTGTAGAGGTCTAACTAACGAGTATTGCTGTTAAGACCTCTTACGTTCCAGTAAAGAATCAACATTATTTTTTTATTGGTTTTTCTCCTTGTGACCGGAGCTGTCCCCACTAAAACACTCTTAGATGTAGTTTTACCTATTTGCGAGAATTGTGCCTTGTACTTATCATTTATTACAGTTAAATCATTTGCGTTAACCTTGTCACTGCTTTCCTCTTCAGAGAGTCTGAATATCATCCAGAGAGTCTGATTCCTTATCCTCCGTCGCCGTTGCAGTGGGCTCCACATGATGATCATCTTGACATGATCCATCTACCATTACCTAAGCCTGTTCCTGACTTTGATCTCGATCTATATGAGATGCTTCAGAGTCCCCAGCACTAGGCTGTGGGATTGGGCTAACCCTAGTAACTGCCACAGTGCAGGTTTCAGTGTGTATAGGAGCTGAATTTTTGGATGTGCTTGCATCAATTATTTTGCTTTTCCTTACCTAGACTTCATATGTCTATTTTGTAGTTGTGTAGTTTGCAATGCTTACTGATATACATACATACATACATACATATATATATATATATATAGAAACTATATTTGGACGCAAATGATCATACAAAATTGAACATAACAAATCTCAATCACTAGATTCTCCTATTGATTCCACTTTTCAAATAAAGACAAACAAATCAAGTGGTTCACGATCTGTGTCCTATTTTGTGTCCTAACAGCCACCCCCATATATATATATATATATATATATATATATATATATATATATATGCGTGTGTGTGTATCTATGTGTGTAGGGGTCGATCGTTTGAACGCAAAATTAGACGCAAATTGAGAAACACGGAATCTTGACAATTTAATTGTTTTGTTTATATGCGCAATGTGAAAATCAGGAGGCAATCAAATTTTGCGAATTATTTGTATCACGAATTATGTCTATTTTCTATGTCTAAATAGAATATATATACATACATACATATACATATACATATACATATGCATACATACATACACACACACATACATATATACACGCACATAAAGAGATAGTGTTTGAGTGTTTAGTTCTTACTTTTGATCTTTTTCCCGGGGTTTAGTAGGTGATCCTTTTGCTATACTCACTATTACATGCATATTCATATACTATGTTGGTAATGAAAGAAATTAACAATCATTGGGTGATAAAAATGTGTAGTGATGGCTACAAAGGTGATGTATGTAACTAAACTTATCAGAATGCTCAAGCAGTTGAGCAACGGAATGCAATAAAATTGCGAGAAATATTTCTAAATGTTAACTGAAATAGAGTGAACACCAAACATAAAATGTCCTACTTACTCAATTGGGCAGTGTAAGTGTTGACCCAATTTTTTCCCAAAAGCCATCACGGCCCAACGAAGATCACAACCCAACATCATTAGGCTCACCAGTCAGGCCCAATCGAACGCAACGGTCGATCGATCGTTTCATCGGCCAGGAAGAAACTTGACTTAGTATACACCCCAGATTTCATTGTCGATTGACTGAGTCAAGCGTCTCTTGGAAAGTAGGATCAATCAAATCCTCTAAATGGAAATATCTAGATATGTTACTCTCTAGAAGCCCGATTCTCTAGGCCATAAAAGAGGTTAATACATCCAGCCAAAGCTCTACTTTTGATATGCTATATCTCAAATGCCAAGTGGGCGAAGATTCCCGAGAACACTATTCCTCAGTAATAATACCCAGTCCTACCACCTACTGCTTCTTCTTCTGATCAGTCTCCACTTGTCCAGGCTCAAAAAGGTAGCATATCACATCATCTTCAAAAGCGGCTTGCCTTTCTGCCTATAAATTGACCCTTACCTAAAGTGGAAAAGGAGCTCTCTTCCTTCATATTTTCATCCGAATTCTAAAAAATTTCTCACAGATATTGCAAAAAATATCTAAATATTCTCCCTCTACTTTCTTCAAAAGAAAAGAAAAACTGATTGTACTGGTAATCAAAAGAAAATCAATATATATATAATGGATGTAGGTATTGATTTTGGATCGAACCACTATAAAAATCTTGTGTGTGCTCCCTGTTTTTATTTGTTTTATCTGTTTCTCTTGTGTATCTAACACATGTTGGGGATTGATTGTCATAAGACCAGCTTTTAATGTCAACACTTTGGCACACCACGTAGGGGCACACTACCGAACTTGTGTTGCACCCATCACTTCCACATGTCGACATGGCCACGAAGCAGAACCAAGGTGCTTCATATTCCCGTCCTTTATCCACCGAGGCAGCAACAACAAAGGAGGCAAGTCATGAGGCTTCCTCCCATGAAGACACATCCTGATATCTCACCAGGGACGACATGGACAAAATAATGTCCGAGTTCAGAAATCAGATGACATCTCAGAGTGAGCTTCTCAAACATCAACAGTAGTTGATGGATCACCTTCTTGGTTGAATTGAGGCTCGACCTCAGGTTACAGTATCCTTTCCTCCACCAGACCAAGCAGGAGCAACAACTAATGTTCGGTCTAAATCCACAGATCATACCATAACTTTGCCCCAACCGATTGACTGATGCCCGTAGTGTCACTTCCAACAACCATTGCAGGCTTAGCTGCAGATTCTGAAGAGGCCCACGATCGACAACTTGGTCGTCTGGCAATTTCGTCTCCACTCCAGGGGCAGAGTCAACCCCCTAGATCAACCGAACAAGTGCTGGGTCGACGAGAACCAGGAGCGTTGCCATTTCCATTACAATCCAGCATCTTACAACAGACCCGTCTTATGCAACCTCTCCTCCAACCACGAGCCGGTGTGGTCGTCCCTTCGAACCACGAAGACCACTCTAGCATGCCTGCTCGAGATAGGAGGGAGAGTAACACTGCCAAAGACCATTATGGTGTCGCCCCAACAGAGGCTACGCTGATCCCCAAACATCGCAAGCAATGCTGGACTGGCAGGATCCCAACATCACAATTGCGGTTCGGCCAATGTCAGTTTTGACCAAGCGACCACTGTCTGCCCAGAACCAACGACTAGGGCTACGAACCCCCTTTTCCACATTCTCTAGACTCAGCGATAGAGTTGCTCGACCTCCCCCCTTCCGAGAATGCTTTCATCGGATCCTAGTAACAGAGCTCTCCCAAAAACCCTAATGCTGAGTTAAACCCTTGGCAACTACTTCTTGGAGATGGAAGCCAGCTGGCAAGCATCATCCGATGTTCACCCGAGGGGTTTCATCTCAACAAGATGTAGACTACATCCATCAAAGTCCATTCACTCGAGAGATTAGATATGCTAGAAATCCACATGACTTCAAGCTTCCGGTCCTGGAGCTTTACAACGGCAAAACCGACCTGAACATTTGCCTCATGCGATACATGCGTCACATGGAAATGTTATCTGCCTCGACCAATGTCATGGCCAAATGTTTACCCCTCTTCCTCACTGACATAGCTGACATATGGTTTCGACAGCTAAAGGCTGAGTCGATCAATAGCTGGAACACACTGGTTACCCGCTTCATCGAACAATTCAGAGCCCACATCTCTCGACCCAAATTTGTTATGTTCCTTACATCCATCATGCAACGATCAAGCGAGATCCTACGCTCCTTCCTTGAAAGATTCAATGTAGCAGTCGCAATAGTCGACTAACCTGAACCATCAATGGTACTTATGGCTTCCATATCCAGTGTCTGAATTCGATCAAATTTTTTTATTTCTTTAACCAGAGATCCTGCCAAAGATATCTAGGACTTCTACATTGAAGCTGACCGATTCGTCCGGCAAGAACATGCTAACATTGAAATGGAGAGTCTTGACGCGCTCGTCACCAAAGAAGGACCATCCACTAGCAATGTCCTGAACATTCCAAAAGGGAGAGGCAAAGCTCCATAAAGGACCGACCGAAATGTGCGGCCTCAAAGAGAACCCATGTATGACTAATACACCAAGCTTAATTCTTATCTCATGGAAATTTACCTTGATGTCCGAGGTTCTCTGCCTTTTCCCAAGCACATCAGATGGGAGCCAACTTAAAGTGAGAGCGAATCAGGTAAGCACTGCGTGTTCCATGATATGCTTGGTCATAGCAACAATGATTGACGATAATTGCGCGTTCTCATCGAAGCTCGGGTAAGATAAGGAGAGCTGCCTGAGTATGTCTAAAAGTCTGCGCCATCTGCAAAACCTCAACCGCCCTCTGCTCCTCCTGATGGCTCCCACAATCCTCAGAACAGGAGGGACCCTGGACTGAGCAATCGTAGCATCATAATCAACTGACCTAGAGAAGATCATTTTTCTTCTTAATTCTTTAAGCTTTTTTTCCTAGAATAATGATCTAGTTAGGGTACACATGTACGAGTTATGTTCTCTACGCATGCTCTGGATTCAGCTGAGGTCGAACTAGTCTTGTTTTGTAATAACTTGGCATAAATAAAAATTGTATTCCCATGTGTTACATATATTTCTATGGTTCAATATAGTGAGAAAACATACCTAAGCCGAACTATGTGTTTGCATACCTAAGTCGAACTCTGTGTTCGCAAACCTAAGCCAATCTCAATGTTTGCAAACCTAAGCCGAGCTCAACGCTCGCACCTCTAAGCCGAACACATCGAGTTTTCTCCACCATCCTCGCAGCAGGGGTCGTTGCCATATTTGTATGGTCTATGATCGCAGTGACCAAAGCCGAGCTCAACGCTTGCACTACCTAATCCGAACACGCCGAGTGTTCACCACTCCAAAGCCGAGATCGACGCTTGCAGTCCTAACCTGAACACGCCGAGTTTTCTCCACTCCAAAGCCGATCTCAACGCTCGCACTCCTAAGCCGAACACGCTGAGTGTTTTCCACTCCAAAGCCGAGCTCAACGCTCACAATCCTATGCCGAACACTACGAGTGTTCGCCATCTCTAAGTCGAACAACAAGTGTTCGCCAAACCTTAAACCTAAGATATCGAATATTCATCAACCATAAAGTCGAACCCACTGCGCTCTCGCAATCTTTGTACTTTGCAGGAACCAAACACTACAACAGGATATGTAGTTGACTGCCTTCATAATATTGGCGGATTTAATATGGTCTTTAATGGTTGTCGGTCTCCCGGCCATAAAACGATCTATATTGATCGTCAGTTTCCTGGACTTAATATGACCCTTGAGATCGTTTGTCTTCTGAACTTAATATTGTTCGGCACAACCATGCTTCTCTACATGATTGGACTCGGATGTTATGATTCTCCGGAGCACACCTCCCTTCACAAGAAAATATGCTCTGAGAGGCAAAGTGTTGACCCAATTTTTTTCCAAAAGCCATCACAGCCCAACGAAGATCACAGTCCAACATCAAAAGGCTCAACAGTCAAGCCCAGTCCAACCCAATGGTCGATCGATCATTTCTTTGGCCAGGAAGAAACTCAACTCAGTACACACCCTGGATTTCTCGGTCGACCGACTGAGTCAACCATCTCATGGAAAATAGGATCAATCAGATCCTCTAAATGGAAATATCCAGATATGTTACTCTCGAGATGCCCTATTCTCGAGGCCGTAAAAGCGATCAACACTTCCAGCCAAAGCTGTAGTTTTGATACGCCATATTTGGGATGCAACGTGGGTGTAAATCCCCGAGAACACTGTTCCTCAGCAGTAATACCCGGTCCTATCACCTATCTCTTCCTCTTCTGATCGATCTCCACATGCCCAAGCCTAAAAAAAATAGTAAGCCACGTCATCTCCAAAAGCAGCTTGTCTTTCTGCCTATAAATAGACCCTGACCTGATGTGGAAAAGGAGCTCTCTTCCTTCATATTTTCATCTGATTTCTAAAGAACCTCTCACGGCTATCACCAAAAATAACTAAATATTCTCCATCTACTTTCTTCAAAAGAAAAGAAAAACCAATTGTACTTGTAATCAAAAGCAAATCAATATATATATAGTGGACGTACGTCTCGATTTTCGACCAAACCACCATAAAAATCTTGTGTGTGCTCCCTATTTTTATTTATTTTCTCTATTTCTCATGGGTATCTGGCACACGTTGGGGGTTGATCGTTATAAGACCAACTTTTGACGTCAATAGTAAATATGTAATTTTCACGAACTACGGGATGCATACACATTTCAATGTTCCATTTTTGTAACATCCCATAATTTTCAACAATTTAAATTCCTATTTTAAATCAACTTTTGTTTTGAAATTCAAAATATGAATTTAACAATGGAATTTTATATTTGACATGCGCCTAATTAAACATAACAAACGATAAAGTTTCATCGGAAAATACAGAAGTTTGCACGGTGATGTTATTTTTACGCTAATCAGATCAATTATAGAGAAAATGAAAATTTTATGTAGCATTTGTTTTATTACTTATTAAAAGTGTGGTTTTCGTACAACAGGCGTGACTATGTTCACGTCCCGGTGCTATAAATGAGTCATGCAAACTATTTTGCATAGGGGAAAATCAAAGATTTAATGATGCATTAAAATTTCAAGAGTAGTCTTATGCCTTTACTTCACTGTACGACTTAGTACCTTTTTGAAGGTTAGTTATTGTAACACCCCGAAAATTTTAGACATTTTAACTACATTATATAATGAATATAATGTGATAAATAAATTAAATATTGCGAATTAAGTAAAGCAGACAGCACCATTGCGTTCGTCTCGAAATTTTGGTCAAGATAGACATTTGGTTTGCGTAAAATGGACACCATATGAAGAAGTTATTAAGCCTTGAAGTTTATATGCATATGAGAAAATATATATATATATATATATATATGGATATATAAAAATTAAATAAACATACATTTATAAAAATTCAAAATGACAAAGCGGGAAGCCAAAATGCCAAACTGAACCTTTTGGGGTGTCGACCCGAGACCGGCTGGGTCAACATCGATGTCAACTGAGGGAGTATGGATCGACCTATAGGTCGATCCCTGGGTCGAATTGGATGAATGTTTTTAGACGCACGCAGTGTCCAGATTCAGGGCGCAGTGGCTATATAAAGGAATCTAAAACTAGTTTTCATTCATTGGAAAATAATGGTGATGGTGAGGCTCTGCCTCAACTTCAATTAAATAGCCTATTCTTCTCCAAAATCAAGCTTTCATGCGTTTCAACTATAGATCTGAGATTTAGCACTAACAATTTCTTTTCTATTTTCTAAAATCCAAAATACAATGAGTTAGTTACTTTTAGATTTAAATGATTAAAAGTAAACATGATATGACTGTGATTTGGATATATGCCTGTGATTGAATCATATTGGATCTATCGTAATTTGTGAATTTATAATATTCTATGACTTGGATCTTAATCTTTATCATATCTGATCTATTAGGACTTTGGAATCTATGACGTAACTATGATGTGGATCTTAAATATTATCATGCTAGATCTTTTTAGATATAATTCGTTTGTGATTAATTTGTCATGTCACAATTATGGATCTTAAATTATTATCATTCTAGATCTACCTTTTTAGATCTAATTTGCTTGTGGTTAATTTATCATGTCATGCTAGATCTACCTTTTCATATCAAATTCGCTTGTGGTTAATTTGTCATGTCACAATTGTGGATCTTAAATTATTATCATGCTAGATCTACCTTTTTAGATCTAATTCGCTTGTGATTAATTTATCATGTCATACTATATCTACCTTTATAGATCTAATTTGCTTGTGGTTAATTTATCATGTCATGCTAGATCTTTTTAGATCTAATTCGCTTGTGGTTAATTTATCATGTCATGTTGTATCTACCTTTATAGATCTAATTCATTTGTGGTTAATTTATCATGTCATGCTAGATCTACCTTTATAGATCTAATTCGCTTGTGGTTAATTTATCATGTCACATTTGTGGATCTTAAACTTTACCTATCATGTGATGATTAATTTAGATATATCATTAACTGGGAATATGAATCCTTATTTATTCACGCCTATTATGACTTCCTTGGTATGTTAGATCTAGTTCTATTATCACATGCTCACTAGATCTATTTTTATATGTCCACCTTGTCACTATGCCAATTACATGTTTATGTCACTTTTGTTAAAATAATCACTATTGTCATCTTTCCCTTTTACTGTTTATGGTTAGGCTACTTTCTATCCTAAACATGACGCCAAATATATGTGAATTAGTTAGTTAGAAAATGGTGGAAAACATTAGAAATGGCATACCTTGAATGACAATTATGAATTTGGACATGTAATCCATTATTAATATAATTAGGTAAATGGGCATCAACATGTATAATGACATAGGTATAATTAATTGGTTAATAATTAAAATGCCTAGGATTACAGTAATTAGAAAACTGTAATGGCACTTATGACACGAGATTAGATTGCATTTGTAGTGGAAGTCAACCCGGACACGACAGGCATATCCAGCAACCGCAAATGTTGAATATAATGTGAGGGGTCTAAGTGCACAAATACGAGACGAGATAATACACTAGGTTAGGCCCAACTTGTGGAAGAAGTCTGCTTAGACTCGACCGACATATCCAGCATCCACAAGTTGTAGGCCTAATATGGGAGCTCTAGCCCATTATAACCATAAATGGACTTGGTAAAAAATTGGAATACTTAACCAAGATGAGTCCATAGGGATTGTATGAACATGTTAACTTGAATAAGGGTAAAGTAAACTTGGTTGAAACTATTTGGTGGGTTAAGTAAATCTCGTGGCGGTGGGTAATATTTATATATATAGGCCCATAAACTTAATGTATTTTATTCTTTGGGTTTAAAGTTGCTTGGATCAGTGATGGTTAAATAAATCTTGTGGCGGTGGAGTAATATTTACATATATAGGCCCGACAACTTAACTTGTTTTACATGTTGGACTGTTAGGCATAACCAGTTGAAATCCTACTAGCGGGGATGCAAGCCTAGGCGGAGCTTGTGTCTTCTTGTGTGTGGGACCCGTTTCAGTTAGTAACCCATCTAGGTATCCAACGAGTACTCCGAACTAGGTTGGAATATGGGCACACTTACTGGGATGATTGTAAGAGATCCAAAATGAAGGGGCGGTGTCAAAAGCGTAGGAAACCAACAGAGTCATGTGTGTGCATGGGTCCGGCTTGCCATGGGTATTAAGATGTTGTGACATCAATAGATGCGGTTGTGCACATCTAGAAAATGAAGGGATGCCACTTTAGGAAGTGATACATCCTACTGTGGGGCCAACACATGATATCTACGGAGTAGGGAGTCGATAGATTAGGGTAGTAGTTAGGGTACATCTAGACTGTAGTAAGTTTAGGAGTCCGTTATGGGGGCTGTCTGTGGATTGTATAGGGTTAAAATCTCTCACCAGCAGTAGCCTAAGTCTACCATTTCATATGTGTTGGGGATCATCCCATTCTGGATATACTAGTAGTAGTGTAGAGTAATCATTAATGAAGCGTATACTCCCTATCCTGTTTACCCAGTCATACCTGCCTTTTTTTGTAGCTTTCTCTCTTATCCACTTTATATGCCTGTCGTGCTACTTTTATTTATTTACCTGCTAAAATTAACTGGACCCGCCAGACTATATGTCTGACCCTTTTGGTTTCCTCTTCTTTCTTACGTTCCCCCCAGGTTCTCAGGGTGGGAATACTCAGGCTTGACCATGATTCTGCTTATTTTTGTTGGAGCTGCTTTGACGTATAGCTCAAGCTTTTATCCTTGCTACTATGGCTAAGCTTTATTTGGGGAATTATGCTTTTTATGTACTCTGATGTTTTAAAGTACAAGATAGTAGTTTTTATGATGTAATGGTTTATATGTATTTCAGGCATGTGCTTTTTTTGAAACACGATGCTTTATTATAAATATATTTTTAAATTCCGTTGCTGCTTTCATATCTGTCTTGTAATATATATTTTTTGTTTACCTATAACGCTTCATAAAACTTAATGCATTCCCTTAGTGAGTGAAATTAATGGACGTGGGGTGTCACATTTGGTACCAGTGCTAAAGGTTACCAAATTAGATAAATGTTTTTGAAAGCTATTTTCAAAAAGTTTTTGAATGGAAGCATTTTCAAAAGAAAAGTCCGTTTTGAAAAACATTTCCCCAAAAGCCATAGTAATATCTTTCGATCCCTTGTCTAAATCTCTTTCCTTTTCTTTTTCTACATGTTTGGGGAACCTAATATCCCAAAGGGCGTTACGATTCCAGGCTGGTTCCATAGGTATCTGGAGGCCACGGCGCCTGCCGAAGGCTAAGGAAACTTTCCTCCCACAGCTGCACCTATTGTTTCTCCTCCTCCTCTACATGGAGACAACTTTTCCAAGATCTGCAAAGATTACCGTGCTATGGGAGGAGATCCATTCAATAGAACCAAGACATTCGTAGAGGCAAGGAATTGAATCAAGGAGACTTAGGACTTGTTTGTAATCTTTGGAGTAAAAGATCGAAGGAAGATTCAATTGGATGCCTGGCTACTAAAGGATGAAGGTTCATTCTGGTGGGAAGTAACACGAGCGGGGTGTCCGGTGGAAACTTGGGATGACTTTAGACAGAGGTTTGAAATGATGTTTCTTTCTCAATGTGATAAAAGCATATAAATGGGAGGTTCTTGGCGCTCAAACAAGGAGATATGACTGTTAAAGAATATGTGAACAAATTCAACCAGCTAGCAAGATTCAGTTTGGAATTAGTAGGCACTCCGCTTAAGAAGGCCTTGCAGTTTGTTAAAGGACTAAATGAACCCCTTCATGGGTTAGCTATGTCCCCTATTCCAATGGGAGCTACTTTTGAAAGACTCGTTGATATGGCATTAATGCATGAGGAAGATAAAGCCGAAAAGAAAGAAGCTAAGGTTGAGGAGACACAGAAGAAGGGAGGAAAGAACGACAAAGCTTGAAATAAGAGGAAATGTTTTAATTGTGGACACGCGGGTCATGTAAGCACAGATTGTAGAAGAAGGAAGAAGACTTGTTTCCATTGTGGAGAGGTCGGGCATCTTATCAGGAATTGCTTGAAGAAACAAGGATAAGAACAAAGGGCAGGAGCTTCTCGAGGGCAAGTGCATGCTCCCGCGATCGGTGCTCCAGATCGAGGTAGGAAAGTTTCTGTGGAAGGTTTGATTTCTCTTTCCAATCATCCTATAAGTACTCTTTTTGATTGACGCGCTTCGCATTCATTTATATCTAGTTCTGTGGTTGAATACATGCACTTAAATACTAGTATGGTAGTGGATCCCATTGTTGTCTCAAACCCCATTGGTGGTTCAACTCATTTATCCATCATTTATCGGGGTTCGGGAAAATCTATATTGGGCGTCCAGTTCGAATGCGATGCATATGTGCTCAGTTATATGGGCTATTGTTTGATTCTAGGGATAGGCTGGCTAGCTATGTACAATGCCATTATCGATTGTAAGGGGAGGGTCATTAGATTTTTGGCTTGCCATATGAGGACCCTCGAGATTTCTTATGGCCCAAAAGGGTCTGTCATGCTTAGTTTCCTTGAATCTCTTGATGCATCTATCGATGGTGTACTGTTTGTAGTGGTATTCCGTGAGTATTCGTATGTTTTTGAGGAGGTTTGGTGTTTATCTCCAAGGCGGGAGATCGATTTTTGTATATATTTGCTAGACAATTCAAAGCCAGTTGCATGACCCATGAGCCACATGGCTCTACGAGAAAGGCGGAAGCTTAGCAAGCAAGCAGGAGAGCTGCTTGAGAATGGGTTTATTAGGTGAAGCATATCTGAATGGGGTGCTCTGGTGGTATTTCCAACTAAGGCGTACAGCTCGCTTCGCATATGTTGCTAAGCAGGAGGGCAGCAAGTTACAAATTCTGTCTCGGTAGGACATGTATTTTCTATTACTATGAAATTCATAAATGAAAATGAAGCAGTTAGTGGTGGGGTTACCATTATTCTTTTTCTTGTATGTGTTCCTAAGAAAAGGAATTTGTCCATAATAGTGCGAAAAGAAGGCCCGGCTGTGGATATTTATGATGTTTTTCCTCATTTCTTATTTATCGAAGTGTCTACACGATACAGTAGAGGTAATCGAGTCGAACATGCAAGAGGAAGTGGAGGTAGAACGGGAGTCGAAAATTAGACAAGTTCCTACCCGTATACTTGGATCAGAGGTTAAGAAACTATGCAACAGAGAGGTAAGGTTAATAAAACTGAAATAGGGAGAAGACAATGAGGATGCGACTTGGGAGACTGAAGACAAAGATAACGCTTCATGCCCTTTTCTTTTTCGGAATATGTTCTTAACTTCTTCTTTTTTTCCAATGCTTTTATTCGCACTTGTTTCTATCATTCGTCTATATCCTATCGATCGAATTTTTTACCTTTAGGTAGGGAACCCATGGATGTAAACATGTGTTTGAGACATGTTATTTTTGATGGATGCAAGTGTTTTATAGTTGTTGCTTGTGGATACATATACACACACATTAGGCACTAGATCGGCTCAATTACTCTCATGCTGCATATGGATGTGTGTGCATTTTTCTTTTCTTTTAATGGATAAAAATGTATGTATTATCAAGTAGATGTTGCATTTTGTTGAACGATTGTGCACACATATAGAACTTACATGTTATAATAGGATTATTTGCATACATGTTGGATTGATGGCACTAACATACATTGCATTAAGGATGTCGACTGAATCACTAAACCGCCTGATCTTTGCACTAGTATTGGGACATACACACTATTGGCTAGCTTTTGGATCAAGCCACCAAGATACACGTGTAGGTCCAATTTGAAGTCTCGCTTATAGAAGCCATCCAAGCCCGGTCATTATCACCCTACCGCCCTTCGATCGTGCCACTGCTATCACGATCCGTTAGTGATGATCCCCCACGACACAAACTATTACCATGATCTGATCCCAGAAACCAAAGTATAGTGGCCACAACTAAGTCATCCACAATCCAAAGATGAAGGACCTTGCGACACCTGTCCATAACCGCCATGTTGACCATTTCTCCATCTAGCCATGAACCAGTCCGAGATCCTCGGGATTTGTGCCACGTGAGACCATGAACAGATTGTAGATATCAGCTATAAATAGCCCCGTACTTGGCATTTTTCAGGATCTTTTTGGCAATTCTGAGTGTTGTTTCCACTATTACTGTTCTGCAATTATTTCTTATTAGTATAACTCCGAAATTACTAAGAGAATCATAACTGTAAAAGTGAGATTAAGCGAAATTATTGATTGTACTAGCATTATACGTATAATCAAAAGCATATAAAGTGGACGTAGGCTCGTTAACGCCGAACCACTATAAATCTTGTGTGTTTTCTACTTGTTCTTCATTCTCAAAATCTAATTCTCTGCAAATATGAACAATTTGGGTGTTAGAACCAAAATTTGGTCTAACATTTTGGTTCTTTCACTGAGAAGTCGAGGTCTCAGCATTTTGGATTGTTGCTCTGTTGTTTGGATATTCAAGTCCGAAGAGGACAGTCCAAAACCCCACCGTTTCGATTTTTGAAGACTTCAGCGAAACCGAGATATCATGGCTAGAAAGAAGTCTAAGGAAGTACGAGTTTCGCAAGCAAATGAAGCTACAAACGAAACTATTGAAGAAAGTGTTCATCAGCAGGTCGAGGAAGATACCCCAAATCGTGATATGTAGGGGGCGAACCGATCCACAGGAGGCGTCACGATCCGCTCCCAAGATTACCTCATGAACCAGCCCATTGGCGCTCTTACAAACCATCACCAGGGTGCTCCCACGAGCCTCCCAGATGGAGCCACCACGAGCCGTAGTCAAAAGATTGCCATGAACCGTGAACTGGATGTTGTCATGAACCGCACCACTCAGAGGACATCAACTCGACCTGGAAAGGAAGTTATAATTCGTTCTGCTTGTACTGGCCCTTCCGCTCGACCTAGTTCGAGTTCTTTACGTATAAGAGAGAATGTTGATTATCAGTTCAACCTTGCTGCCCCAGCTACTGAAGGAGATCTCTCTCGCATCATTGAAATGTTGGATAGGATGAATGATGAGTTAGAAGCCCTAAGACAAGAGAGTTCTCAGTAGCGATAGGACCTCACTGCATTGGACAGGTGCATCGATGATCTTCAAAGGCAGAGGACACCTCCGCCAGTCCGTCCCATGGCTCCAGAATACTCGTCTTCATCTGGAGAATCTCCAAGGTTTCCACGGTGACCATTGGAAAGGGATGAAAATATAGAACAGCTCCGATTTGGATCACTTCCATCCCGAGAAGTAGTAGCACTGAACCTAGGACCTGTCGACCGTAATCCGAACAACCCTGCAGCGCTTCCTAGAGCGTAGATTGTTAATGAGCTTGCTGAGAATCGACCGTTGAGCCCTTACGCCACGTGATTGACCATGGTAACAGGGGACAAGGGAGCTCTCTTCAGGTTCCAGATTTTGTGCCAGCCCATCGAAGGAATGATCGAGGGCCTCGTAGAGCCAGGAGTGTTAACCCTGAATCTACCGTAGCTTATGCTGCGGTTGAAGCAATGATTAGGCAGATCATGGTGGATAGCCATGGACAGAGAAATGAAGATTGGGGTATAGAGCGTACCCATACGCCCTTACCTATGACATATTGGAGGTTATACACCCGAGGCGTTTCAACATGCCAACTATGAATCATTATACCGGCAGGACAGATCTAGTTCAACACCTGATGAGATACTCATGGTCCATGAATGCTGCGGCATCCTCCGACGCCGTAAAATGCAAAGCGTTCCCAATATTCCTAGACGATGTGGCATTAATGTGGTTCAACCACTTGCCCGCACGATCGATATCTAGTTTTAGGGAACTAAGTGAAAAATTCGTGAACTAATTTCGGCTTCACGCTTAAAGGTCGAAAAATGTTATGGATCTATCCCTCGTCAAACAACGTCCCGACGAGACTCTGAGATTGTAACTGGATTGCTTCAACCTAGCCGTCACAGAAGTCAAAGACCCTCATGAGTAGACTGTTCTAATGGCCCTAATAGACAGGATGGACAAAGATATTGAATTTGGAAGGTACTTAGCTGGCAAGCCGCCGTTTACTAGAGAGATATTCTACGAAAAACTAATGTTCGCCTGCGTCAAGAGTAGATATATGCTAATCGAAAAATAAAGGCTACTTATAAAGAGGATATTCAAAATAATGTGGCTATCAAGCAGATAGGAGATAGCTTAAGGAAGGTAGAGGTCAATGTTGGGAACTAGAACCAGGGAAATGGTCGTCAGTCAGGGAATGGTAACAAAAGGAGAAACCGAGGAAACGACTCATAGAGGAGACCTCAATAGTGGCCATTTGAGAACTTCACACCGTTAAATGACATGCTATGTAACGACCCGCATTCTACGCATCATAGAATCGTAGAATATTTATTTCTGTCACATACGAAGTCGTATGGTCATGTAACTTTGGGAGACGACTATTGGGGTCATTTCCCATGTTCATGATTTTTCCCAATTTTTAAATGACCATTTTACCCCTAGTAGGCACTGTTTTGGCCATAACTTTTGACTGGAAAGGAATTTTGACTTGAAACCACTTCCATTGGCTCCGGATGATGGTTTCTCTTTCCGTAGAGTGGTCACATTAGCCAAACGGACTTACCGTTTGGGAGATATGGCTGAAACAAGTTTCAGATGGTGAAAAACAGCTTAATTGGGCTTAACCGGGTGATTAGCAGCTAGGCCCACAGGGGAATTTCGGGTTTAGAGGTATAGGAGGACTGATTAGGGTTAGGTTATCACTTTCATTTCAGTTTTGAGCCGCCACAAACCTTCTTGAGACCCTGGTAATGGCTTCCACCCTCTAAAATCACCCCAAAACACATTTTTAGCGAAGATTAAGCCTAAACTACATCAAAGCAAGGCCAAATAGCAACAAAGCAAGGTTGGAGCTGCTGCTATACATAGGAATTCGACCCAAACAGAGAGTATTTCAGATTTGGTGTTTCATTTGTGGCCAAGGTGAGTGATAGCATCGTTTTGACACTAATTACAGTTAATTAAGGGTAATTAGTGAAGATTAGCAAATTTATACACTAATAAATTCTGGAAAAATGTTTAGAAATTCTTAAATAATGTTTCATGCCTCTGTTAGAAAATTTAGACGATTTGATTAAGTTTTACTAAGTATATGCTTAAACATGATTAAGAAGGATTATAGGAAAATGTGAAGTTTTAGCCACTTTTGATCTATTTTGATTCATTTGGATTGTTATTTGATGTTTGGGGTTGTTCTTACACATTGCTATGACTCTATGGTATGTTATATGATTGATTAGAATAGTTAAATTGGTCGAAAACGTCGTCGAATGGCGTAGAAAGCTCGCTGGAAAGTTGCAGAAAAGTGCAGGTCCCGAACCGGTTCGGATCGGAGAAGGGGTCGGATCGGACTAGTGAACTGGCCAAGGGAACCCGAACTGGATTGGGACTTGTCACTGGAAGGAGCTTGGCAGGAAGGAAGGCCATTGCTTGGAGTTGGAGTGGACAGGGGATCGGATCGGAGTAGGCTAGGGAGCGGAGCGGATCGGACTGAAGTAAAGCGAAGTGATCGGATCGGAGTAGAAGAAACGAGGGAGCTGATCGAAGAAGGAGCATGAGCTGGAAGGAGGATAGCAACCCGACCCAACACGGAGGAAGACACCGACCCGACCCGGAGGAAGACACCGACCCGACCCGGAGTGAAGAAACCCGAGCCGAACAGACGAGGGCAATGATTACCGAACCGAACCGAATTCCAGGACTGTTACTGTGTGACAACTCTTCTGAAGACCCACTCCAATTCGATCAAAACCCGAGATGCAAAGGAAGTCCAGATGAGAAGTTAGAGCTCAAGATTTAGATGGGAATCAATGAGTTCGCTTCATGGTTGGGTTTTGCTGCGGGACGCGTGCCAAGGAGTTATCGACGTCTATAGCTTTGGACCACTATGGTAGGAGGTACGAAGGCGGATTCAGGGCCATTGTGGCATCGGTAGAACCAAGGGCTACGACCAATGAAGTGGGTCATTGAAATGTTTGGTCATGACTCCAAGTGTTTGGCTTGGTCATAGTAGGGTTTCTACAAGTCGGGATTCGTCGTTGCCTCAGTTTTGTCTAGTGTTCCAAAGTGGTAGATGTCGTACGCTTTACGCACTGAGTGAGAGATGTGAGGATGGTTGCTATGGGTGATTTGTTTGCTATCATTGTGACATGCACACCCCACCCCCGTATTCTTACACTATTTATTATGGCACCTTGGAGTATTGTACGGTATGTGGTACTAACTCTTTGGTTGCAGGTCCAGGTTCAGGTATGGTTTAGTATACCTGTTATTGTTCTGTTTAAGATGCTTATCGCTCATACCAGGCTTTATGTCTGACCCAGAGTTTTATGTCTCCTCTTATTACTCTGGGTGCTCACACGAGCAGACTAGAGACAGGTTAGCTGGTGATGCACGGGTAGATGGTCCGGAGACGAGCAGGAGGCTTCCACGTACTATATACATAATATTCTCCCTGTGTTGTTGAAGATCACTGCTTGGGCATTGTTGGTGTATCTTCTGCTTTAGTTTTCTTTTGTTTAGAGACAGTAAATTTGGAAAATTGTAATAAGCTGTATATGGATTTCCGCTGCTCTGATGATTGATGTTGATTTTAGTTATCAGCTTATGCACTGTCTCGCCTGTTTTATGTCAAGTATGTTATTATTATATTTTATCCCATGCACTGTGAGGCATTCTACAGGTTACTTGATTAGTTCATCCTCTTCTTTCTTTTCTTCTGACGACTGTTCTGTGCTAGCTGGGCATGTGTACAGCGCACATTCGGAGGAAATGCAGGCTGGTGCGGGACGGGCCGTCACACTTGGTATCAGAGCTCTAGGTTGCGTAGTTAACCTAGGGAAGTTATCAGGGAGAGATAATATACGTATACGAGAGAGCGTATTTGTGATTACTTTGGTTTTTAAAAGCTATATATATATATACTATTAGTAGTATATGAATGAGGTTGTACTGCACTAACACCACTATGGAATCGTTAATCGTTTCCTTTTTCAGATTGACGATGAGCCGAGATACTAGAGGTGCTGGTAGGGGAGCCAATAATGGGAATGCTGCTGACATGAGGACAATGTTTACTGACCTCATGAGAGAGATGCTTAGAGATATGCAGAGGGCAGCTCCCAATGGTGGAAATGGTGGTGGTCCAATAGTGCAGGCGCCGAGGGTCGACTTCGCCAAGTTGAATAAGGATTATACTAGCCTTGGTGGGAAGCCGTTCCACGGAACGGAGTCGGCCACAGATGTTCAAGATTGGTTGGATAGCTGCGAACGTATCTTCGAGGATTTGGGTATCGAGGATGCGATGAAGAGAAAACTAGCGTCCCGTCAGCTGCGAGGGCGGGCAATGAATTGGTGGAATGCTATAAAGGCAGCTACTCCTGAAGATCAGATTACTTGGGAGCAGTTTAAAGCTTGCTTTAGCGAGAAGTTTATTCCAGCTGCTCAGAAGTCAATGCTGTTTAAGAAATTCTTGGAGCTCAAGCAGAATGGCAGGGCTGTCTCGGAGTATATTGCTGAATTCGACACTTTGTCGAAGTATGGGTTATCTCTTATTGATACTGCCGAGAAGAAGAATGAGAAATTCATAACTGGTTTGGATCAGTACTTAGGGGAAAAGCTTATTAACCACATCGATGAGATGTTTGAGTCGATTGTGGGGAAAGCATTAAGATCAGAAAGTCTCTACCCTAAGTCGAAGACTGAGGTTGCGTCCGCAAGTGAGCCAAAGCCACAAGCAAGTGGTGAAGGCAAGGGTGGTTCCCAGAATAAGAGAAAGCAGAACCAAGCTAAGGATGGCCAGAAGAAAAAGAATAAGCAAGATGTTGAGTGCTTCAGCTGTGGTAAGAAGGGCCATTATGCTAGTAATTGTCGGGCCAAGCCAGCGGATAGGAAGTGCTTCAACTGTGGCCAAATGGGACATCACAAGGACAAGTGTCCACAGCCCCCTAAGGAAAAGCAAATAGTGAAATCCTACGCTCTTAATGCTATTCCTTCTTCGTCGAATGCCCCAACAGCGGCGGAGAAGGGAAAGAATGTCGTCATTCAAGGTATGCTTTCTGTTTATGATGTTCCTGTTAGAGTTTTGTTTGATACCGGAGCTTCCAGTTCTTTCATATCTAGTGACCTGGTAGATAGGTTGGGATTGGAGCCCGAGATTGTCGATAGACCTTTAGTAGTGACGAACCCGATTGGTGGTTCGACTAGCCTTAGCATGATTTGTCGTAATGTGGTCTTATCGAGTCATGGATGCATGTTTGTTTGTGATTGCTTTGTTTTGGGCTTTACTGGGTTTGGCATTATTTTGGGAGTAGATTGGCTCCAAAGGTACGGGGTGGTGGTAGACTGTGAAGGCTTTTTGGTGACAGCTAGAGCGGATGATGGGCGGAGGATAGTGTTTGGTGGTCTACCCAGTGAGGGGGTATTGGCTAGTTTTCTAAACTCCCTCGACATTCCGCATAGTGAGTTGTCAGGTTTGCCCGTGGTTGGCCAGTATCCGGATGTTTTCGAAGAAGTGACCGGACTTCCACCACACCGAGAGATTGAGTTTCGTATTGATTTGGTAAAGGATGCCAGGCCTATAGTGATGCCACTTCGTCGTATGGCACCAAGAGAGCAGCGAGAGCTCGAGGTGCAAGTCAGCGATCTTTTGAAGAAGGGATTTATCAGAAGGAGTGTTTCTGAATGGGGAGCACCAGTTGTGTTTGCTACCAAGGCGGATGGTTCCCTTCGTTTGTGTGTAGACTACCGCGAATTGAATAAAGTGACGAGGAAGAACAAGTACCCTCTACCGCGGATAGATGATTTGTTTGATCAGTTGAGTGGCGCGAGAGTATTTTCTCAGTTGGATCTCGCGACAGGTTTTCATCAGCTTAGAGTGGAAGCTGAGAGTATAGCTAAAACGACATTTCGGATGCCGTCTGGGTTTTATGAGTGGTTGGTCATGCCATTCGGGCTGACCAATGCCCCAGCATATTTTGTGGATCTTATGAATAGGGTATTCAGAGATCAGTTGAATAAGTTTGTCCTTGTGTTCGTTGATGATATTTTGGTCTATTCGAGGACAGAGGAAGAACACAAGGAACATTTAAGAGTAGTGATGGAGGTGTTGAGAAAACACCAATTGAAAGCAAAGTTTTCTAAGTGTCACTTCTGGAAGAGGGAAGTGAGGTTCTTGGGCCATGTTGTATCAGAGAATGGTATTGCCGTGGACCCGGTAAAGGTGGTTACGGTACAGGATTGGCCTACGCCCAAGAATGCAACAGATGTAAGAAGTTTCTTGGGGTTAGCGGGATATTATCGTAAGTTTATCCAAGGTTTCTCCAAGATAGCAGCACCATTGACCCAGTTGACCAAGAAGAATCAAGCTTTTGTCTGGGATGAAAGGTGCGAGAATGCATTTAAGAATCTAAAGGACAAGTTGACAAGCGCACCAGTGTTAGTCATCCCTAAGGGGGATGAAGAGATGACGGTATACACGGATGCCTGTGGTACCGGACTGGGTGCTGTATTGATGCAAGGTGGTAGGGTTGTAGCTTACGCAAGTCGGCAATTGAAACCGCACGAGAGAAGATACCCTACCCATGATTTAGAATTGGCAGCGATCGTGTTCGCGTTAAAGATGTGGAGACACTACCTCTTGGGAGAAAGATTTGAGCTGTTTACAGATCATAAGTCGTTAAAGTATCTCTTCTCTCAGAAAGATCTGAATCTCCGTCAGCAGAGATGGTTAGAGTTCTTAGCTTCCTATGATTTTGACATCGCATACACACCAGGAAAGGGCAATGCGGTGGCTGATGCATTGAGTAGAAGACATGCCAGCTTAGGGGCTATGTTCCTTGAATGGAAGCAACTGGAGTTTATCGCGGGGTTTGATTTCAGACCAAAGTGCGAATTGGATCCAGAAATGTTAGCAAGTTTGACGATCAGACCCACTTTGATTGAGCGGATCGGCTCTAGTCAGAGGGACGATCCTAACCTATTGGAAATCATCTCCAAGTTAGAGATGGGTATCGATGAGGAGATGAACAAGTATGGGCTTGATCGAGATGGATGGCTTAGAAAGAATGGAAAGCTTGTTGTACCCAATGTCAATGGATTGAGGGATGAAGTGCTTAGAGAATGTCATCACTCAAAGCTGACTATGCACCCCGGTGGTAATAAGATGTATCGAGATATGAAGCAGACCTACTACTGGGAAGGAATGAAAAGAGACATTGGGAAGTTTATATCCAAGTGCATGAATTGCCAGCTAGTTAAAGCCGAGCAAAAGAAGCCTAGTGGGTTGTTACAGCCCTTAGAAATTCCCGAATGGAAATGGGAGCAAGTCTCGATGGATTTCATCGATGGTTTACCAAGGACTAGATCGGGATATGATAGCATTTGGGTGATTGTAGACCGACTGACTAAAAGTGCAAGGTTTATACCAGTCAAATCGACAAGAACGGCAGCTAAGTTAGCAGAATTGTATGTGAAGTGGGTAGTGAGATTTCATGGAGTACCTAAAGGCATTGTGAGCGACCGAGACCCGTTGTTCACTAGTGGGTTTTGGAAGAGCTTACAAGAGGCTCTAGGGTCAGAGTTACATCTCAGTACCGCATATCATCCTCAGACCGACGGTCAGACGGAAAGGGTGAATCGTATTTTGGAAGATCTCTTGAGAGCATGTATATTGGATTTTGGTGGATCATGGGATGACCATTTGCATCTAGTAGAGTTTGCATATAATAATAGTTACCAATCCAGTATCGGTATGGCTCCGTTTGAAGCTCTGTACGGAAGACCATGCAACTCACCATCATGTTGGATAGAGACTGGCGAGAAGTTTATGCTTGGACCAGATGTGGTGAGGGAAACTTCAGATAAGATTAAGATCATTCAACAACGAATGAAGGCTGCCCAGGATAGGCAGAAGAGTTATGCTGATAAGAGGAGAAGAGACTTAAAATTCTCCGTTGGCGACTTGGTGTTTGTCAAGATTTCTCCGTTGAAGTGCGTAGTACGATTTGGCAGGAGGGGCAAGTTGGCACCAAGATTTGTTGGCCCGTTCCCTGTTCTTGAACTAGTCGGGAATTTGGCATATAGAATTGACTTACCAGAGAAGATGGCGGGAGTTCATAACGTATTTCATATTTCCCAACTAAGGAAGTTCGTTCACGACTCAGATATGACTATTTCACCTGATCAGTTAGAAGACTTCGTAGTAGAACCCGAGGCGGTTGGGAACCGCGAGCCGGCCCGTATTGTCGAGCACGACATGAAGCAACTTCGAAGAAAGGCGGTGAAGCTAGTCAAGGTACAGTGGAGCGAGGACGAGAATGATTGTACTTGGGAGACAGAGGAGAACATTAGGAAGACGTACCCAGAACTCTTTGCCTGGTAAGATTTTGACTTCGATTTAGTTTTCCGCATGCTAGGATAGGCTTGTTTGCTTGTTTTGCATGTTTGATTGTTTTATGTGGTTGTTAGGCATGCGGGATCCTTTGTATGTTTAGGGTTAAGGAATTTCGGGGACGAAATTTCTTAAGGGGGGGAGAGTGTAACGACCCGCATTCTACGCATCATAGAATCGTAGAATATTTATTTCTGTCACATACGAAGTCGTATGGTCATGTAACTTTGGGAGACGACTATTGGGGTCATTTCCCATGTTCATGATTTTTCCCAATTTTTAAATGACATTTTACCCCTAGTAGGCACTGTTTTGGCCATAACTTTTGACTGGAAAGGAATTTTGACTTGAAACCACTTCCATTGGCTCCGGATGATGGTTTCTCTTTCCGTAGAGTGGTCACATTAGCCAAACGGACTTACCGTTTGGGAGATATGGCTGAAACAAGTTTCAGATGGTGAAAAACAGCTTAATTGGGCTTAACCGGGTGATTAGCAGCTAGGCCCACAGGGGAATTTCGGGTTTAGAGGTATAGGAGGACTGATTAGGGTTAGGTTATCACTTTCATTTCAGTTTTGAGCCGCCACAAACCTTCTTGAGACCCTGGTAATGGCTTCCACCCTCTAAAATCACCCCAAAACACATTTTTAGCGAAGATTAAGCCTAAACTACATCAAAGCAAGGCCAAATAGCAACAAAGCAAGGTTGGAGCTGCTGCTATACATAGGAATTCGACCCAAACAGAGAGTATTTCAGATTTGGTGTTTCATTTGTGGCCAAGGTGAGTGATAGCATCGTTTTGACACTAATTACAGTTAATTAAGGGTAATTAGTGAAGATTAGCAAATTTATACACTAATAAATTCTGGAAAAATGTTTAGAAATTCTTAAATAATGTTTCATGCCTCTGTTAGAAAATTTAGACGATTTGATTAAGTTTTACTAAGTATATGCTTAAACATGATTAAGAAGGATTATAGGAAAATGTGAAGTTTTAGCCACTTTTGATCTATTTTGATTCATTTGGATTGTTGTTTGATGTTTGGGGTTGTTCTTACACATTGCTATGACTCTATGGTATGTTATATGATTGATTAGAATAGTTAAATTGGTCGAAAACGTCGTCGAATGGCGTAGAAAGCTCGCTGGAAAGTTGCAGAAAAGTGCAGGTCCCGAACCGGTTCGGATCGGAGAAGGGGTCGGATCGGACTAGTGAACTGGCCAAGGGAACCCGAACTGGATTGGGACTTGTCACTGGAAGGAGCTTGGCAGGAAGGAAGGCCATTGCTTGGAGTTGGAGTGGACAGGGGATCGGATCGGAGTAGGCTAGGGAGCGGAGCGGATCGGACTGAAGTAAAGCGAAGTGATCGGATCGGAGTAGAAGAAACGAGGGAGCTGATCGAAGAAGGAGCATGAGCTGGAAGGAGGATAGCAACCCGACCCGACCCGGAGGAAGACACCGACTCGACCCGGAGGAAGACACCGACCCGACCCGGAGTGAAGAAACCCGAGCCGAACAGACGAGGGCAATGATTACCGAACCGAACCGAATTCCAGGACTGTTACTGTGTGACAACTCTTCTGAAGACCCACTCCAATTCGATCAAAACCCGAGATGCAAAGGAAGTCCAGATGAGAAGTTAGAGCTCAAGATTTAGATGGGAATCAATGAGTTCGCTTCATGGTTGGGTTTTGCTGCGGGACGCGTGCCAAGGAGTTATCGACGTCTATAGCTTTGGACCACTATGGTAGGAGGTACGAAGGCGGATTCAGGGCCATTGTGGCATCGGTAGAACCAAGGGCTACGACCAATGAAGTGGGTCATTGAAATGTTTGGTCATGACTCCAAGTGTTTGGCTTGGTCATAGTAGGGTTTCTACAAGTCGGGATTCGTCGTTGCCTCAGTTTTGTCTAGTGTTCCAAAGTGGTAGATGTCGTACGCTTTACGCACTGAGTGAGAGATGTGAGGATGGTTGCTATGGGTGATTTGTTTGCTATCATTGTGACATGCACACCCCACCCCCGTATTCTTACACTATTTATTATGGCACCTTGGAGTATTGTACGGTATGTGGTACTAACTCTTTGGTTGCAGGTCCAGGTTCAGGTATGGTTTAGTATACCTGTTATTGTTCTGTTTAAGATGCTTATCGCTCATACCAGGCTTTATGTCTGACCCAGAGTTTTATGTCTCCTCTTATTACTCTGGGTGCTCACACGAGCAGACTAGAGACAGGTTAGCTGGTGATGCACGGGTAGATGGTCCGGAGACGAGCAGGAGGCTTCCACGTACTATATACATAATATTCTCCCTGTGTTGTTGAAGATCACTGCTTGGGCATTGTTGGTGTATCTTCTGCTTTAGTTTTCTTTTGTTTAGAGACAGTAAATTTGGAAAATTGTAATAAGCTGTATATGGATTTCCGCTGCTCTGATGATTGATGTTGATTTTAGTTATCAGCTTATGCACTGTCTCGCCTGTTTTATGTCAAGTATGTTGTTATTATATTTTATCCCATGCGCTGTGAGGCATTCTACAGGTTCCTTGATTAGTTCATCCTCTTCTTTCTTTTCTTCTGACGACTGTTCTGTGCTAGCTGGGCATGTGTACAGCGCACATTCGGAGGAAATGCAGGCTGGTGCGGGACGGGCCGTCACATGCTAGAGAACATTTTTATGGATACTTATAATGTTCTCTAGTACAAGAGGCCTCCCCCAAGGGATTAAACGGACAAAAAGCACGAAACCGGAAAGTTCTGCCTCTTCCACCAGGTTCATGGTCGCTCCACCGACGAATGTCTCCTTTTGAGAGATGTGGTTGAAAAGCTAATCCGAGAAGGAAAACTAGACGAGTATAAGGTGGCTCCAAGGGGTAGGGGCAAGCTGGACAGGCCCCGGACCAAAGCCAACCTATTGCTAGACCTTGCCCTCAGCAGAACGGAAAAAATGTCGTAATCAGCACCATAGTCGAAGGGCTCCATTTGGCAGGATATAGCTTTAGGGCAATGGAGCAGTATGTCAACGCGGACAAACAACATCTTGAAGTTGGAGAATGTAGAAGCCCCAACGATTCTGCTTCAGTCAAACAATAGAAAACAATGTCCGATGACGTTATATTTCGCAGCAGGGAGAATATTAGGGTCCATTCCCCAACTGAAGACCCAATAGTGATTAGAGTTGCTGTTGGTCCAGCTATAGTCCACAAAGTCTTAGTAGATAACGGAAGTTCAGTTAACATTCTGTTCAAGAAAACATTTGATCAGATGAAACTCAAACCAAAGGATTTGAAGCCTTTTGAAGGATGGGTATGCGGCTTCAACGGAGCCTCAACTTCTTCAATGGGATACGTAGAGCTGTCGGTCACCCTTGGGGAAGGAGAACGCCAGAGAGTGAGGATCCTCCCTTTTGCGGTTTTGGATACTAAGCCATCGTACAATGCCTTTTTGGGCCGACCGACCCTAGCAGAGTTCAGGGCTTGCATTGCGCCCTAGTGTTTGTTATCGAAATTCCCGATGGATGCATGTGTCGAAATAATCAGAGGAGATCATTTTGTTGCAAGAGCATGCTACATAGCAGAACTAAAGTTGTTGCGTAAAGGCAGAGATGCAGAAACAAAGGGCACATCCTCCCCCAAGGGAGGAAACGTCATATCAACTAAAGTAGGTAACTCTAGTAGAGTTTCCCAGAGAACTGCCCAAGGACTTAGATCCCAGAGAGGACGAAGGACCTATGGGAAGAATGGCGACTCCCAATCAAACGACTATGGATGTACCAATCGATGACAATGACCCAGAGAAGGTCCTAAAGATTGGATCTCAATTGGATCCCCTTCGAGCAAGAGATTTAATGAATTTCTTGAAGGCTAATCTAGATGTGTTTGCCTAGACTCGCGTCGACATGTGCGGAATATCCCCCTCGATCATGAGCCATTCCTTAAGCATCAATCTGAAGCATCCACCCGTCAAATAGAAAAGGCGAATGCTTGGCCCAGAGAGGTCCGCTGCCTTGAAGGAAGAAGTAGAAAAGCTGAGAAGTAATGGGTTTATCAGAGACTCAACTTACCCAGAATGGATCTCGAATCCAGTCCTGGTGAAGAAAGCTAATGGGAAGTGGCGCACCTGTATTGACTTCTCAGATTTAAACAAAGCCTGACCAAAGGATAGTTTTCCGCTACCTAGAATTGATCATCTAGTGGATTCGACAGTAGGTAATGAACTCCTCTCCTTCATGGATGCCTACTCGGGATATAATCAAATCCTCTGCATGTCCCAGACCAAGAGCATACCACCTCCGTTATAGATCTAGGGTTATATTGCTATGTAGTCATGCCATTCGGTTTGAAGAACGCCGGTGCTACCTACCAACGATTGGTAAATAGAATGTTTTACAACCAAATCAGGAAGATGATGGAAGTATTTGTCGATGATATGCTAGTGAACTCCAGACAATCATCTAACCACACTGCCAATTTAGCAGAAATGTTTGGTATTCTTCGAAGATACGGGATGAAGCTTAACCCTATGAAGTGTTCATTTGGGGTCGCCTCTGGTAAGTTCTTAGGATTTATCGTCGGTTCGCGTGGAATGGAAATCAACCCCAACCAAATCACGGAAATAAAAAACATTCATAAATCCAGACAAATCAAAGATGTGCAAAGCCTCGCGGGAAAAGTGGCCGCATTGAGTAGATTTATCTCCGATGCCACGGATAAGTGTATTCCATTCTTCGAGCTGATAAAGCGAGGAAAACGCAAGTTCGAATGGACTCCTAATTGTGTAGAGGCATCTCAGAACCTCCTGGATCATCTTGAAAAACCCCCAATACTGTCAAATCAATCAACGACGAATACTTGTTTGTGTACTTGGCAGTGTCGTCCTATGCGATAAGCTCAGCTTTAGTGAGGGAAGAAGATAAGGTTCAGAGGCTAATATACTATGTGAGTAAGAAGTTGGCAGAAGCCGAGCGAAACTACCCAAGAATAGAAAAGCTCGCATAAAGCTTACTAATCGCTTCCTAGAAATTTCGCCACTATTTTCAAGCTCATCCTATCACCGTGTACATTGATCATCCACTTAGGCAAGTTTTGCAGAGACCAAAAGCCTCGGGAAGACTACTCAAATGGAACATTGAGTTGAGTCAGTTTGATTTGAATTTTCAGCCCCAACGATCTATAAGGGGGCAAGTGCTGGTAGATTTTATAGCATAGTCCACTATTCCAGAGGATGATGTAGTGAATGAAGAAGCCGATTCCCCAAAGCAACTTCTTGACCCTAATGCCTGGAAATTATAAACTGATGGCGCCAAGAATGACAGATGATCTGGTGCTGGAGTTGTGCTTGTGACTCCCGAAGACCGATCAATATACTACGCTCTTAGGTTGGAGTTTCATGCAATGAATAATGACTCTTAGTGCGAAGCTCTGATCGCCGGGCTGAAGCTTGCGAAGGAGTTGGAGATAACAAAGCTAGATGTCTTTAGCGACTCCAAGCTAGTTGTGAACCAGGTTAACGAGAAATTTCAGGCCAAGAGTCCAAGACTGATATCATATTTGAAAGAAGTAAGGAAACTGTTGGAAAACCTTGATCATTACAGCATATCCCATAATCCTCGAGAGGAAAATCAAAAAGCAGACAAGTTGGCAAAGATAGCTAGTTCCGACAATCCTGAAGACACTGAGCTAGTCCTAATTGAAATATTGCACTCTCCAATTGTTTATCAGATGGAAGTTGATCCCGTATTGGAAGTTGAACCAGAAAGGTAGTCATGGATGACACCCTTGAAGAACTTTTTGATGAGTGGAACACTTCCGACCAAGAAGAGCGAGAGGCGTGCTATTATCCGAAAAGGCTCCAAATACATAATGCAAGACAAAATCCTATATAGGCATGGATTCTCGATGCCCCTTCTCCGTTGCATAGCCCATGATGACATCAAGTGTGTACAGAAAGAAGTGCACGAAGGTGAATGCGGTGAACACACTGGAGGAAAACGCTGGCAAAGAAGATATTGTTGTATGGCTATTTATGGCCTACCATAAACAAGGATGCAGCCAAGTATGCACGGCATTGTGACGTATGTCAAAGTTTTTCCCAGATCCACAGGGCACCCCCTAGACGGTTGAAGACGATGATGAGCCCGTGTCCTTTTGCTGTGTGGGGAATTGACATTATCGAAAGTCTCCCCATAGCGAAAGGTGGAGTAAAATTTTCCATTGTAGCCGTGGATTACTTCACGAAGTGGGTTGAAGCGGAGCCATTGACCAGGATCACAACCAAGCGAGCAATTAACTTTGTCATCAGAAATATCATATGCCGATTCGGGATTCCGAAGGTCGTTATAACAGATAACGGAAACCAATTTGATAGAGTAGAATTCAGAGACTTTTGCCAGAAGTACCACATCGAGAAAAGGTACACCTCTGTGGCACATCCGCAATCAAATGGACAGGTTAAAGCGGCAAATAAAGTAATTAAATCCATCCTGAAGAAAAGACTGAAACATACCAAAGCCATGTGGATCGATGAGTTACCTTTGGCGTTATGGGCCTACAGGAAAACTAACAAGTTGGCAACGGGCCACACACCTTTCTCCCTCGCTTTCGGGGCATAAGCAGTCATCTCGGTTGAATTGGAAGTACCTCTCACAGAACCACTTATTTTGACCCAATAACCAATAATAAGCTGCTCCTCGAATCCTTGGATATGGTTGAAGAAAAGAGGGATGAAGCCAACCTCCACGCTTTAAGCCATAAGCAACAAGTCGCACGGTACTATAATAAAATGGTTCGAGCTAGAACCTTTGAACCATGAAACCTAGTCCTGAAATGTGTCTTTCCACCCCCAGTGCATATGGGCCCGAAATGGGAGGGACCATATTCCATTATACGAAGGCTTGATAACGGAACTTTCAAGCTGGCAACCGTGGACAGAGATGAAATCCCCAGAGTGTGGAATGCCCAACATTTGCGGCCTTATCTGACATGAAAACTGCCAGTTTTATTCTTTTATTTTTAGGACCATGTAAAAAGGCTCGACTTACCTAGAACAGTCTGGTTACTTGAACAAAAGATTATAAAGTGGACGTAGGTTATGATTCAACCGAACCACCATAAAACATCATGTGTTATTTACCTTTATTGCACTGTTACTTATCTGTTCTTTTATTTTAATTAACATAAATCATTACCATTTTTAGATTTCCTATAAACTACGCAAAGATCTAGAAACACCTAATTCAAAGTGCCTTCTATCAGATTGGAAGGTGAACAACAACTAATGTCCCAAAGGTGCAACAAAGTAGATCACACCGTCACCCACACTCTGACTCTCAAGATCCGAGAAAGAGTATAAAGGACGCGAAGGTGACGTCCGCAAGACATGAAGGTGCACCATGATAAAAACTGCCTTGACGACACTCCTGCCCCACTGAAGGATCGGTGAGCAGATAAAGAACCGAGCTCGAACTCTAACCCGCTGAAGGATCGGGAGAGTACAAAGGTGCTAGACACTTAGCGCCGTAAGAATTCTTACCCCGCTGAAGGATCGGGAGAGTATAAGGGCACATTGACATATGCCGTCAAAAAATGGCTCCTATTCTGTCACACGATTGGGAATAGGAACGAAAAGTGGAAGCCCGAACTCCTCATTTCCGGGAATAGGGGCAACATACATATAACTCTAATCAATCCTCAATAAGCCCTGGCCAGGCATCATGTTAATGATTGATTAGGGGCATATATATACACACCTTTATGTAGTACAGAAATTGCAAATCTAGATTTTTGTGCTAGAATGACTCGCAATTCGATTTTAACTTAGTTATGATTTAGATGTTTATGTCTAAGTGTGATAAGTACGCAATGGTGCAAAAGAAAAAAAATTCGTTTACCAAATGCAGGTTTACAGGAAAAACCTAAACAAAAGTGAGGACCATTCTCATAACAACATTTCTTGGCCAGTGGAAAGCCTAAAAGCAAAATGTGGACTAACAAATACATCCGACTTATGCTTGGGGACGATTTTGATTTCTTCTCCTTCTTCTGTTTTTCCAACTCCTCCTTGTCATCATCAGATCGGTCTCCCTTCTTCCTTTTCCTCTTATCAATAGGAGGATCCTGAGGAATATTGGAAGGCTGTGATGCATGCTGTGAAGTTATTGATCTGGAGGAGAATTTTGTAAATAACCCGGTTTCCGGATCAACCTCTGAGACGGAGGGAACATATAGAGGCACCTATTACCCCTTTTAATGCCAACTATTTCTCCTTCTTAGCCTGCATGTCAGCCAAGGTCTCGTTATCATCATCCTTGACTTCCTCGGTGATGACAACCTCATTCTCTTCATCTCCGTGACCACCATCACTGTCTTGCAAAGCCCAATAGCTTCAGCATCCGCAGGAGCATCGGGGTTGGGTGCCATGGGTGCCATAGTGGCCCCATCACTTATCGTACCTTCAGTCTGCTTTGGAGCCCTAGAGACTTCAGCACTAGCAACTGATGGGACAATAACTTTTACCGTCCCTGTTTTCTCTTCCACATCCTTCTCGGTCGGTTTGCTACCTATGTCATGAGAAGAAAATGTTATTAGTTCGGGAGAGAGTGTGATCTGCTCAATTGACCGTCCTGCAAGACGACGACAAGTTACAATTGCTTTGACAAATTGTGGAGAGAATATGGAGATACCTTCAGCCGACTCCTCACCCAGATTCGCAATAGTAGCTCCGATAGCAGGAGGGGTTGGAGGCAAGTGGATCAATGGATCATCAGGATTGTATTCCTCAACTTCATAAGTCTTGGGCTCCGTCGTTGAGCTCGAGCCTTCGCCAATTTTATCCTTGCCCTTGAGCCTAACTTTCTCCTTTTCGATCTCTTCTTGGATCAGATGTCTTCCCTTCTCCAAAGCCTCGGGCTCTTCGCCTTTGAGAAAGGTCTGCATCAGCTGGGTTTCGTCAATCTCCTCGACTTTCAATCGCTGCTTCTCGCCCTCGACAATCATATCCCATACATTGTCCAAAGTAACGTGATAATTCTGAATCCAAGAGATGTCTCGAGTCTTAATAACCTGACCAAAGAAGTTGAATAACAGTTCCTCGAAACTTTATATCTCTTTTTCAGTTGCAGCAAGTTTATCAGTAGTGGCGGAGGCCGATTTAAGAGCATTGTTGGCATTACTTTTAGTAAGAACCAAACGCTACTCAGCGTGAACAAGTTGGTCATTCAGATTCGCTTTTTCCTTCTCAGCAAGAGCGAGAGGATCTTTCAAGATCGCTTTCTCTTTCTCTCAGATAGCCTTCTCGACAGCCAAATGGTCCTATGTCGTTCTCAATTCAGTGTTGATCGTCCTGAGATCCTCCATCTCCTGCTTCAGAGCCACACGCTCTTGGCTGTTTGAGTCGAGCTCAGTATGAAAATGCTTCCTGGCGCTTTCTAGCTCCGATTTGTAATTTCTCGCATCCTGCTGAGCTAAAGCGAGTTGAGCTTGTGCATCATCTAGTTCTTTTTCGATTTTGCTCCTGGCCCTAGCATCATTGTCAATCTTCACTCTGGTTCTGGCTACTTCTGTTTCCAGGTGACGGATGGCAGCAGAAAGATTGGTGGCATGTTTCTTCATCACCCTATATTGTTTAGCCACATGACTCACCTTCCCTATGACCTCTGTATCCCACCCCTCGGGAGCCGGTTCAAGATCTGGAACGAATATCATCCTTTCGAAGAAAATGTCAGGAAACTGCTTCTGCAAACTCTCCAACTTGGCCTGATTCTCAGAGGTATAGATGACATCCTGTGCAACATTAGTATCCAAGTCGTACTGACCAGAGGGAACAATATCTATTTTCTACTTTTCTAAATCCTTTCTCGGGTCTTTGTTTTTGTCTTTCGATTCATGATGTTTCTTGGAAGACTTACTATGAGAGGTTGTAATTTTTGAGGAGTTAAGTCCTTGGGAAGTTGCTTACCCCCCGCTGGTGGCACTTGACGATCGTGGGACTTCCCAGGATCTAGCGTTAATGGAGAACGAGACCGTGTAAGATGAGATTGGTAAGAATCACGGGGTCGACGACTGTCAAAGTGAACACGCTCGGCGTCGGAAAGGAGTCTTGGTGTACTCTCGTGAAGGGCATGGTAAGAATAGGAATATTTAGGAGGCATCTTCCCTGAAAAGAAACAAGTAAATGTTAGAATCGTGAATACTGATAGTGTAGAAGGGTTGTGACGAGTGGTGCACGTGATTTGTTCATCCCGTGTAATCCCCCCAACAGACCAAGGCCCAAAGTCTGGCTCGTTTATGTGGTTCCTTTTTCCTCGACTGGAACATTCACTTCCTTAGAGATAGGAAAGAATGGTTCCCCTTCGAAGTCTTCTTGTGTGTAAATGTCGTATGGTAGGGGAATCTTGCTTAATTCTCTGAATATCTACTCCTCTGTTAGTTCATCATGAGCAGCAAGCTCAGGTAGTGGCAGAGTCCTTGAGGGAGACTGTCCCTTAGAGGCTGGGACTTCCTTTGGATCATCAACTTGGAACTCACCTTCTTTATATGCATTTAAATCCTCATCATCTTGATCGATCATCGGTGAGAGACTCTTATAGAGTTCAGTTGTCTTCGTGGTCCCTGAGGTTCCTTCTCCATCAGCAGGGGGCACGTACTTGTAAGGATTGCCACCTGCGCCAAGCTCGAATTTGATATCTAGAAGATGGTGTTTGTGAAGATTCTCGTCTGTGACACACTTCTTGATTCTTAAGAAGTCTGATTTACTTTTGAGGAGGCGGGACAGTCAGTCTTCATACACCGAACCTTTTTTTTCGCAAAATTGTGATCTGCACAGAATAAAGGGACACATTAGTACTCCAATTATGCAGTCAGAGCTTAAGTTGAAGAATTTAAGACATACTTGCTTGTAGCCACTTCCTTGCACATCCGGCTTGATGCTTTATGTAAAACCAATCAGCTTTGGCATTCCCTATGTTACTATGGACATCCAATAAAACCTTTTTGCTGGCAATTGATTCGAAGAAAGAAATATTCGGAGTCCCTATGGAACGGTGTTTGAAATGGTAGTTTAATTTCAAATCCTTGAAGGTAAGCTCAGTCTGTAGAATCTCAGCATATGCAATGTATAGGGTATACAAAGTTGTGTAAGCAGTAGGATGGAGTTGCATGGGGGCAAGGCGTACTCGTCTTAATAGATCAACGACAATTGGAGGAAAGGGAAGAATAGCTCCTATCCAGCACATGATTTGGTTGACAGTCATATACCCGTTTGGGGCAGAATGAGGCCTATCCCCATCTTCGGGAGTTTTCACATCATCCCAAGGGATCCCATGCCTTAAGCATATTTTCTTAATTTTTATGTCATCTAATTTGGAAGCCAGAGAATCACTAAGCTTCTCCTTCTCTACTTCCTCAACACCAAGGATCTCATCAGGAGCCCGATCATCTTCTTCTTTCTCGTCTTCAAGAGATATACTTTCAGAAGTCGTTGATTCTATATCGGTGTCTTTCTCGTAGTCGGGGTCGGAATTCTCCGAGTCTGAATCTGTGGGAAGTGTATTAGGATCATAATGTTTTGATGACTCTGATTCTGTATCTTTCTCTGACATTTCAGTTGATCATTTATCAAACATAGCTGTGTTGGTGAGTAAACATGAGAAGTTAGAACATAGTTACCCATTCCCCGTGTGTGTAAGTGTAAGTGTGTGCATGTGCATACATTAAGAAAAACATGAAATTAATCAGAAGAGTGGGATATCAGCTATGATCTGTTGTTGAGTCTTGTTGTTCTCCAGTTCACAAGGTTCATGTCGAAGGCTCTAACCTAACTATCCATCGGTATATCAAAATTACATTGTATTCTTTAGTCAAGATGTGTATTGGATCGTCAACAAAAATGGTTAGTTAAAGTCTTGGGGATCGGGTCATGGTGCAAATGTCAGATCTCGGGACAGACATCGGATCGCAAACAAGTTACGATAGTGAGGGAGCATCGCTTCGTGAAAAAGGGTTCGGATCGCAGAATGATCTAGCTCGTGACAACTCTCCCTCACCCAAACGGCTCGTGAAAGAGACCCCACCCCCCAATCCGTTCTGCTCCATATCTCCGCTAGCTTGCACTCCCCCAATATCATGACTCGACCCTTTGTCTAGATTGACACCAACTCCATCTCGTTTCCCTCCATCTTGGTATAACCATGACCTGAGCCGTAACCCCATCCACGAAACGACCTGCCTTTCAACATCTTCTCCCTCATCATTTCCATCCTCCTTTCCATAAATCAATGCAATTAAACCCATCTTGCACCCTCCACCTTTAGATCCTGAGTCGCTGACTTCACTGTCATCTTCGATTGTAGCCAATTATGTTTCTAGAAATATATGGCGAACTGGACGGAACTAAAGAAAAGTGACGGAGAAACATAATTGCAATTAAAATTGCTGTAATTACCTCTTTAAATCAGAATTAGGGAGTGTAGATTTGTGGGGGAGGTGTAGACTAGGGTTTCAGATATGAAAAGCAAACACTGCAGCAATAAAAGAAGAAGAAGAGGAGTGGAGAAGGAGGCCTGCTTATATAGGCAAAATGCTGGCCTTTCGCATCCCCTTTTTCGTTTTTTTCGAAACCGAAGAAGGCCCATCGTAACTCAAAAGGAAGCCGCTCAACTGCTGATCCATGATGAGTGCTGCGTTCACGAACCGCAATGAGGTCTAACGACCTGAACTCAAGAATGACAACCAAAGGGAAATCATGACAACAATAATAAAGACTTAAAAGTTTACCTGACAAGATGATCACGATATACTATGGAATTTGGAAGTTGAAAATCAACCAGTGAACGTTAAAATAATTGAAAATCCAAACTGATATTTATACAGGTTAAAGAACGTGGCTATTCAAAACATCGCGACCGTCCAAACAAATGCAATCATTGATTCACGTTACTTCATAAAAAGATTCCTTGGCAGTTTCGAAGCATGTTCCATCTCTTATAAAACATACATCGAGGGGGCAAAATGTTGGCTAGCTTTTGGATCAAGCCACCAAGATACGCGTGTAGGACCAATTTGAAGTCTCACTTATAGAAGCCATACAAGCTCGGTCGTGATCACCCTTCCGCCATTGGCTCGTGCCACCACTATCACGATCCGTTCTTGATGATCCCCCGCGACCCAAACTATTACCACGATTCGATCCCAGAAACCAAAGTATAGTGGCCACGACTACATCATTCACGTTCTGAAGATGATGGACCTTGCGACACCTGTCCATAACCGCCATGTTGACCATTTCACCATCAAGCCACACACCAGTCCGAGATCCTCGGGATTTGTGCCACGTGTGACCACGAACTAATGGCAGACATCAGCTATAAATAGCCCCGTACTTGGCATTTTTCAGGATCATTTTGGCAGTTCTAAGTGTTGTTTCCAACACTACTGTTCTATCATTATTTCTAATCAGTATTACTCCGAAATTACTTAGAGAATTATAATTGTAAAAGTGAGATTGAGCGAAATTATTGATTGTACTAGCATTAGGCATATAATCAAAAGCATATAAAGTGAATGTAGGCTCGTTATCGCCGAATTACTATATCTTGTTTGTTTTCTGCTTGTTCTTCATTCTCAAGATCTAATTCTCTGCAAATCTGAACAATTTGGGTGTTAGAACCAAAATTTGGTCTAACACCCACACACCCCTTTGCATATGTTCATATAAGCATTAGAAATCTTTTAAGAACAATGTATGCCACTGATTGGTGGACATGGATGGTAGGATATACATTCTTCTAAACTTGGAGATTTCGGGATGAAATCCTTTGAGTATGGGAGAATGTAACACCCCAAAAATTTTAGACATTTTAACTACATTATATAATGTGATAATTTAACTAAATACTACAAATTAAGTAAAATAAACTGTACCATTGCATTCATCTCAAAATATTGGTCAAGATAGACATTTGGCTTGCGTAAAACGGACAACGTATGAAGAAGTTATTAAGCCTTGAAGTTTTTCTGCATATGAGAAAATATATGTATGTATATATATATATATATAAAAATTAAATAAGTAGACATTCAAAAAAATTCAAAACGACAAAGACGAAAGCCAGAATGCCGAGCCAACCCTTTTGGGGTGTCGACCCGAGACCCGCTGGGTCAACATCGGGGTCGACTCAGGGAGTATGGGTCGACCTGTGGATCGACCCCTTGGTCGAATTGGCTGAATGTTTCTAGACGCACACAGTGTACAGACTCAGGGTGCAGGGCAATATAAAGGGCTCTAAACCTAGATTTTATTCATTGGAAAAACAATAGTGACAGCGAGGCTCTGTTGCATCTTCAATCAAATAGCCTATTATTTTCCAAAGTCAAGCTTTCAAGCATTTCAACTATAGATCTGAGATTCGGCAACAGCAATTTATTTTCTATCCCCTAAAATCCAAGACACGTTGAGTTAGTAAATGTTAGATTTAAATGATTAAAAGTAAATGCGATATGACTGTGATTTGGATATATGCCTGTGATTGAATCATATTGGATCTATCATAATTTGTGAATTTATAATATTTTATGACTTGGATCTTAATCTTTATCATATCCGATCTATTGGGACTTTTGAATCTACGACGTAACTATGATGTGGATCTTAAATATTATCATAGTAGATCTTTTTAATATAATTCACTTGTGGTTAATTTGTCGTATCACAATTATGCATCTTAAATTATTACCATGCTAGATCTACCTTTTTAGATCTTATTTGCTTGTGGTTAATTTATCATGTCATGTTATATCTACCTTTAGATCTAATTCACTTGTGGTAATTTGTCATGTCGCAATTGTGGATCTTAAATTATTATCATGCTAGATCTACCTTTTTGGATCTAATTCGCTTGTAGTTAATTTATCATGTCATACTAGATCTACCTTTATAGATCTAATTCCCTTGTGGTTAATTTATCATGACATGCTAGATCTTCTTAGATCTAATTCGCTTGTGGTTAATTTATTATGTCATGCTAGATCTACCTTTATAGATCCAATTCGTTTGTCTTTAATTTATCATGTCATGCTAGATCAACCTTTATATATCAAATTCGCTTGTGGTTAATTTATCATGTCACATTTGTGGATCTTAAACTTTACTTATCATGTGGTAATTAATTTAGATCTATCATTTGTTGGAAATATGAATTCTTATTTATTCATGCCTATTATGACGTCCTTGGTATGTTAGATCTAGTTCTATTATCACATGCTCACTAGATCTATTTTTATATGTCCACCATGTCACTATGCCAATTACATGTTTATGTCACTTTTCTTAAAATAATCACTATTGTCATCTTTCCCTTTTATTGTTTATGGCAAGGCTACTTTCTAGTCTAGACATGACGCCAAATATATGTGAATGAGTTAGTTGGGGAATTCTGGAAAACATTAGAATTGGCATAACTTGAACGACAAGTATGAATTTGGATATATAATCCATTATGAATATAATTGGGTAAATGGGCATGAACACCTGTAAAGACATAGGTATAATTAACAAGTTAATAATCAAAATGCCTAGGATTACAACAATTAAAAAACTGTAATGGTGCTTATGACATGAGGTTAGATTGCATTTGTGGTGGAAGTCTATCAGGACCCGACAGGCATATCCAGCAACTGCAAATGTTAAATCTAATGTGGGGGGTCTAAGTGCACAAATATAGGATGGGATAAGACACTAGGTTTGGCCCAAATTGTGGAAGAAGTCTACGCGAACCCAACCAGCATATCCAGCATCCACAAGCTGTTGGCCTAATGTGGGAGGTCTAGCCCATTATAACCATAAATTGACTTGGTATCGGATTGAAATACTTAACCTAGATGAATTCATAGAGATTGTATGAACATATTAACTTGAATAGGGGTTAAGTAAACTTAGTTGAAACAGTGGGTGGGTTAAGTTAATCTTGTGGCGATGGGTAATATTTATATATATAGGCCCACAAACTTAACCTATTTTATATTTTGGGGTTATGCAACTTTGTTAAGTAAACTTGCATGGATCAGTGAGGGTTAAGTAAATCTTGTGGTGGTGGGGTAATATTTACATATATAGGCCCGACAACTTAACCTGTTTTACATATTGGACAGTTGGGCATGCCCAGTTGAAATCCTAGTAGTAGGGATGCAAGCCTAGGAGGAGTTTGTATCATCTTGTGTGTGGGACCCATTTCAATCAGTAACTCTTCTAGGTATCAAACGAATACTCCGAATTAGGTCGGAGTAGGGGCACGCTTACTGGGATGATTGTAAGAGATCCAAAACGAAGGGGCGGTGCCAACAGCGCAGGAAACCAACGAAGTCATGGGCATGCAAGGGTCCGGCTTGTCGTGGGAATTAAGACGTTGTGACATCAGTAGATATGATTGCGCACATCTTGAGAATGAAGGGTTGCAACTTTAGGAAGTGATACATCCTACTATGGGGCTAACATAGGGTATCTACGGAGTAGGAAACTGATCGATTAGGGTAGTTGTTTGGGTACATCTAGACTCTGGTAAGTTTAGGAGTCCGTTACTGGGGCTGTCTGTGGATTGCATGGGGTTAAAAACTCTCACCAGAAGTACACCTAAGTCTACCATTTCATACATGTTGGGGATCATCTCTTTCTGAATATACTAGTAGTAGTGCAGAGTAATCATTAAGGAAGCGTATCCACCCAATCCTGTTTACCCAGTCATACCGGCTTTTTTTGTAGTTATCTCCCTTATCCACTTTAAATGCCCAACATGCTGCTTTTATTTATTTATTTGCTAAAATTAACTGGACTCGCCAGACTTTATGTCTGACCCTTTTTGTTTCCTCTTCTTTTTTCCGTTCCCCCTCGAAGGTTTCAGGGCAGGAATACTCAGGATTGACCGTGATTCTGGTTACTTATGTTGGAGCTGCTTTGATGTATAACACAAGCTTTTATCCTTGCTACTATGGCTATGCTTTATTTGGGGAGTTATGCTTTTTATGTACTCTGATGTTTTAAAGTACAAGACAGTAGTTTTTATGATGTAATGGTTTATGTGTATTTCAGACATATGCTGTTTTTGAACCACGATGCTTTATTATAAATAAAATTTTAAATTCCGTTGTTGCTTTCATATCTGTCTTGTAATATTTATGTTTCTGTTTACCTATAATGCTTCACGAAACTTAATGCATTCCCTTAGCGAGTCACATTAACGGACGTGGGGTGTCACACTTGGTATCAGAGCTGAAGGTTACCAAATTAGATAAAAGTTTATGTAAGCTATTTTCAAAAAGGTTTTAAAGGGAAGCATTTTCCAAAGAAAAGCCTGTTTTGAGAAGCATTCCCCAAAAATCCACCGTAATATACTTCGATCCCTTGTCTGAATCTCTTTCCTATTCTTTTTCAGCATGTCTAGCGAACCTAATATCCCAGAGTGCGTTACGATTCCAGGCTGGTTCCGTAGGTATCTGGAGGCCACGGCGCCTGCCGAAGGCCAAGGAAATGTTCCTCCCCCTGCACCCATTGTTCCTCCTCCTCCGCGTGTAGACAACTTTACCAAGATCTGTAAAGATTTCCGTGCCATGGAAGGAAACCCATTCCATGGAACCGACACATTCGTATAGGCAAGGAATTGGCTCAAGGAGACTGAGGACTTGTTTGCAATCTTTGACGTGGAAGATCGAAAGAAGATTAAATTGGCTGCCTGGCTTCTGAAGGATGAAGCTTCGTTCTGGTGGGAAGTAACCTAAGCGGGGCATTCGGTGGAAACTTAGGATGACTTTAGATAGTGGTTTGAAATGAAGTTTCTTTCTCAAGCTAAGAAAAGCATGCAATGGAGAGGTTCTTGGCGCTCAAACAAGGAGACATGACTGTTGAAGAATATGTGAACAAATTCAATCAGCTAGCTAGATTTGGTTTGGAACTAGTAGGCACTCTGCATAAGAAGGCCTTGCAGTTCGTTAAAGGACTAAAGGAACCCCTTCATGGGTTAGCTATGTCCCATATTCCAATGGGAGCTAGTTTTGAAACACTCGTTGATATGACATTAATGCATGATGAAGATAAAGCTGAAAAGAAAGAACCTAAGGTTGAGGAGACACAAAAGAAGGGAGGAAAGAACGACAAAAATCGAGACAAGTGGAAATGTTTTAATTGTGGACATGTGGGTCATGTAAGCAAAGATTGTAGAAGAAGGAATAACACTTGTTTCCATTGTGGAGAGGTCGGGCATCTTATTAAGGATTGCCCATGGAAATAAGGACAAGGTCAAAGGGCAGGAGCTTCTGGAGGGAAAGTGCATGCTCTCACGATCGGTGCTCCAGATCGAGGTATGAAAGTTTCTGTGGAAGGTTTGATTTCTCTTTCCAATCATCCTATTAGAACTCTTTTTGATTCTTGCGCTTCACATTCATTTATATCTAGTTCTTTGGTTGAATATATGCACTTAAAATACTAGTATGGTAGTGGATCCCGTTGTTGTCTCCAACCCCATTGGTGGTTCGACTCTTTTATCCATGATTTGTCGGGATTTGATAATATCTATATTGAGCATTGAGTTCGAGCGCGATGCGTATGTGCTCGGTTTTATGGGATATGGTTTGATTCTTGGGATAGGTTGGTTAGTCATGTACGGTGCCATAGGAGGACCCTCAAGATTTCTTGTGACCCAAAAGGGTCTAACATGCTTAGTTTCCTAGAATCTCTTGATGATCTATCGATTATCTACGGTCTGTAGTGGTAGTCCGTGAGTATCCGTATGTTTTTGAGGAGGTTCGGGGTTTATCTCCAAGATGCGAGATCAATTTTTGTATATATTTGGTAGACAATGCAAAGCCAGTTGCATGACCCATGCGCCACATTGCTCTACGAGAAAGGAGAAAGATTAGCAAACAAGTAGGAGAACTGCTTGAGAATGGGTTTATTAGATGAAGCATATCTGAATGGGGGTGCTCTGGTGGTATTTGCAACTAAGGTGTACAGCTCGCTTCGCATATGTGTGGATATTCATGATGTTTTTCCTCATTTCTTATTTATCGAAGTGTCTACACGATACAGTAGACGTAGTTGAGCCGAACATGTGTGAGGAAGTAGAGGTAGAACGGGAGGCGACAATTAGACAAGTTCCTACCCGTATACTTGGATTCCGAGGTTAAGAAACTACGCAACAGAGAGGTTAGGTTATTAAAAGTGCAATGGGGAGAAGATAGCGAGGATGCAACTTGGGAGACTGAAGACAAAGATCACGCTTCATACCCTTTCCTTTTTGGGAATATGTTCTTAACTTCTTTTTTTTTCAAAGCTTTTATTTGCACTTATTTCTATCATTCGTCTGTATCCTATCATTGAATTTTCGACCTTTAGGTAGAGAACCCATGGATGTAAACATGTTTTGAGACATGTTATGTTTGATGGATGCAAGTGGATGCAAGTTTTTTATAGTTGTTGCTTGTGGATGCATATACACACACATTAGCCACTAGATCGGCTCAATCACTCTCATACTGCATATAGATGTGTGTGCATTGTTCTTTTCTTTTAATGGATAAAAATGGATGTATTATCAAGTGGCTATTGCATTTGGTCGAATTATTGTGCACACATATAGAACTTACATGTTATAATTGGATAATTTGCATACATGTTGGATTCATTGCACTAACATACATTGCATAAAGGAGGTCGACTGAATCAGTAGGACGCCTGATCTTTGCATTAGTATTGGGACATATACACACCCCTTTGCATGTGTTCATATAAGCACTAGAAATCTTTTAAGGTAAGTGGATGCTAGTGATTGGTGGATATGGATGGTAGGATATACATTCTTCTTAACTTAGAGATTTCGGGGGCGAAATCCTTTGAGTAGGGAAGAATGTGACACCCCGAAAATTTTAGACATTTTAACTACATTATATACTGAATATAATGTGAAAACTTAATTAAATACTGCAAATTAAGTAAAAATAGATTGTATCATTACGTTCGTCTCGAAATTTTGGTCAAGATAGACATTTTATTTGTGTAAAACGGACACCGTATGAAGAAGTTATTAAGCCTCGAAGTTTGTATGCATATGAGAAAAAATATATATAGATATATAAAAATTAAATAAATAGATATTCAAAAAAAATTCAAAACAACAAAGCGAGAAGCCAAAACGCCGAACTGACCCTTTTGGGGTGTCGACCCGATCCCCGCTGGGTCAACACCGGGGTCGACTCAGGGAGTATGGGTCGACCTATGGGTCGACCCCTGGGTCGAATTGGCTGAATGTTTCTAGACGCATGCAGTGTCCAGATTCATGGTGCAGCGGCTATATAAAGGACTCTAAACCTAGGTGTTATTCATTGGAAAAATAATAGTGATGGCGAGGCTCTGCTGCAACTTCAATTAAATAGCCTATTCTTCTCCAAATTCAACCTTTCAAGCGTTTCAACTACAAATCTGAGATTCAGCATCAACAATTTCTTTTCTTTCTTCTAAAATCCAAAACCCAGTGAGTTAGTTACTTTTAGATTAAAATGATTAAAATTAAACACGATATGACTGTGATTTGGATATATGCCTGTGATTGAATCATACTGGATATATCATAATTTGTGAATTTATAATATTCTATGACTTGGATCTTAATCTTTATCATATCCGATCTATTTGGACTTTTGAATCTATGACATAGCTATGCATACTAGATCTTTTTAAATCTAATTCACTTGTGGTTAATTTGTCATGTCACAATTATGGATCTTAAATTATTATCATGCGAGATATACCTTTTTAGATCTAATTCGCTTGTGGTTAATTTATCATGTCATGCTAGATCCACCGTCTTAGATCTAATTTGCTTGTGGTTAATTTGTCATGTCACAATTGTGGATCTTAAATTATTATCATGCTAGGTCTACCTTTTTAGATCTAATTCACTTGTGGTTAATTTATCATGTCATACTAGATCTACCTTTATAGACCTAATTCGCTTGTGGTTAATTTATCATGTCATGCTAGTTCGTTTAGATCTAATTCGCTTGTGGTTAATTTATCATGCCATGCTAGATCTACCTTTATAGATCTAATTCGTTTGTGGTTAAATTTTTTCATGCTAGATCTACCTTTATAGATCTAATTCGCTTGTGGTTAATTTATCATGTCACAATTGTGGATCTTAAACTTTACCTATCATGTGGTGATTAATTTAGATCTATCATTAATTGGAAACACGAATCCTTGTTTATTCATGCTTATTATGATGCCCTTGGTATGTTAGATCTAATTCTATTATCACATGCTCACTAGATCTATTTTTATATGTGCACCTTGTCACTATGCCTATTACATGTTTACGTCACTTTTGTTAAAATAATCACTATTGTCATCTTTCCCTTTTATTTTTTATGGCTAGGCTACTTTCTAGCCTAGACATGGTGCCAAATATATGCGAATGAGTTAGTTAGGGAACGGGGGAAAAACATTTGAATTGGTATAACTTGAATGACAAGTATGAATTTGGACATACAATCCATTATGAATATAATTGGGTAAATGGGCATGAACAGCTGTAAAGACATAGGTAGAATTAGTTGGTTAATAATTAAAATGCCAAGGATTACAGTAATTAGAAAACTGTAATGGCACTTATGACATGAGGTTATATTGCATTTGTGGTGGAATTCTGCCCGGACCTGACCGGCATATCCAGCAACCGTAAATGTTGAATCTAATGTGAGGGGTCTAAGTGCACAAATACGAGATGGGATAAGACATCAATTTAGACCCTACTTCTGGAAGACGTCTGCCCAGACCCAACCGGCATATCCAACATCCACTAGTTGTAGGCCTAATGTGGGAGATCTAGCCCATTATAACCATAAATGGACTTAGTAACGAATTGGAATACTTAACCCAGATGAATCCATAGGGATTGTATGAACATGTTAACTTGAATAGGGGTTAAATAAACTTGGTTGAAACAGTGGGTGGTTAAGTAAATCTTGTGGCGGTGGGTAATATTTATATATATATATATATACATATACATATATATATATATATATGCCCACAAACTTAACCTATCCTATACTTTGGGGGTATGCAACTTTGTTAAGTAAACTTGCTTGGATCAGTGAGGGTTAAGTAAATCTTGTGGCGGTGGGGTAATATTTACATATATAGGAGCGACAATTTAACATGTTTTACATGTTGAACTATTAGGCATAACCAATTGAAATCCTAGTAGTGGGGATGCAAGCCTAGGGGGAGCTTGTATCATCTTGTGTGTGGGACCCGTTTCAGTCAGTAACCCATTTAGGTATCAAACGAGTACTCCGAACTAGGTTGGAGTAGGTGCACACTTATTGGGCTGATTGTAACAGATCCAAAACGAAGGGCCGGTGTCAACAGCTCAGGAAACCAATGGAGTCATGTGCATGCATGGGTCCGGCTTGCCATGGGAATTAGGACGTTGTGACATCAGTAGATATGGTTGTGCACATTTTGAAAATGAGGGGTTGCCACTTTAGGAAGTGATACATCATATTGTGGGGCCAACACAGGGTATGTACGAAATACGGAGTCGATCACTTAGGGTAGTAAGTAGCGTACATCTAGACTCTGATAAGTTTAGGAGTCTGTTATTGGGGTTGCATGTGGATTGTATGGGGTTAAAACTTCTCACTAGAAGTATGCCTAAGTCTACCATTTCATACATGTTGGGGATCATCTCATTCTGGATATACTATTAGTAATGTAGAGTAATCATTAAGGTAGCGTATACACCCTATCCTGTTTACCCAGTCATACCTGACTTTTTTGTAGTTATCTCTCTTATCCACTTTATATGATTATCATGCCACTTTTATTTATTTACTTGCTAAAAGTAACTAGACTTGCCAGACTTTATGTCTGACCCTTTTTGTTTCCTCTTCTTTCTTCCATCCCTCCCCCCTCCCCCCCGGCATAGGTTCTTATGTCGGGAATACTCAGGGTTGACCACGATTCTGCTTACTTTTGTTGGAGCTGCTTTGACGTATAGATCAAGATTTTATCCTTTCTATTATGGCCATGCTTTGTTTGGGGAATTATGCTTTTTATGTACCCTGATGTTTTAAAGTACAAGATAGTAGTTTTTATGATGTAATGGTTTATGTGTATTTCAGACATATGCTATTTTTGAACCACGATGCTTCATTATAAATAAAGTTTTAAATTCCGTTGTTGCTTTCATATCTGTCTTGTAATATTTCTGTTTTTGTTTATCTATAACGCTTCACGAAACTTAATGCATTCCCTTAGTGAGTGACATTAACGGACGCGGGGTGTCATAGTTTTGCATTTTATTATAGACTATGGTTGGCATGTACCGTCTCGCAGTTGGGTGGACAATGCCATGCAAATTGAGGAGCTTGCATATAATATCTAATGCAGTAAATTTAACGTAAACTATCTAATAGGGATATTAGACATGGGTTTATGCAATGAAGACAGGTTTGAAAAAGCATCAAATGAATGCCATAAAGCACAATTTGAACAAATTACAACCTACTATGGTAGTGGAATTACAATAAAGAAATACATTTAATGGTGTAAACCAGTTTCTTGCAATATATTTTCCCAAAATAGTTTGAACTCAAATTTTGAATGTCATAATTCACAGGAAGCTGCAATAACCAATTCCTTCACCATTATCCCATAAAAATATGTTCCATTGACCCACCCCATCCTTTTTTTGCCATTTTGCATTTATATTCTTCGGTCTAATTTTACACCTCTTCAAAAACTACGAAGCCGATCTCATAGAAAAAAGAAGAAGAAGAAGAAATGCTCAAACTAAATGCATAATAATTTCCTTGTCGTGCTCTTTGTTTGCTAAAGAAATTCCTTGTCGTCCACTTCAAACATGAGTGCTAGCTTCTTCCGTGCGTTTTACACAAAGGTGAGTTTGACTCCTTCCTTTGTCTCAGTTTCATTTTGTTGTCCGTTTTGTATACTTCAAAAAAAAGTTATCAAGAAAGAAAGAGATTTGATTCATCCGAACCATGATATTGCTATTTTGTTATAGGATGTCAAATTTGTGTACTGGGATTGTAGAGACAAAAAAAATATGTAAGAATATGTATATATTGTATGAGATGTAAGCTGAACCATGGGTGTTGTTTCTTCATTCTTGTATGCGTAAATGCATGTCTAGAAATATGCATGTAATGATATACATTATGAAACAAAAGATTGGCATGGTTAGCAATCGGATAGGCTATATGTAAACATATATTGTTATATATATAAAAAATCGTTCTTTTATCTAGTCCAAAAAAAGAAATAAAACAAACGTTGGCTTCCAATGTTGATAAACATGCCTCCGACCACCTGATGCCGACCAAATCTCTTTTCCCATATATGGGAAAACGTACTGGTTATAGAAAAAAAAGACTTATTGTTAAGTTTGCTGTAGCTTTTGCATGTCTCATATTCATTGTTTCTTCCTTTCCATATACATGATGGCATGTCTAGACATTATGTATTGGAGATATTAGAAGGCTAATTAGCATATATGTTTAAAACCAAAACTAAACTATTTTTCCCTTTAGCCGAGATCCACCTGGACGTTGCCTACCGTGTTTATATTTTTTTTTTTTATGAATTAAATTATATACATGAATTGTAGTGCTGTTTATATAATTATTGTACTAGCATATGTATCTTTAGTTAAGAACGATGTACCACTTTGTCAAGCTTGGTTAAGTGCATGTAGCCTTGTCCATTTTCCACTATTCTGAAAGTAATGAACGGATATAAAAAACCTTTAACTTTTTTTCTTTCCGAAATCAAACTTCGCTGCAATTTTATGTGTGTTGACCGTAATTTGTTTGTCTAGTTCGTTGAAGTTTCAGTGTCATTTGTTTCTGCGTCTATCGACTGTCGTCTTCATTTCAGTACCGCAGAAAGTAAGTTCAACTCACACTTTACTAATATTTTTCTTTGAAATGAAATAACTGTATTTGAATTGTTATTGAAATGTTAGCACTCTATATGCAAATATGACACACCGACACCACAAATGACTTGAACTGGTATCATGTTGACTTGTTGATTGATATCGTTTCTATATTTATTTGACTTCTGAAATTCACACTGCTAGTACCCTGTAGCTTGGAAAATCATTACGGGTTGAAATGATAGATACCCAAATCATTGTATAGATTTAGGAACAAAAACTGAATCGATTTGGGAGGTGGGTTGAAATGATACACACCCAGGATTTGAAACTTGACGAATTGAAATGATATGCATTCGTACTACTAGACCTAGGTAGAAAACATTATACGGACACCGTTGGTCAATCTTTAAATGTTTTCTAAAGTTAAATTATGTATATGTATTTTAAGAAGTTATCAAACTAGTTTTATTCAAAACTAGAATTTTCTTTTAAAGTAATTTTTTTTTTCAAGGTATTTAAATGTCATAAGGTAACAAGATTTTTAAGTAATTTAACAATATTTTGTTTAATAAGTTTAACTTAGTATACATATGTTTATAAAATTATTTTAATTCTAAGATTTCCTATAAACGATTTTATAAAGTGATTTATAAAAAATGGCCATGGTGTAAATGATTAGTTATTAAAGAGACCAGGATCGTCTTTTGTCATACTCTCTGCCAATACCGAAAACCACTTTAACAACAGTGTACGCGGTGGAGTTACAGAATGAAGTAGAATCATTTGGAGGCTATTACTGGATTGAAGAAAGAGAATGATGATGGATTGCCTTGACCTTCGGGTCATAATTAAAATGACTAAAACAGGTGTTATAACGTGATTAAGTGAGGTCGCACCTCCTACTGGACATACTTTTGAACCCAAATCTATTACTTTGTGATTTGATTGGTACACACCTTAGAATTTGGAGTGTGTTCCGAGGTGGGTGGTAGCCTTCTTTGTTGATCTTATGAACCGTGTTTTCTATGATGTTCACAATAAGTTTGTTCTCATCTTCGCAGATGATATTGTTGTCTTTTCTAAGTCAAAGAAGGAGCATGCTGAGCATTTGAGTTACGTTCTTAGAACCCTTAGAGATCACATGTTAAAAGCCAAGTTTTCTAAATGTCATTTTTGGCCAGATGAAGTTCGATTTCTCGGTCACATTGTTTCAGTGAATGAAGTTTCTGTTGATCCAATTAAGATTGCTGCAATCAATGATTGGGGGGAGCCTAAGACCCCAACCGATATTCGTAGTTTTCTCGGTCTTGCTGGCTATTATCGGAGGTTTGTAGAAAACTTTTCTTGGATTTATGCACCTCTCACTGCTTTAGCCCAGAAGAATACTATGTTTATATGGGATGATAAGTGCAAAGCCGCTTTTAAAGAATTAAAAGAAAAGCTGACCTCTGCTCCTGTTCTTACTATACCGTATTGAAGAGAAGGGTCGATGGTTTATAATGATGCTAGTCGTGAAAGTTTGGGAGCAGTGCTTGTGGAGAATGGAAAGGTCATTGCTTACGCAAGTCGTCAGTTGAAAAATCATGAGATAAATTATGCAGTTCATGATTTAGGATTGCATGCCGTGGTGTTTTCTTTGAAGTTATGGAGGCATCCTCTTTTGGGAACCAAGTTTGAATCATTTACGGACCATCAATCTCTTAAGTATATATTTTTCCAGAAATATTTTAATCAAAGGCAAGTCAGGCAGCTTGAGTTGCTAGCTTCATATGTTTTGGATATAAATTATACACCGGGTAAAGCCAATGTCGTCGCGGATGGTTTGAGTCGAAAGAAAGCAGCGCTGTATCAGATTATGGTTACTTCTTCGCTATTGGATCGTATAGCGTCCAAACAAGATGAAGACCTAGGGGGTTTAAGATTACTAAGGATAATGTTTACAGAAGACAAAGCGGTGATTATGATATTATGGATGCTCAAATTGACGAGAAAGGAATGCTGTGGATCATGAATAGAATATGTGTTCAAAATGTTGATGGTTTGAGACAGAAGGTACTTTTGGAAAACCATCAACCCAGATTGTCTATTCATCGAGGTGCTACAAAGATGTATCAGAATAGGACGAGACTATACTGGTGGAGTGGGATGAAGCAGGATATTTCTTTGTATGTTAGCTGATGTGTTACATGCCAACAAGTGAAAGCCGATCATCAGAAGATAGCTGGTTTATTGCAACCTCTTGAAATTCATAATTAGAAGTGGGACCAAGTTTCTATGGATTTTGTTGATGGTTTGCCAAAGATAAGGAAGGGAAATGAGAGTATATGGGTGATTGTGGATTAATTAACTAAGATGGCTCATTTTATTCCAGTAAAGGCAAATCGTACAGCTTCGAGTTTAGCTCAAATTTATATGATAGAGATTATTAGACTTCACGACGTTCCCACTAGCATTTTTGTGACAGAGACCCCATATTCACCCGCAACTTTTGGAAGGCATTTCAGGAAGCTTTGGGAACTCGGTTGAATCTTAGCGTTGCATATCATCCTTAGATTGATGGTCAAATGGAGAGGGTGTTGAAGAATGGAGTTTTGATGACAACAACCTTATTTCAATTATCATTGATTATAAAATATATTCTAACTCTTTTTGTGTAGAATATATATATATATATATATATATATGTAATAATTATATATAGGATATATTACTGAAGATTGTACAGTTATAAAGATGATAAGAGATTCAAAGACCAGAGAAATTTCAAGACTCGTGAGTAATCAAGATTTCAAGAGTTCAAGATTAATATAGTTATAGAGTCTAGATTTTGTAAGACTCTAAATAGCACTCCAGGTTCAAATTCTAATTCTAATTTCCAAATTCTGATTTTCAATTCTATCCTCAATCCTCTCTATTTTTTCTATCCTATCTATGTTGTTTTTCTATTTGTTTCTATTTTTATTCTTATTTGTTTTTCAAACTTTAATTTTTATACTTTATATTTATACTTTATATAGTTTAAAACCTTATAATTTTATAAACATATTTATACAGTTTAAATTTATGTTTTCTTATGTTTTTCTGTCATATAATATTAATTTACAACACTAGAATTTTACTCATGAATTTCTAGAATTATTTTTATACCAAAACACTTGAAAAATGCTTTGAAAATCAAAAATACACATGAGTATATCAACATAGCAAAAATACATGTCGACATATAACTGTCATTTTTTTCCAATTTTGAAAGGAAGTGTCTTTTCACTATTTGTAATGCTTCAGAACTGTTGCAACCTTTCGTACTTTATAAAAAGAGCTTAAAACCGATTTTTTGTGTTATCTTCTTCTTTGACTTCATCGTCCTTCACTCCACCATTATTCTTAATCATTTTTGTGATTCTTACACTTATACCCTGCCGAATTCCATTCTGTTTTGATCAAACTTTTTCTCTCTACACTCTCTACTCTCTGAATCAAGTGCTACTGAAGAGTTATAGGGCAGTTTTGTAGTTGCTTGTGTTGAATAAACCTTGTTTGCAAGTCAAAGAGGAATCAGTGTATCTTTGTAGCCGTGAAATCAAGGAATAGGATTCGGTGTGTCCTTGTTGAGCCGTGAAATCAAGAAATAGGAGTTGGTGTCTCCTTGGTGTAATTGACTATTGAAATAGTAATAAAACTCTGCGCAATCCAGTGTTGTGCCGGACCGGACATAGAAGTGATCCGAACTAGTATAAAATTTGGTGTATTATTTCCTTTTTTCATTTTTATTTCTGTTTAATTTGCCTTTGTATTTGAATCTATGATTGTATTTGTGGTGTTGGATTCATCTCTAGCTAACATTAGATTTAAATTTTGTTTAAATTGTTACAAACACTATTCACCCCCTCTAGTATTTGCTTTACCTTAACGATCCATTCTGCATTCCCTAACAATTGGTATCAGAGCAAGGTCTTTTAAAAAGTTCATAATTTGATTTCTGAAAATAGTGATAATGGCAACCAACACTAGTAGCAATAATAGTTCTTTTGTAGAGGGTCAATCCGCTGTTAGACCGCCACTGTTTAATGGTAGTAATTATTCATATTGGGCATATAGAATGAAAATTTATTTACAGTCTATAGGATTAGACACATGAAATAATATAAAAAATGAATATGTTGAACCCACAACTACATTTGCACAATGGACAAATGAACAAAAGGCTCTTGCATAAAGCAATTCTAAAGCCATGAATATGTTATTTTCTTCATTAGATAGAAAGGAGATTAATAGAATATCAGTATGTAAGACTGCTTATGAAATCTGGAGAACTTTACAAGTTACTCATGAAAGAACTAGTAAAGTTATACAGACTAAGATAGGCATGCTAGTTAATCGGTTTGAATTATTCAAAATGAATGAGAATGAGTCTATTTCAGATATGTATTGCAGATTTCAAGAGATAGTGCATTCAATAACAGTACTTGGAAAAACTTTTTACGAAGCAGATCAAGTCATAAAAATATTAAATTCATTAACTCAAGAATGGGATCAAAAGACTTTGGCTATAAAGGAAGCCAATGATGTCATCTAGTGATGAAGAACCGGAAACCGAAAATATAAATTTATGCTTTACAACAGTTCAGAGTTCAGAAGATCATGAAGAAAAGGATCAAAAAAACGGGTATGCATTAATTAAATTTTAATTATATTTGGTTGAATGGTTGCTTTGTTTGTTTGCTTTGGTTTGAATTTAAAACTTTAAATTTTTTAATAAGATTTTTGAAATTTGAAATTCAAAATAATAAATATAATAGTAAATAACCAATAAATTAATAAAATAAATTGTTTGTATATTCATAAGTGTTAGAAGTATTTCAGGAAATCGTTTAACCTGAAATATAAATCGATAATTTAATTCAAAACTTGAAAATCCAATTTCCTTTTGAAATAAGTCTTGTATGTCAACATACAGAAAAATACATGTCGACATATCCAGCAGATTTGAAATTTAAATTTTGAATTTCAAAAGTTTATACTTTCAAACCTCCCACCAAACATTTCACCAACTCCCAAGGTCTGAAAAGATGTCCCTTCAATCTAAAAAGTTGTGCCTATTCAATTCATGTTCATTCAGTTCATGTCCCTTCATTTTCTATATATATATATATATATATATATATATATATATATATATATATATATCCTTTCTACCTTTCACTCACAACTCAAAACAATATTTTTCATATCTACCCTCTCAAAATTATCATTTCAGTGGCTTCCTCGAGTTCATCAAAGAAATTGAAGATAACCAAAATCATAAAAGGTTATCTTTATAATGACAAAGAGGCCATCAAAACCTATGGTAACTATTTAGCCAATGCTAAAGTTAACACGGATGCGTTCGCCATCTTTAGCGACTTTCCATCTTATGATCTCGCCTCTCTTTTCCAACATAACGATGTCTTGAGTCTAATTGACTCTCATGATAATGATAAAGTATGTTATCCCAAACTCGTGAAGATGTTCTATGCAAATCTCAATTGCGGATTTTATCAAGGAAACGAAAATCAAATTTGGAGTAGTGTCAAGGGAACTCAAATTGTTCTCTATGTTGATCTTTTAGGCAAAATTCTAAATTGTAGAAGCGTGGGCTTGGATTTCTCAACTTTCGCCATCAATGAAACTGATATGGAAACCTTTCACGATATCTTCGAAGATGGTGCCTCAATGGATTTCTAAAATTGTTTCTTTCATCCAAAAACAAGAATGTTAATCTTCTCCTTCGATGCACCATCACTCCCCGTTCTAGAAATTTCAACAATCCAACTCTTAAAGTCCAAAAGGCTCTATTTGGCATAATAGGTGGATTTAATATCAATTTGGACGGAATGATTCTTAATGAATTTAAGCCCATACATTTATCTATAAGAGAAAACACTCTCTGCTATGGTGTTTATCTCTCTCATATTTTCAAATACTTTGGAATTGATCTTCACAGAGAAGAATTTGTCCCTAGAAAAGTGTTTGACGCATCAAACATTCATCTCATGCAAATTCCTCTCAATTTCAAATCTTATGAGACATTTGGGACCGAACAAGCTCGATTACAACAAGAACAAGACCTAATGGAAGTCAAATAAGAAGAAGTGACTTCTATGGAAAGCATTGAGTATCCAACCTCAAAGCATATCCTCAAAGACACGATTGTTAAAAACCAAGCGAAAATCATCAAAAATCAAAAGAAGCTTAACAAGAAGGCTTCCCAAAATATCCAAATCCATGGTCAAGATTGGAAGAAAGCTTGGAATTTCCTCTTCCTCGTCATCATTCGAGAACTAGGCCATCTAGTTTAATCTATCTTTATATATTTTCATGTATTTACTTTCGAAACTCATACTTAAAGTGTCTCTTGTTTAGTTGGATGTATTTGCTTTCTATTAAGTAATGAATGGAGTTTTATTTCTGATTAAATCATCTTTATGTCTCTGGAAAAACAATAAAAACATTATAATTTTACAAGAGTTCAAAAGAATCAGAAAATTCAAATTCAATAAATTTAGTTTAGTATGTCAACATGAAAAAAGTGTATGTCGACATATAACAGACATATTTTCAAAAAAAATCAAATTTTAAAATTAAAATAACTACTCATGTCCATTCAAAATTTAACGAATTCCAGACCTTATTTACGTCCATTTCTCCTAGAAATCTTCATTATCCCATTACCCCTTCTTCCTCAATCATTTCTCATCAAATTCTATGGAAAATCATGTTCATAATCTAACTGAAAATCTAGAAGAAACTCTCAATTCGTTCAAAAATATCCTTTCTGTCATTCTACGAAATCAGCGCCATCTTGAATTAAGTCAAAGAAAGATTTTCGAACAACAAGAAAATCACTTTGATGCAATGCAATGGATAATCTCTTCTCTTTTCAAAGATGACGAAAATAATCTCGAAAAGGCTCCACCAGCAAAAGAAGATGAAGATTGGGAAGTAATTAAAAAGGATTCTATCTTTGGAGAAGATAGTTGGTTTGAAGTTCCAAGAAACTTTTAATTATTTCGTATGATTTGATTGATTTGTTTTTCAAAAAACATATGTTGCGGTGTGATTTACATTATATTGTTTGAAACTTGTATATATTAAGACATATGGTGTGATTTGGTTTGGTCTGTATATATATACCAGACAAACGTATGTAATAATGATACTTGTATTGGTTTGTGTTTAATCATCATGTAAAGTATTATTGTAAGTTTGAATAGATTAAGAAAGTATTCTACTTAGAAATAGTTAATAAATTAAGGGGGAGAATTTTTAGTAGGGATAGTTACTTATGTTTTATTCAAAGAATTATACAATTTAAGGGGAGTATTTTTAGGAATATTACTTTAGTTCTAGAGTTATATAATTTAGTGGGAGTATCTTTAATATTTATTTTTGATAATGCCAAAGGGGGGTAAATTATAAAATATTGGAATAGTTTATAGGAAACTTATAGATAGGGGGAGTATAAGAGAAACATCATCAAATAGGTATACACGTATGATATTTTATAAACTAAGGTTGTCATCACTAAAAAAGGGGAGATTGTTGGAGAACAGAGTTTTGATGACAACAACCATATATCAATTATCATTGATTATAACATATATGCTAACACTTTTTATATAGAATATATATATATATATATATGTAGGAATTATATACAGGAAATATTACTGAAGACTGTATAGTTATAAAGATGATAAGAGATTCAAAGATCAGAGAAATTTCAAGACTCAATTCAAAATTAATATAGTTATAGAGTATATATTTTGTAGGACTCTAAATAGCACTCCAGGCTCAAATTCAAATTCTAAATTTCAAATTCTGATTTTCTATTCTATTCTTAATCCTCTCTATTTTTTCTATCCTCTCTATTTATTTTTTTCTATTTGTTACTATTTTTATTCTACTTTGTCTTTCAAACTTAAATTTTTATACTTTATATATTTTAAAACCTTATAATTTTATAAATATATTTATATAGTTTAAATTTATGTGTACATATATTTTTCTATCATATAATATTAATTTACAACACTAGAGTTTTACTAAATAATTTCTAGAATTATTTTATATCAAAACACTTCAAAAATGCTTTGGAAATAAAAAATGCACATGAGTATGTCGACATAGCAAATACCCAATGTCAACATATAGCTGTCATTTTTTCTAATTTTGAAAGGAAGTGTCTTTTCACTATTTGAAACTCTTCAGAATCGTTGCAACCTTTCGTACCCTATAAAAAATGTTAAAACCGATTTTTTTTATCATATGTTCTTCTCTAACTTCATCCTCTTTCACTCCACCATTATTCTTAATCATTTTTATGATTCTTTCACTTATACTCCGCCGAATTCAGTTCTGTTTTGATCAAACTTCTTCTCTCTATACTCTCTACTCTCTGAATAAAGTGCTATTGAAGAGTTATAGGGCTGTTTTGTAATTTCTTGGGTTGAATAAACCTTGTTTGTAAGTTAAAGAGGAATCGGTGTATCCTTGTAGCCGTGAAATCAAGGAATAGGAGTCAGACTTTGCGCAATCCAGCGTTGTGCGGGGCTGGACATTGGAGTACTTCGAACCAGTATAAAATCTGGTGTGTTCTTTCCTTTTCTGCATTTTTGTTTCTTTTTATTTTGCATTTTTATTGAATCTGTGTCTGTGATTGTGTTTGTGGTGTTACATTCATCTCGTAGTTAACATTAGATTTAAATATTGTTTAAATTCTTACAAACACTATTCACCCCCCCCCCCCCCCCCCCCCTCTAGTGTTTGCTTTGTCTTAACGATCCATTGCACATTCCCTAATAGAGGGTGAACCAGATTCTAGAAGATCCCCTTCGTGCCTATGTTCTTGACTATAGAGGATCTTGGGAAGATCATCTCCATCTCGCAGAAATCACTATAGTAACAGTTATCAAGTATTCTTTCGATTTGAATTTTTTATTACTACTAGTGTGCACCCGTGCTACGCACACGGATGTGAAAAAAATGTATTTTTATTTATATTTACATTTATAAATGAAATGAAGTGCTATATGAATGCTAACTATCTGAAAAGTTAAAGATTATATAGCTATGTTTGGTTTTTGGAAGTAAAAGAAAATAAAGTTTAAAGATAGCCAAGATTAAAATGGAAAGAAAATAAAATTTATTTTTAACTAAATATTATTCTAATTTCTTGCATATCATATAATAATTTTTTACTCACAATAAGAAAGGAAAAACAATAATAAAGTTTACAACCTTCGTAGGCTTAGTGCAAGAAATTAATATTATTTATGTATACTAACTTACATACATTGATTCTGTTCAACTTCTAAAAGCTATTTACCTCAAGTAATAATAAATAATTACAACAATTTCTTACCAAATAAAATAAAAATAATAATTAGCAGTAAAGTAAAAGAGCTAAGCTTGCTCCCGGGGCTGCTTGACCAAATTATTCTCTGTCCAGGAAAACAAATTTTTGATGTGGTCATCTATTGCTGCGTTTCAGGTAGGGCAATGGTTCAAAATCTTCCAAAGAGTTGACGGGATTGTTCCCTAGTACAAATATGATTACTGCACTTGTATGCAAATAAGCTTGCACTATCAGCGAACTTGGCAAACAGTGAAAGAAAGGAAAATAAATTACCAAATGGTTTCAATCAACATTTCGTTCTCTGAAAATATTTTCAATCATAATATACTTGCTGTTTGACAACTCTACATCATTCTACTAAAAATAGGTATTGATGGGTCAGTAGATGCATGACATTCCCATGAACAAAAAAATGCTTCAAGAATTACAATAGAAATAACCGTTATAAAACCTCTGATAAATGGCGGATGAACACTGTTTTGAACTACATTACTATACCATCAGCATCCTATACGTTAGTCCTCACTATCACAAAATGATCTATGCTACATGTACATAAAAAGAATGACATTCAATAAATTCAGCAGTTGCTTAATTAACAACAAAAAACTTGGTACACCATTGCCCAAACACATAGCACTCTGCCTGCACCATCTATTTAAATGGTAAGCCTCCAAAGCCATTTTGCTCTATTTTTAGTTCTAAGTACTGTCCAGTAGCAGAAAGAACATAAAAACAAAATATATTTCAACACTCATGTAATCTTAGCCAGACATGATAAATGCACTTCAAGAAATACATGGTTATCTCGTGTGTTTAAAGTGGTAGATACAACATAATATCGTAGCCATGAAGAGATTAGAATCACATTGCTATTACTTCTGTTACATCAAAGAATATAAAACCTTAGTTGTACATCACATTTGTGTAGCTTTGATCCTAATGGAAAGTAAATTTTAAACGATATGTTTATATTGCTAAAGGGACAATGATGCCAGTGATAAAAATAAAATAACCAAAATGAAAAAATATTTAGCAAAATTTTGATATTTTAGGGTACCTAATGTCTGTGAAGTTCAACTCTGTAATGACACATCATTGTTATATCTGCAGGTAAAGCAGACATTATGAAATTGGACATATAAATAAATGTGATTGAGTCAAAACTTACTAACACTGGAAAACTAACACCAAATTTGAAAAGATCATATTTCACTATTTTAAGAAACCAAATTAAAAATATGAAAACATATTTCGAGTCATTCAACCTATTGGTTACCAAAAAAAATCATTAGAAAATATATTAGAAATACGTATGTCTCACCACAATTTGATAAAAAATATTCATTCGCTAATACGAAGAAACTGCACATAAAATCAAAACCAAACAACCAAAATTGGGTTAAATTATTCAAAATTTGTACAATTTCTTCAGTTTACTAATACATTTTTTTTATGTTGCAATAGAAGTAGGTTCAAGACGCATTTTAATTTTGTATTGATTGAACATGGGTGAAGTTGTTTCATTGGCATTTAATCTTGTAAGGGACATGCCTCGCTGCCAAACGGTATATTAATGACTTATTTTTTACAAATAATAATAGTGGGAATTTCTCATGGATTACACACTTTTGGACTTTTCTAGCAAAATAGCAGTGTATGAGTACGCATTTTACAAAATAATAATCAAAGTAAATGTTTCACAACAGTCGGATTATATACATAAAACGCTGTATAAAGTTTTAACTGTTTGATTTTCTAAACTACATCATAAAAGAAGAAGATGAAAGCGTGATCAAAGAATATAATATAAAAAGAATTCCTAAGCAAAGGAAAATAAGCGATGATTTATGACTTAAACATGATTATGAGGTTGGACTTGTGCTATAAGATATTTGTGAGCCCTTATACTATAACAATTAAATTAAGTGCCCATGTCATCTTCTTGCTTTTTTTTTAAATTGTCAAAACATACCGTGTTCCTGCTTCCAAAAATCGCTGCAACATATGTACTTTGTATGCTTTGCTACTAAACAATGTATATCTTGAAAATTGCCAAAATATTTAGCACAACGGGCTCAATCCTTGACTTGGGATAAACCTAAGAGGGATAATGAAAACAAACAAAATGTTAGAAGTAAGAGGTTTACTTATTTTACACCTTAATTCAAGATTATCCGGCCTTTACAGGAAAAGGTAGAATAAACTAATCACTAACATTTATCAAGCACGGAAAGCACCGATATCATTTTTTCTCTACTGTTGTGAAGTTTTATAACCTCAAAATTTATATATAGATATTAAGTTTAAAAAAATGAATAATAACCGAAAAGTAAGAGAGATTACTTTCTCATTGTTCCATTAGAAAATGCATGGCATTCATGACTTCCTTATTTATTTATGTTTTGAAATATTTTGCTTACTTCGAACTCGGAGTGCTGAGGTCGTCCCAATACAAAAGAAAAAATGGACTAAGACGGGTAAGTGACCATATGTAATTTCTTTTTTTGAACTCAAACTTGACTTAGATCATCTTCTATCCAACATTGTGAAGCTTTGTTACATTATAATTCAAAGATATTTAATTATACATAAAAAAAATTATCACTGAAAAATAAGGAAGATTATTTTTTCAATCCATAGGGTCGCGCGTGATACTCATGACTTCCCCACTATTTTATACCTTAAAATATAGTTCAGTTCAAAGAAGCAAGAGTACTGAACTTCCCTCCGGCATAAAATAGGGAAAAGGCTAAGATAGTTTTAGGCAAGAGATGATAGGTCTTTTTTCACTCAAACTTGACTAAGATGATTTCAGTTAGGGTATGGAAGAATAAAAAATTTACCAAGTCCTACTTCAAATAGTACATAACATATATCATAAAAACTATTGAAACTTGGGCAAGTGGTTTTCTTTTTAAATTTGAGCAACGATTTAAACAAAAATTAACAAAGTAATTTTTTTATGTTTACTAAAAATAAATAAATTCATTTAAAGCTCTATAGAGATAAGAAAGTTTATCTAACTTGAGTATGTTAAAAATAAATGATCTAGGCTAAAGAAAAAAGGAAGAAAAGAATAAAGATATAGCATACCTAGTCATTAGAAAGGAAAATTTAGTCAGCAATGACTGGTACACATAGCATGCACATGGGTTATTAAAAAATTTGTTGTCATTTTTTTTCATTTAGGTTGTTGGTATTTAATCGCAGTTCATTTTCTATAGTTGTATCTTATGGTGCTCTTTTTTTTTGAGTTTTGTGTTTTGCGTTTTCGAAAGTTATTATAAAAGCACCAAAAGTTTGGGGAAAATACAAAAAAAAAATATGCCATTATGAAGATAAAAAGGGAGGGGATGAAGTGCCAATAAAGGATGGCAAGAACGGAAAACTGGCAGGGAATGAATTTTCCAAAACATGGAAAACAAAATAAATTTGTTTCTTAACTGTATTATTTTTTGTTTGGGCAAAAACACTGAACTAAAAATGACAAACCAACTGAGCCTTCTTTTTTAGCCATTAGAAGAAAAATGTGTTTTGCAATATATACTACTTTGTAATGATATATTACCTGCTGTAGGTTCTAAGATCTTTGGGAGTGTGTTCAAGTTTTGGTTGGTCACAGGGGAAGTTTAAATTAAACACTGGTGAAGGTCAACATTGAAATTTGTAGGTGATGCACATACATCAGTGCTACTTACGTGTTCAGAAATTTTCTTTGCAATAATGAATTATGTGCATTATGAAAAACTGAAAATATCTTGTTAAATCAACATGTTCAACTAAGATTTATGTAGTAGGATTTATCAAAGACCACACGTTTCAACCAATAACATATACAGAATAGTATGAAGTCGGTACTTAATCAGTATTGCACTGAAGGATGTTAATATGAAGAGAGTACAAACTGTGATGTATGTATAGTGTTTGTAAGCAATTAAATTAGAAGAATGCAAGGTTCATTGAGTTTAAAAAAATAAAAGGGTACAACACATAGTGTTTATGTGCATAACCAAATTAAAAATGTTGGATGATGCATTGTTCTTTTCTGTCTGTGGTTCATGTAGTCCAAGCATGGCCAATGGTCACTGCTATATTGGATTAGCTATCGTTGTATTCAGAGTCTGTTGTTGTATTCCAACACTAATGTAGTGGGAAAATAAATATTAATTTGGAATATAAGTAGCATGCAAATCAGTAATCTAAATATGCATGTAATGTTAGATGAAATGTTGGAAAGTAGTAAACATAAAAAAAAAATCATCTAAAGGATCGATTTCCTCACCGTGAAGGGAATAGAAAGTAAAAGAACATTTGCAAGAAATATTTGTAACAATGCTGCTGAATTCATTTTTTTTGTTAAAAATTTTCAAAGTACCATCATGACACAGCTCCAAAATAAAATGGAGAAAAATTTAAAGTTATACAAATGTTAGTATAATGGAAAAACTCTTTAACATACTAAGAACTGAAACACATAATCTACCTGACAATACGACGGGAAACACGCTTCAAATTTGTATTCACTTTAAGATTGTGATGTCCAGTCGTCATTTTATTGAAGCTTTCATCAGTGAAAAACATGGGCAACCGATGTAGGTGGTAATTGCATATAGGAAAGTAATTTGCAGACTTGCAAAATATTTAAGAGCATTGCAACTGCAAGGTTTCAAAAAGTAAGAAAACAGTAGATCATCGATGTGCGCAGACACTAAAGTACGCAGAATCCGAAAACTTTATTGGATTCAGCAAGAAGTAGTAAATATTTTTCTCATGGTATGTAAACACAGGAATTGTTAAAATTCCCTTTTCGAAATTAGGTGCTAAAACTAAGCTTTGGTCAGCAAAGAAACTTTGACTGTGAAGAAAGGGAATTATGACAATAATAGGAGAGCCACGATTGTATTTACCCCAAAAACTGAATATGTTTGAGAAAAGATTGCATGTCATGACACAATGGTTGAATCAAGAAGTCTAGAATGTGTCTTTTATATGAAGTCCAATGTGAACAAAACTTGAAATTAAGTAAGAAAAATGGATATGGCTGAGATGCGTTGAAACGAACTGTAAATTTAATACATAGAAGGAAACATGATAATCAAATTACTTTTTAGTGGTGCATTACCATAAACTAAAGCAGACACTATATTCATAATACAAAATGTGGATTGGTGGAAGTGAGTTGGAAAAAATGAATTCCATACTACACTTAAGCATTCCTTCATATTTTTACAAATAAGAATAAATGAATACTGAAACTATGAATGGTACTTTAATTTACATTAACTTATTTGGTTAGTATCCACCTATTAAAATTCATAAGTCCATACACCAGCTTTTATCAAGTCACTCCAAACAACAGATTCATCTGAATAACTCATGGATTTATAATGCCTACTCAAACTCACTAAATTTAAGTATAATTTAATGCTTTCTCTAAAGAGTTTTGTTTTTGTTAGAATTTTTTTTATATTAAAATCCAATCTATCCTGAAGAGTCTACTATAAAGTTCAAATGCTCAACAAATCGTGGTTTCTTCATAAAATAGAATAGCTTAGATTGTAATAGGGTATCTATGAAGCAAATAAATACATAACAGCTGAAGATTGAATGCAGCAGTTAATATATTACTAAATTTATGAGAAATTCCAAAATAAAATGAAGGTAATATCGAAAAGTAACTACAACTGCACGACATTGTAAGTTGTATTATCTCATTTAATAATAAAAGTGGTAGTGATGAACATGATTTACCACCTTAAAATGGCCAGTGATCTTACATGTATTTAGTGGCAATGATAGCAAAAAATGAGCACATAGTAATAAAACTTGTTTCACGGTATTCAAATCACACATATCATGCTGAGTACAGAAAACTTCAAGAATTCACAAAACTAAGTTACCCCAACTTCATTTGTATATACATTCAATCGATAAAAAGCAGTAATCCGGGGAATATGGGTATGTGTAGTAAAAAAATGGGAGCGTTATGTCACAGACAGCTTTAAGCTTTGTACCCTTATTTGCATAAAGGGGGAAATTATGTAAGCATTTAGTAGCTAACTTTGAAATTATTGGCTGAAAAACTCATATTATGTATATAAACCCATGCTCTACATAAGATTTATAAACTATCAATAATTTAGTACGCTTGAAATAGTATATATAATATAAAGTTATTGGGTATGGTTGCATTACATATGGATGACCTCAAGTACAAAGGTTTGTTCAATTGAAGAGTACATTCATAATTTTGAATCTAATAGCTCAGACTTAGATGTTACTTTCATCATGCTATGGCTAATGTCTCAATGTTCGATTAATATTGTGAATTCTTCTAATTCAAACAATTGAAATCTAAATCCACAGGATTGGATGTATATAATGTCTCCTTTTCCACTTTTCCATTAAAGCAGGAATCCAAACTTGAGAGGTTTAACTTTAAAGAACGGAAATAAACGTTTCTGCCAAACAATGAAAAGAGAAAGCATGATGAATGCGTTGTATATCCAGATACAGTAAATATTTTCTAGATACCTCTTCGAATAAGTCAAATTCAATTATTTTATAGATCCTTAACCAATAATCAAATTCAATTATTTTAGAGATAAAGTCTATACATTGATAATTTAACTGAACATAGATTTTCTTAAGATAAAACAGTGTCGTCGAAAACCATATGAATAGCTTGTGCGTACGATGATGAGTACCTTAAGTTTTCCAACAAAACAATATGATAAAATAAATATTCTCATCACCAAAAGGTTATTTAGTGGATGAGGTTTTATCAAAAAAAAAAAAAAAAAAAAAAAAAAACCTACAATTCAAATCCAAATCTTGGCAATGTAATTCCATTAAATTACGTGAAGCGCGGCACTTTTATATCTTACATATTTATCTACAGCATTGAAAATAATGAGACAAAAATAAGTCATAACAGCTGGAACTATGGCAAAATTTAGTGTAAGTATTGTTGTTTTAAAATAACCGAATGTACTAAAATAAATTATGTCAAAAAAGTCTTGATACCAGTTAACAAATTAGACATCCCATAATGTTCATTATGTTTTGAATATAACTTTAATATTTAAAAGAAAAACACAAATCTCCAATCAAATTGCAGTATTAACCAAAATATTTCTGTAAAGGATATTAGTCAATGAAAACTTGCATAGTATATGCCTTCACCTAGTGGTTGTAATGCATATGTAATTAATAAATGGTATGTCAATATCTTATATAGCTTGTGCATTAGATGAAATGACTGCCTAAATTTTTCCTGTGGAACCGTATGTTAAAATAAGTATTCGTTATCCTAAAAGGTAGCCTAGTGGATGAGGTTTTAACAAAAAAGAAACAACAATATGACATAAATTCGAACTTCGACAATGTGATCTCCTCAATATTACATGAAGTATAAGATATTTTGCATTACTATTTACATCTTACAGGGACATTAATCTCGAGATCATTCATAAAATCGTAACATTGAAAAGATCAAAATGAAATTAAGTCATGAAAACTGAAGGTCTTAAAATCTAACATTGTAGAAAAGTCTGGATATTAGTTTATAAATTAGACATCTCACCCTGCTCTAAATATAAGTGTAATAGTTAAAAATAAAAATATATAATCAAACTGTAGTATCAATGAAAACATTACTCTAAAGAATATTAGTCAGCATCTTGCCCTTCACTAAATAGATTCATTTGTTGAATCTAACAAAACATGTCCTCAAAATACCTAATACATAAATTAAATTACTTTAAAAGTGCACTGACCTTGCTCGAATAATTTTGATTCGTAGCTTAGATATGCCGATTCTAACAAATCTTGTAGAAAAAATATCTCAAATAAATGATTCATAACTTAAATATGCCGATTCTAACAAATTTTGTAGAATTTTTTCAAATAATCTAAGGAACCCATCCAAATGAACAATTACTCAAACCATGTTGAAAAGAATGAATTCTTGAAAGGATGGTTGATGATATTCAATAACAATAAGAACTTCCACATTAGTAATTCAAATTCAGAAAGGCAGTTACAGAGTACATTTTTCTCCTAAACCAAAAGGTATATTAATAATTTAATTCCTAAAAATTCATATCAAATAACTTCTTTATGTAGAAGCATTTCAACTGTAGAAAATATTTAGTGCATTGGCCATGAATGGCGAGAAAGATCAAATCAGAAGCTATAGTTCTCTACCTGTATCGGTGAAGGTAAATTTCATTGATAGGGAAATAAAAAATTGCATGCAGCCTTGTAGGTTTTCTGTACAATGAATATACAGCCAAAGATTAAACTGTTTAGTTTTTGGTCAAGCTCCGTAACTACAGTTATAAGTAGACAAAATTGAAGTTATAAACTTTGTTGCAGCAGAGACAGCATGAGAAACATATGAAGCTATATTCAAGGGGTTGATTTTTCTTATGGCATAAATTTAGCTTAGCATATTATGTGCTTACTAATGAAACTAAAGTCAACTTCTAGTGAGACTGATTAGGAATTATGACTAAAATCCAACTATTTTAAAAGTCTAGGATTGAACTTTTTTGGGCGTATACAAATGCATCGCCAATGAAACACGAACGGATCTTGTATAGGATATATATAAAACAGGCTTATAGACCAAAAGCACACATAGTTGAAGATACTTCGCAGAGGAAAAAAAAACGAAAACTACACATGGAATCACAGAAACGAAAATGCAGCTGAAATGGGCGAATGCCTGAGAGCACAGAGTTAGTGACTCATGTCTTTTAGTATGGTATAGATTCAATTCAAATCGAGGTTAAAATTATTTATACGTAAAGAAGTGCTAATCTCCAATTGAATGAACTATACAACGGTCAAACTATTATCTCATGACTTGATATTTCGAATCACCAAAATTGGAATTTAATCACCAACAACAATTCATAAAAAGTTTTAAATTGGAACCATGAGTTTAAGCTTCAGATTTAATCATCAGCACACTTATTAATATATTTCATGTGGACAAAAAACAGGAAATATGTTCAAGCCATCTCAAAAACTGCAAGTCGATCACCACAATGATCATCATTGTACAAATGTTGATATTGTAGAGACTAAAAATCCTAAACATTTAATTTGACTTGTGTAGTGCAAAAATTTGAACCAAAGTGAACATTCCCCAATTAGGTGGAAAATTTTCACAATTCAAACATAGATTTGTACACATATGCGAACCCCTATTAATTCAGTATAAGGATCAAGTATTGTGAAGCCTACGCAAGCATCTTTTAGGTTTATGAAGCTGTAAGGCTGCCAAAATTCTAAATATTTGTTGACCTTATACCATCCAAGTACAAACAAAAAGTGCAGTAGACGGTAACAAAAAAAAAGAAACTGAGTGGACAGACGATGAACGTTGAAGAAAGAAAACAAAGTAAATGAGAATTTCTGAAGCTTACCCAAACATTTGTCGTTGGCTTGTGAATTGGCATGGTAGTCAGACGAATTGACGCAACCAATCATTAGCAAGATGATCCGTTGTCTGTTTTTTCACTAATCATAGAAGGTACCCGAGGAAATGAGGGGTTGCAAAGAGGATCAAATTAAGTTTGCTAATATGAGGGTAAATAGAAGATAGCAAAATCATACCTTTCAGTACATTTCAATAGGAAGTAGAAAAATCATGGAAGCGAAGACAGCGGTTGCTTGTAGGTGGAGTAAAACATGGATATGCGAGAGGCAGTGGAAAGAAACGGGGTGAATCATAGCGCATCAGGCAGAGGAGGAAAGAAAGGCAGAAGCGGGGCTTGCCAATGGTGATGAGAAGGTAGATGGAGAAGAGATTTGGCGGCTGGGCAACGGACTATTTTCTAGGGCGTAGGTTACGAAGGGGAAAATAGGAGCAAGGGTCGCCGTTGGATCAGATTGTTGTACACGTGGCAGCTTTGTGAATTTTTGAAAGATCTAGAACTGAATAGTCTTTGGATGAAGATTGTGCTTTCATATAATATAATAGATAAGTGTCTATCATTTGAAATCCAATTCTTGAATATAGGCTAGTATCAAGACATCCCCTTTTGGTGCTTTGTATGGGCGAACATGCATATCTCCTTCGTGTTGGGTTGAGTCAGGTGATTGTTTAGTTCTTGGACCAGATATGATTTTGGGAGCGTCAGCGGAAGTTGAGGATATTAGAAACACTATAAGAAAAACTAATTTTTGATGCATATATTAGTGGCGTTTGTAAACTATCAGCAACTAAACATATTCGACCCCTTTCATTTTCCTGCTTTAGTTAGGTAAAACGCTGGTAGTAATCCCCTCGTTGCTTGTGCTTGCTGATAAAACACAAATTATTTCATTCCCATGTCACGTTTCCCCTTTTCTTTTCCTCCTGCTTAACCCTAGCCCCGTTTTCGTTTCCATTTCCCACTGTATCAGCTTTCTTCATTTTCATCTCCTCTTACAAATCCCTAAATCCATTTTTGTTCCTCTCCATATCAGATTTCTTTGATTTCTTTTCCTCAAGCGAAAACCTAATTTTCTACGTTTTGTTTCAACCCTTAAATTTTCTAGTTTTTTCTTATTGGCCTATTTTTAAATTGGTCGTCACAGTGAATTTTACCTAAAGCGCAAGTTAATTATCACTTCCGGTGATGGTACCGTATCAGCAATCAGTTGATGGAACCATACGAGACGTGGCAGCAGCAATATCAAGCATCGGGCGGAACTAAGGGTACAGGTGATGAGATAATGTGCCTTCTGATTAGAGATTTGCAGTACTAAATGGACGAGAATTTCATTGTCGGGTGCTTTGTTCAGACCAGACAGGTACTACATTTATTTTTACAGCTTTTTTGTTTAGATGAACAAAAATTGTTGCAGTGAATGGTTGGAATATGATACAGTATGATCTACACTAAATTTGCTCTAATAAATCATGAAAGAAGTTTTCCTATTTTCGACGAGTCCTATGTTTCTATTAAAATGCAATCTTCTTGAATGGCAAAAAGAACAACTCTTGGAACCCCTCCTCTAATTGAGTGTGTTGTTTAGTGTAAGACTTAAGAATAATTGTTTTGGAAAAATTGAAGTGTAATCAAATAAACGAAATGTGAAGATAACTTAGAGCATGCCTTATTAGAAAACTTTCCACTAACCCAGGTGTGGCTTTTGTATAACCATCTCAACACATAAGTCAAGCTTGCTGAAATTTTTATGCACGAAATGGAGTTGGTATATTTGAAATTTCATAGGATGTAGAAGGATAAAGACATAGCCAAGTTTGTGGTAAGTTAGTGTAGATTTTTAGGGTCAAAATAGCCTAAAACTTGCCTTTACCCTTTTATCAAACAGGAAATTTGAAATTGAAGATAACCACACTTTTCAGTTTCCTTTTTTGATGCAAGTGCATGTATGTGTAAAAAATCATGTACCAAATGATAATCGAAATTCAAACAGTCTGAATTAGTGACTTAGTGTTTTGCCAAATGATGAACATTTACATATCAGGTGGTCATGGTCACCGTGGGAATGAGAACGAGTAAGGTTCCAGAAAGTGGTGCGAATTTTGAAACATATAGCTTAAATTCTGAACCAACTGTGGATTTGAATAGTAAATTGTGGATTTTAAAGATTTTATAGTCTGATGACACTATAATAGCTTTAATGATATAATGGGCATGAGAACAAGTTAGGTTTTGAAAAATTATGGTTTAGGTAAAGACGTCATAGTGATGCCAAATCAATAATCGAGTAAATTCGGACAGGATTAGAAGGTGATGCTAAATAATTTATATAATGTGATAACATTTTCATATAGATCTTTTACTTGTGTGAATGCTTGTACGTGTTAAATACTTAAGATGGAAATCATAGTAGATACCAACTATATTGTATTTTAATTATGAAAATTTTCCATTGATTAATTTTATACAACATGATAGCTACTTGTTTATATCTAGTGACAAAATGAAGTTATCCAGAAAGAAAAAATCAAGCAGATGTTTCATCTATAGTGCAAGCTTTTAGGTTAAATCTTAGTTTTAAATCAATTTTGGTATCCAAAGTAGTTTACCTCCCCCTTAAGTTTATATTATTTGCCACCTTTGCTATATTTTCTATGATTGCACTAAACCGCAGGAGTTTTTTTTGTCATGTTTGGTTATTTTTTAACAATAACAAACGTTGTTTCTATTATTATTATTTTTAATTATCATATCTTATTCTTGTGTGCTTCTGGCTTCACAATGTACAATATGCCTTGTAAAATCTTTGTCATGCAAATTTTTTAACTGCAAATTTTCATTGCCAATTTGATCAAGGTAAAAATGAAGCATAACAATATTATCTCTAGCGGCAATTTCAAGAAGCACTGGTAGAATTATATGAGGGCCTGGTTTTATCTTCCTGCTAGAAAAACAAGGAGAAGGATTGTTAAGAATTATGCATGAACAATTCCAAACTGTATGACATTGTAAATAATTTTTGTAGTAACCTTATTTTTATTAACGATTAGCTTAAAGTTTAGTGTGCTAGTTTATATATCTCTATACATCCTGATCATCTTTCTCAACGGTTTGAGAGAAAGAACAGCTCGAATAATAACATTGTTTATTGCTTCATATTTGCACGTATAATATATATTCTTCTTCGTCCTTTCATGGTATTTGTTAACAATAATCTTCTAAAAAAATGCAGATAAGTTAAATTTATTTTAGAATGTGCTATTGTACTTTGAAAGGTTAAAACTATAGAGATGCATGTATTATCCATTTGTTCATGTGCTTATACGAAATGAGACTGATAAATTTTAGCTGGTTGGAGATAAGAGGAAATGGGCATGAACAATTGGCATATCAGTTAATCGAAGGCATAGATATAGGTCCTTAGATGGGATGCAAAGCCAGTGTTCAGAGTCTAAAGGAGAACACGGCTAAACTTCTAGCTAAAGGAGAACATGACTAAACTTCTAGTTTTCCCTAGATTCCCTAGCAAATTTAATTTAAATTTACATTTATGACCATACATTTATGTACAATTTTCTTTGCACTGACATGATTCATACTATATTATTTTATACAGATTTATTAGTTGTTCATGTGCTCAGCACACATGCAGAATAATAATTTATTACATTTCAAGTAGTTATGAATAGGATTATATGAGTTTGTAATATCCTGAAATTTTAAGCTAAATTTAAATTGGATTTTATTGTATAATTTAGCTTTTCTGAACATATCAGAATATAATTTGGTAAAGGATAAATTGAATGTTATTTATTTAATTTTAATCTATAGTTTTAGTTAAGACCTATACAATGCTACATTGATAAGTATGGTAAAATTAGACACATTTGTGACGACCCGTTAAATTTCGACTCTCGAATTTCCGACAATGATACATAAACTCTATATTATCTACCAAAAATCCAAGTATTGAACCCTAGATTGTTGATAGAAAGAAGTTAGAGGGTGAGAGAAGATAGAGAGAAATATTAGAATAGAAGAAAAAGAAGATCACATCAGAATTTCACAGCAGAATGAATAAATATAATATATCAAATTTGTTTATATAAAAGAAAACTGTATATACAAACCAATCATCAGAGTATGTCATATATCTATCACAGCGGAAATAAACTTTATATATTTAATGGTGAAGCCTCCTGCTTCCAGCTCCTGAACTCCAAGCGGAACCTAACCTGGAAATATACTTAGTCTAACCCGAGCACATTTGAAGCAAAGCAAAATTCGCCTGGATCACTCTGGAATACTTTCAGTGATAAATTCATAGCACAAACAACTTGTTTAACTTTGAAAAATTTCTTTTTGAAAGAAAACGATAATAGTAAGACCAACCCACACATAAACACGGACGATTTTAACCTTACAATAACCCAAAACATTTTTGCAATCAATATCTTTATTGATATTATAATAATGTCTATCAAACCACAATTAACTAATAATTTAGAAGAAAGCTTGCATCTCATGCTCCATATATATAGTACACAATCAAAAACCCCGGACGCTTGTGAGAGAATGGATTTTCCAGGCAAGGTATGGGACCACCTTTCCGACTATGTACCTCTAAAGAAGAATACATTAGGGTTCAGAAAGAACGTCTTGCAACTCGGCTACACATGACTGGCCCCTCATTTCTCTTGAGAGTGTCGAATTTATCATTACCACGGTTAGGGACAAGCCAACCGAACCGATAGCATACGTATACAGATAAGAAGGAACAACTGAAGGCATTTGATTTCTCTAGATTAGGTAATGATATACCCTTTTAATGGGTGCAACCCACATGTTATGGTGCCTACCCGATTTTATGCCATTTCCCCGTTGATGAGGCTTGGGGTCACGTTTATCTTAATAGAAACTCCATTCACTTTGAATGCCACATTGTCAGATCCTCCAAATCACCAATTGACGTCCACAAATACACTATGGGTGTTAAGCAAGAGAATTTTTTCACTGCCAAACTTGGTATATTTGTAAAAATCAACGTACACGATTCTTAAGTAAATACTCTGTCAGACATTCGTCTATACAAGTCATCCAGGAACAGGATGAACAGAAGGCACTCTCCTACCGCATTCTAGGAATAACCCTATATTAGTAGCGAGTAGTCCTTGCAATCTGTAGATTTCAATCACGACAGAATCACTGCCAAAATATCTATAGGGATTAGCTAGAGAAATTCAATAAGTAGTTCTTCCACTCATGAAGATTTATGGTCTTCAATGCTCCATCTTTATCCCTACAGATTAGTTTCATACGCAACGTTGATTCAAAGTGGTTTTGGGTCTAGTTCCCATCCATATCTCTTCGAATCAACACGTCAAAAAGGTACAATAATATTTCATTGATAATTTGGTGTTTTAACCATCACTCTCAAACAGTACGGTCGAGTATATTGGCAGCTCAGGTCTTATTGTTCAAAATCATTCATTAAATCTCCATATCAATCCTTAAAATCATATGATCGATTTAAAATCAATTTCATTTTCTTACCTCGACTAATCATTTTTATTCCGAGGATTGGATTTGATATCCATATTTATCAAATTTCGCTTCCCTCGATTACATCTACCACATCGCTACCTTTCTGTAAACTCATCTCATTACCTTAACTTTGGAAATATCGACAGATATAAATCTTATTTATGGACTCCTTATATGGGCCTTCGAAGGTCAAATCATACATTAATTATCTTTAAATCAAATAGTCTGGTTTATATTTTTGATCTCCCAACTAAACTGGTATTACAAATTTCATTTCAAAAGCTTGCAATTATATTTCAGATTCCATAACTAACGTTGCAATAATCCTTCCATGTAAATAAACTAATTTCAACAAATTCCCTTTCTTTTCGTCATTTGAACATGATCTTTTGTATTTACCAAACTCCGCTTTGCTGACATTACCGTATTTACATAAAACCATTCTTATTTCTTTCACTTGGGAATAATACTATTTTTCCAAATTTGTTTACCTTTACTTTTGTCTCAGAAAATATCAATATATATCATCTACCTAATGGTGTAAAACCAATTATAAATTCGTATATGGACCAAAGCAATGTCAATTATAGATTGTTAGATTTTAAAAGCTAATAATCTTATTTATATTCCAAATCCTCGCAACGGGCGTTGCAATATTATTTACCTTTCAAATCCCACCTTAGCATGGAAAAAATATTTATCTTTCAATAATAAACTAATCTCAACATCATTTACCATTACAACTAATATTATTCCTTGATAATAGTGAAGCAGCTCAAGTTGGGGCATTTTGTTTACCTCTCAGACCTTGATGGACAATGTTCTTATCTTAGAATAGATAATAGTCGTAATTCAAAAACAATCTTACTTATAATTTTCACTAATCTAGTTTTCTTATTTAAAATATGGTTTTGTAAAACCATATCTTTGTTCTTTGATCTTAACCAGTTAGGACCATTTTTTATCAATATTTAACTTCTTATTTTAACCTTGTTGTACGATTCCATTTTTAATTGGAATGATATTGCAATAATTTATTTATCAAATATTTTACCTAAACCCTTAATATTATTCATCCTTGTCCTTCCGACATTTGTCTTTTCATTTGAACGCAATTCCATTTGTTAAGAAAACATCATGTTTAACTTGAGTTCTAAACTTCTCCTTTTGTAAAATTCTTCACTTAGGATCTTTTATACAACTCCCTTTATAACATGGAATACGATAACCCATTTCCTAACACTTTCCCAAAACCATTTTATATTGGGTTATAGAAATAAATCTTTGGATTTCTATTAAGAACCCATTTATCAATTTCTAAAACTGTTAACAATCATTCAACTTTTCTCCCTCGACATTTCCTTTTGATTTAAACCATTGTACTTAATTCAATTAAGTAACAATTCTACTAAAATTTACTTCTTTAGTTTTGATTTCCTTTTTAAAACTCTACCCATAACAATTGAACAACTTTTACAATTATTCGATTAATTATCATTATAACTCAATTATCATCCTAAATGAATTTCCTTTAAGAAGCAACCACTTTAAAATGATAATATACTTTCTTATTTACTGAAGTAAAAGTGGTTTACTTCCCTATTAGCAAAACAATTAGGTTTATCACTTTTTAAATTAAAAAAAATTAAACCATTACTAACTACGTTAGTAATCTTTAAAACATCGTTAATTAAAAGATAAATATATTTAAGAAATATTATTAAACTTGAATAACCATTTATCTTATTTTTAACAGAAAATAAAATAAATCTAATAACCTCTTTTAAATCAAACAGTTGACTTGGTCAACATTAAATGTTACTTAACCTGTTAACTGATTTCAATTATTTTTTCTTCTTAAATTAGTATAATAATCTGATAACATTTCTTAATTTTTTTCTTTAAAACAATTATTTAAAACATTAACCCATAGGTTATTTATTGCTTTATTAGCTTATAAAATTTATTTATTTTAAAACTTTTATTTTATAATCATTTTATAATTCCTTTATAAAAACCAATTTATAAATATCGATTTATTTCTAAAACTTCATTTGTATATAAAATATAATTGGAAAACTTACTCGAGTCATAAAATAATTTTCATAACTTTAAATATGTCAATTCGCCTTACTGCAAATCAACGTCTTAACAAAAAGTGAATTTCAAACCATTTGTTGCCAATCCCTCAGTCAATACTTTTTATTGATTTAAATAACAACAACGATGAATTTTGGTTCAACGTCAACATTCAAATATGTTTTAAGGTCAATGGGGTCCAATTAGTTCATATATAAACATTATAAAAATAAACAGCACATATAATATTTGAGGAATCCGATCGGATTTCTCCAATCTGTCCTTCTCTGCAACAGAGTTCATTATAATATTTTATAATAATATGGAAATTTCAGCCAATACACTTCAAATGATATGAATATATTTAACATCAACCAATAGCAGACATATAACACCCAAAACAATCAATCAACCAATTTATACTATCAATGATTAAATTATAATTATATGGGTTTATCACATCATAGCTAGAATTCCAAAAATGTGTGAGTTAACTCACCGTTCGTTATTCGATTGTTGATTTTAGCGTTATTTCATTTAATTTTAAATAGTCATTTAAATTAAATGAAAACTCGACTGTTCCCAATCCCTTTCAAGCTTGCTCAGTAGTGTAGTATTTTCCCATGCAATCTCAATGGAACTGGTCTAGCGCAATTCTGATAACATACGACAAGTTATCATTATCACTGTTTATATATGAATTAAACAAATTTAATCAAGTAATTAAAATATTTAATTCTCAAATGATATATTATTACCGCTAATGAACCATTACTTCACGTGCATTTCCTCCCCCAACCCTTGAATACACGATCCGCTCATTTAAACACCTGATGCCATCTTGTTCCTCAACTTTTATTCCCGTTTTCCATTCAGGTAATTCGAATATGTTCTTCTTCTTTTTGTCCTTATATCGGGCCCAAATCCTTTTTTATATATAATTAAACTACGCAGGCCCAACCCATGTTATAAGCCCATGTCATAAACCGCCCACCTCACAGCGGTTTTCTTCCCCAATTGGTGTAAAATAACTTCATGTAAAACCTCCCCAACATTTCTTCTTTTACTTGCTTCGAACAACATGCATCCTCCCATATTTGTTTCCAGATTTTGAACCTTTCTCTTACGTTAAATCTTTTCTTCTACACTCAAGGTTACCTTCTCTTGTAGCCGCACTTCTATGATTCCACACCTGCTTCACTCCGGTCCTCACTCGCACCTCCCATTAAGAAAACCTATAGCTTCAGATCCCATTCCAGACCCGCTACCCTTTTCTGACATTGAGACACTGTCCCCTTCCACCTCCGGAGATAACCTAACTTCCACCGTGTCTTCAACGTCCAACTTGTCACATCCCTACTTACCGTTAATGCGCTAGAACAGGGAACCCATGAATTCCCTTATGTTTGCAAACCGTCGCTGATGCTGATGATCAGAGGTTTTCCGACCCAGCCCCGCCTTCGCGCTTCGCTATACAACCTCCACCTGGAACTTGCGCCTCCTCGAACAACGATCCTCTCACCACCTCCCTTCCGACCACCGACCAAACTGAGCTCGCGGGGCAGCACTAATGTATTCGAGGTGCTTGGCTTGGATTCGAGGTGGTGAAAAACTGTGATGAGCTGCGTTTCAACTGGTGGAGGAAGCTCCTTTTGTGTATGTATTGAGATTCAGTGCATTTGTATTTTTAAATTTGCAAAAGAAAATGGAGAGTCTGATTTTCATTTTGCTGAGGAGAATAAAATATCGTTTTGGCAAGAAGAAGAGAAGCAGACAGTATATATATAGAAGAGAAATTAAAGGATAATAACAACGTCAATCCAATGGTACATCTTAGATTTGTAGCATAGATGGGCTCAGGGGATGGTAGCTGCACGTATTGGTCTAGGCTGTTTTTATTTGATTTGACTGATTAGCTGAAATTTAAATATTGAAATGACAAAAGATTTTTTTCCTTTTGAATGACTAACGATTTTTATGGTTAATTTTATACAGTATCGCTATTTTACGTTACCATTAAATATATGTAATGCTAAACACCAACTTCAAATTCAACAAATATAAATACATGATTATGTATCAACGTTCCGGTCCCAACAAAACTGATTTCGTTGAAAACGGGCTTCATTTGTAAAAACTATGTATTTTATTTCCAATTTATTCATCGGTTCGCATTTAAATTTCGTCCACCGACAAAACAGCTCCAACTGACTTCAAACTGGAAATCCAGCAATACCCAGTGATACGCTTTCCAGTAAAATATGCTTCGTTGAAAAATGGAGGTTGTTTAAAGAACAACTATCTCTAATGCTTTTTATAATATCCAAAGCAATTAAATTAAATAATAATAAATTATTATTGCCATATATATTTATATCCAAATAAAATAATATATCACCTCAAATTCAACCGATATGGATTTATAACTCCATGTCACCGTTTTTGAGTTAAACAATATTCGAATTATATCGAAACCCTTTTATAATATATTAAACAAACGTTATAGTTTATAAACGATTTTCGTAACGACTATTTGTAATTTGATTTGGACATAAAATAAAATCAACAACATGAAAACTCGATTTTTCTCTTTCATTAGAAAAATATTATCAAATAGATTCGGACATTTCTTGTTTCGAAGAAATCCGACTTATTTTGGATCCTATATAACCATTTAAAGTTCAAAACTTAATATTGGGAACTATTGCGATGCTGCAGTTTGTTTTATAATATAATTAAAAATTAAACATTTAATCGTCATTTAATAAACGAATTCATTATTATATTTCCAAATAAATATTTAAAATAAAATAAAACAGATATCTGACTATAAAAAATACGAGATGTTACATTCCTCCCTCCTTAAAAGAATTTCGTCCCCGAAATTACTAAGGCAGAAAGAATATTTAATTAGAGGTTTGTAATATCCTTTAAATATCCAATTGGTTTTAAAATCAATTAATTTCTAATAACAAGATTTTCCAAAAATATCAAAAAAATTCTAACACCTTAAATTTTGGAAATTTTTTGGCAGAGTCTCCCCTGTAAGGAGGGACATCTATAATATTGCAGGTACAAGAATAAATCCATTGACAAACAAGGTCGGAAAATCCAATTCAAACCCAAATCAAAATCAAAACCCAAAAATTTATATTTCGCATAGGCATACCTTTTTGTGGGCATTATTACACGATAAGCGATAAATTATACATGAGCTTGCTCGATTAGCATGTCAAACTGGATTCAATTTAGTCCAGAACTTCCTTGGAAAGATTTCCAAAATAAATTAGTTTTTCTACACCTGTTCTCATATCCAATGAACTTCATTAGTTTTCAAAATCATCAAGTTAGATTCAAACATCAATCATCCACTCCAATAATGTATTACATATAATTCAACTCACATGAATTTCATTTAATCATTTCCAAACATTATATTTGAATGCATAAATATATTCACTGAATTTTCATCATTTGGATTTATTACAATAAGTTTTAATTCATTTATTCAAGATTAGCTCCAATCAAGTTTACTTCATAGCCATACAATCAATTTCAACCATTTAATCCAAAGCATTTTATTTGGTTCATTATTTGCATATATTTGACTTGGGTTAAATTAGAATTTATTCACATACTTCGTATTTGAAATTCCTATTTCATAATCAAATTGAATTCTAACTCAAATCAACAGTAGTAATATTATGAGAAAATTTGAAATTTACTTTTTTTTAATAAAATATATTGGGTAAAATAATTCAAAATAATTTTATAACTGTAACAACCCGGAAATGCGAGCTAGTTTAAAATTTTTATTTTGGCAATTTTAGCGAATTTTGAACATTTAAAATGAATTATTTTAAATAAGTACGACGAAAAAATTATTTTGAATAGAATTCGAACGTATATATTATATACGTCGTCGTTAGAATATAAATAATTATATATAATTATAAATAGAATTGAAAATGGCGCAGTAGTTCGATAATTCGATTTCAAACTTCAATTGAGTGTACCGGGTGCAAAACAATCCGGATTTTAGTGAAACCAAAAATAATAGAATCTAATTGGGGATATCTTTCCAACGAATCCGAAAAATCGAAATTTCATAGCGGGGGTCAAAAGATATGTCCAGTTGAAATTCCAGAATAGTCGCTATGGAATTCAGGCCCTTAGAAATGGGAATTTTGCAAACAACCTCGGATTTCGACGAAACCATTTTTGTTAATCTGTGATGTCAAGTTATTGCTAGATTCCAAATTTCATAATTTTTTGAATCAGTATGTGAGCGTGGCAAAGGAAAACGCGTTTGACCAGTTTCAGTTGATTTTAATCGACTGGAAAATGGTCATTTTTCTAACGGTCTCAGAATTCGACGAAACTAGTTTTGTTAGGACCATATCGTCAACACGAAGCTAGAAAATATTTTTCTGGAATTTTTAGAGTTCGTATGTGACCCCGGTAAATTGAAATGCGCGTTCAAATTCAATATATAGAGTTATATGTTGATTTTAATGGAAACTGATCGAAACGGTCGAATCAACCTACGATACATATCCCATTGTGTTCGAAATAGGGGTGAAACGCTATGGATGACAGGCGGTGGGCCTCGTTTAGAGGTCGTATGAAAAAGTCAACTTTTTGTAAATTAAATAATTAAAATAATTAAAAATAAAATTCCCCCTTCTCTCTTCCTTTTTAACTTCAGCCCCCCCTCCCCTCATTCTCGATTCATTCGGAAAAAAATTAGAAGAAAGAGCGGACGACAGGGAGGAAAGCCGCCTCCGCGGCCACCAGGGCCGGCGCGCCTCTGGCGCCGCCATCCAGCAGGAACCCCCCCCTCCTCTTCTTCCTCCCTTCTCCCCCTTCTCCCTTCTTTCTCCTCTGGACCCTCCCCCGACCTCCCTGAAACCGCATCGCCCCTTTCTTTTTTCCTCTGCCTCGCCACCACCTGCAGCGCCGCCACCGGCCTCCAGTCCCCCTCTCCGACCCTCCACACCCTCCATTCCCTCTCCTCCTCCGATTTTAGACCCTCACCGAACCCAAAACCCTAAATTAAATCCGCCGCAGTAGCTTGAGCCGAGTCCTCTGGCCAGTGAACCCTCCGCTGCAACCTCCGCCTCTTCCTCCACTGTCCAGCCATTCGCTCCTCCAATTTACGGTGAGTGTTTTGTTTATTTGTTTTATTTATTTTAATTTAGCTAGTTTAAATATAATAATATGATTTTTATAATGTAGAGTGATAAAAAATGTGATCTTTATAGAAGTAGCAATATAAAAATATAATTTTTATACTATAGAAAGAATAAAAATGTAATTTTTATAAAGTAGAACTATAAAAAATACTTTTTTTATATTGTATGGATAGAAAAGGCGAAATCTTTATAATAGAAAAGGCGAAATCTTTATATAGAGAATAGCGATGTAAAAATAGAATTTTTATCTATATAATAGCGATGTAAAAATAGAATTTTTATCGATATAATAGCGATGTAAAAATAGAATTTTTATCTATATAATAGCGATGTAAAAATAGAATTTTTATCTATGTAGTAGCGATGTAAAAATAGATTTTTTATCTATATAGTAGGGATGTAAAAATAGAATTTTTATCTATATAGTAGCGATGTAAAAATAGAATTTTTATCCATATGGAGTGATTATAAAAATATAATTTTTATATACATAGCAACAGTATAAAAATGTGATTTTTATATATGTAGTGGCTACGGGCAATGAAAGTGACAAAAGGCGAGAACAGCGATGACTTCTACATAAGAAGAGTCGAGGCGTTTGGATTAGCTATTGGTGAGAACTTCTCACTTTAAATTTCTTTTTCTAGTTATATATATATATATATATATATATATATATATATATATATATATACTAGGATGCAGATGGTGCTTAGCAGCACCCGACACCCGTCGTCCACAGACCATGGACGACTTGTTTGTTTGATTGATGTGTTGTGAAAATTGATTGTGTTTTGGAATGATTGAATAATGAAGTATTCATGTGTTGAATATAAAATAGTCGTGTGTTGACAGTACTCATGTGTTGAGATTGGTCGTGTGTTGAAAGAAATATAGATTCATGTGTTGAATAGAATAAATATTCATGTGTTGAATAGAATAACGAATTTATTGAAATATATAAAGCCGTGTTGATTAGAGTTGCGCTATTTTGACTTGAACGATATTTATATCGATTATATTCGTTTTTATAATGAATATAGAAAAGATAGTGATTTCAAAATATAACATTTTGAAAATATTATCATTTAATAGGAATGATATGAAATATTCAATTTTGATTAGAAATTGAATATAAAGTTGAAATGGTTTTGAAAACGAATTTAAAACGATTTATAAAATACGTTTTAAAAGGAAATCAACAAAATATATAATATATATATACTATATATATATATAATGGCCTGAATAGAACGCGCCGCGCCGCGGCAGTTCATGAATTTCGACAATTGACTTCGAATTGACGTTGCAGGAGATCCGATCGTCGGATTCTCATAAAACCGGAACCATTGGGTTCGTATCGAAAAGAGCTTTCCAATGAATATTAAAAATTGGAAATCTAATGGTTGTATTTGGAATTATGTCCAAATCAAATTTGGAAAAGGTCGCTGTAAGTGCAGTTCGACGGACGTTGATGGAAATCGACTGTACGGGCCTTGATAAAATTATTAAAAATATCAATAATTTGTGTAAAATCATAATATATGAATTGGAAAGAACTTGGATGAAAATTCCACATTTGAAAGGATAAAAATATATTTTTGGTCGAAATGAACTAATTTCGAACTAGAATTAAAATCAAGTTATTTTTGAAATAAATAAATTGAATTTGAAAGTGATTTGAAAAATAATCAATATTCCAAATACGTGAATTGGACTTGAGTTGAATCGAAATGATCTTCGGAATATTTTGACGTTGGATTTCGTGACTATACAGATATTGTTATGGGAATTTGAAAGATATATTTTGTATCGTTATTTCCAATACGATATTTGTTGGTTTCAGGATTTGATATTGAATATAAGCTGGTATATTTTTTATTCAGAGCCTTGTATTTAATATCAAATGTGATTTGGGTTTGTCGTGAATGGTGTCTTCATTAACACTGTTCTTAAGCCTAATAGAGAAAAGGATTAAATCTTTCTATTTAGATTTAATGAAGTGTATCAATTAAATAATATTTAATTGGAATTGAATTTGAATTGGTTTTTGGGTTTATCGTGAGCGGTGTTTTGCACAACACCTGTTCTTTAACCCGATTAACAATAGAATGTGGTTTTTGGGTTTATCGTGAATCGTGTTTTAGATGACATTGGTTCTTTAACCCAGTTAAAGACAGGATATTGATTTTTGAAAAGTTTAAAACTAAGTGGAGTTTTAATGAATCTTTAATTAGATTGAAATGTGAATTGATAATCTAAATTATCAAATCTGAAAGGTGATCGAGAATGGAGTACCACCAGTTTTGCTCCAAAGCGATAGTTAAATCTTTAATTAGATTTGAACGTGAAATGGTAATTAAGTTTACCGATAATACTGTGGTGTTAGATATAGAGTAGTTCCAGTTTTGCTCCAGGGGATGAATAGGTTGGGATTGGGAAATAAAACAAATAATTACTTCGGTGTGGTTCGCTAATCCCGACTAGTTTGAAATGATATCCAAAGGAAGATTAAAGAATAAATTTAGAAGAATTTATCTTGGATAAAATTAATGGGAACCTATTCCCTAAGAATGTGATTTTGTGAATAAAATAATATTCTGAATTGGAATGAAGCGTTTGTTGTGTTTGTACAACATTTGTTAATCATATACGTGGGTTATTCAGAAAGGCCGGGTTTATACCCATTCTGAATAACCGATTCGACGAGATGTCGAAGAAGAAGACGGTGGTTGAAGACCGGAAGTCTTCACATCGTTTGGGTGATTACTGATGATCTTGATTGGGCTGTACACCCAAGACGAGGGAAACAGTTGATGATCGTCCAGACGTACTTGGAGATGGATGGATATGCGAGGAAAGTTCCTCCGGTTTCGTTCAGATCCATAACGAACTTGTAAATGGACTGTATGTCTGACATTGGATTTTTTCTGTGTTGATTGATCTCTATTAAATATACATCCGTTTGGCGGCGGAGAATTTATTTTCTTGCTTAACGCCCTTCTCTGAGACGTACGAGCTCAGAGGTTGTATATCGATGGACATCAGTCGCATGGAGTGAATTGCCAGTGTGGCACGCGTAAGTGGCAATTGATCAGGGCTTCTGTTGAAAAGCATAGTCTTGTGGTTGATGATCAAAGCACGGCTTGTGTGGCGTAGCTTTGTCTATAACGTGAATTCGCGAGCCTGACACCTCGGTATGAGTCAAAAACGGGAGACGGACCGCTGGGAGAGCACGACGTTTCTTTCTAGCTAAGGTGGTGTCAGTGACCTACCAGCCCTGACATTTATATACTTTTCACCTGTGTGGTTGTTGGAATGTGAGGCGCCTCGGATATAGGTCTGTAAGGACCGCGAAACGTGTGTTCAGGAATAACTAATCCTCCAAAGTTAGGTGAGGACCGGCCCAGCCAATTCCAAGGATCCAAGTGGGGTCCTGAGACATTTGCTAGAGCATCTCGAACGGATAGGAGCTTGCCCCTTGCCTCGACTCATGATGGAATCCAATTTCCAATATGTGTATTTCGGTTTTATTTATAGAGCCTAGTATGGCGACATAGTGGGATGGGGCGCTTATGCCGTCTATGATTTATATTTATGATTGAAATTGTTTTGACGCTATACACCAATAATAGTATCAAATAATGTGTTTTAAACGTATCAAGCATGCTTTGGCTGTTATAAGGTAAAAACCCTATCCTCCGGCTTGCGTTGCATTGTGTGATGGGACCTGGGTCTTATAGCAGCTTCATTTTTCTTTATTTAGCATTGCGCTATTTGTTTTATGCACTGGTATTCTTGGGAGGAGACCCGTTCCGTGTTATGCGGCGTGGTCCCTTGATTTACCTAACTTTAAAAATAAAGATTAATAACTGTTTTAGTTCTCACACCAGTCACATGACTGACCTAGAGTTTATTTTTCTAACCTAAACTTTGGGTGCCCCTATTTTCCACACGGGCAGCTAGTATTTTTGGTTTTGCATATTAATATTCACAGCATCCTGATTTACAGCTGGAACGATGCTCGAAAAGCTATGTATCCTTGCATTATTTCTAGCTGCGCTTTGTATTATTTTTCGCTGCGATGTATTTAAATGTAATTTAAATCTCTGATATTTGTTGAATGTAATTTATTCATTTATACTCTGTATATTCTTGTATCTGATGGAATTGTTGTAATAATAATGAAATGTTCTTTCGTCTGCGTTCTGATTCGTCTTGTCCTCAACGCAATCCGGGCTTTCCTTCACGGGGGAGTTTGGGTCGAGTCAGTTTGGTATCAGAGCTTTGGGTTACAGAGCTCGAGAACAAGACACATTAGAACCATACGAAAGAATTCATCAGATATTGGATTAGTAATATCCAATTAGAATGACTCGTTAGATATAGGATCAGTAGTATCCTAGAACAAGTGTGAAGAGTACATTTTTCAAATGAAAAAAATATTGTTTTGAAAATTTAAATCGCTTTATACGTATTTGAATATTTATTTATTTGAATATGGACAATCGAGTATATAAAGATTTCGCGTATACGCGTCATGAACGTATATTCGAAGTTTGTATATACTGGATAGATATAGAATCACATTCTAGTCGCCCGGAGATAATTCTGGTAATGCGGCCACACTATCAGTATTTATGTTCGTGTTTCGAAGGTGTGATTTCTATATATTTCCATTGACTGGTGTGAGAACCAAAATATAGCTAGAATACATTGTTATGAATTGGCATCGAAAACATGATTTTCTGTATATGTATCAAAATTATGAATTTGAAACGTTAATCCACTAATTGATTGATGTTTGTGTTGTCTGTTTATTTGTTTGATAATTTTGAACCATTTAGCCTAATTGAATCACATATCGAACTATATTGAAATTTGGTCGTATTTGCTTGCATATACATGTACTTACATTGAACAGGTCATAGCAAGGAGGCTAGAGCAGAAGAATAAAATTTGTTTGCCCGACAAATAGATACATGTTTACCATAATTTACTGTTTTATTTGGGTGATGATGATTTTATGAGCCGATTGGCTAGCCGCTTGGCTTTTTCTTTTTATTTTTGAGATCAGAGGGCCTGTATGGCAATTTCGGGATTTTCCCGGTGCTCCCGGTGCAGGGGAGGTTATGGCGAAATTTTTCGAAAATTTAGGGTGTTAGCCAAATTTTTGAAAAATTTGAAAAGTTCTTAGAAACTGAAAAGTTGAAGAACTTAAGCCGTAGTCAAAATAATGGAAGTTGAGTTGATTTGTTAAACAACTTTCGGCTTCGTTCCTTTTCGGCTTCCATTGTTATGTTCCTTTTCGGCCTTTGATTTAGAGAAGATTAGAATATCATCAATAAAAACCAGAACAAATTTATTCAATTAAATCACACATTGAAATGATTAGAAAATAGTTAGAAAAATATACTTGTGCATTATATATGTTTGAACAGGAAATTGGATAGCTGTTGAGTAAAGATTTTATTTGCGTGCCCGACAAACAGGTAAACCTTAATGAGTTGGATGCGAAATATTATTATATCAACTCCTGTGAATGCCATTGGATGTGGAGTGCTGGTTATTCTGTGTGAAATAATAAACATCGCCATAGGATAGCAACAATTAATTTTGAACTACATTACATGGCATACTTCTGGAAGATAGGCATACTTCATCATATACCACATAAGCATTCAGAGCTTGTGTGACGAGGTGGAAGATTTACCATACGAGCGAGAGGCTTGTATGGCGATGACTATATTTTACAAGCTGAACTGATGACTGATATGGACTATTTAAATTGTAACGATAAAAATTGCCAGATTAATAAAAACCCCACACGGGTCTAGAGTTGACAATAATCACGTCTCTCTAGTTATTAGATACGGCACATGGACTATTTATTTCCCACATGGGACGAGGTGACGAGGATTTATCCCCTGGAGCATTTAAAATACACACTCCCTCAGGCTTTGACAGGGTGATGAGAATTTATTCTCTGGAGTTATTATCAATACACGCTCCCCTGTAAACACCAGAATATATCACTATAAATATGTGTATGCATATTAGGATTTATTGGGTACCTAATACGGCCCAATAAATTTCCAAACCTCTCCCCGTACAAATGAGGTTATGGCGAAATTTTTCGAAAATTCCGGGTGTTAGCCAAATTTTTGAAGAATTTGAAAATTCTCAGAAACAGAAAAGTTGGAGAATGGAAGCCAGATCGAACGTAGAGTTGATTAATCAAACCACTTTCGTCTTTGTTCCTTTTCGGGGACGAAAAGTTTTAAGTGGGGGAGATTGTAACAACCCGGAAATGCGAGCCAGTTTAAAAATTTTATTTTGGCAATTTTAGCGAATTTTGAACAATTAAAATGAACTATTTTAAATAATAATGACGGAAAATTTAATTTGAATAGAATTCGAACGTATATATTATATACGTCGTCGTTAGAATATAAATAATTATATATAATTATAAATAGAATTGAAAATGGCGCGGTAGTTCGATAATTTGATTTCAAACTTCAATTGAATGTACCGGGTGCAAAACAATCCGGATTTTAGTGAAACTAAAAATAATAGAATCTAATTGGGAATATCTTTCCAACGAATCCGAAAAATCGAAATTTCATAGCGGGGGTCAAAAGATATATCCAGTTGAAATTCCAGAATAGTCGCTATGGAATTCAGGCCCTTAGAAATGGGAATTTTGCAAACAACCTCGGATTTCGACGAAACCATTTTTGTTAGATCCGTGATGTCAAGTTATTGCAAGATTCCAAATGTCATAATTTTTCAAATCAATATGTCAGCGTGGCAAAGGAAAACGTGTTTGACCAGTTTCAATTGATTTTAATCGACTGGAAAATGGACATATTTCTAACGGTCTCAGAATTCGACGAAACTAGTTTTGTTAGGACCGTATCGTCAATACGAAGCTAGAAAATATTTTTCTGGAATTTTTAGAGTTCGTATGTGACCCCGGTAAATTGAAATGCGCGTTCAAATTCAATATATAGAGTTATATGTTGATTTTAACGGAAACTGATCGAAACGGTCGAATCAGCCTACGATACATATCTCATTGTGTTCGGAATAAGGGTGAAAGGCTATGAACGACAGGCGGTGGGCCTCGTTTAGAGGTCGTATGAAAAAGCCAACTTTTTGTAAATTAAATAATTAAAATAATTAAAAATAAAATTCCCCCTTCTCTCTTCCTTTTTAACTTCAGGCCCCCCCACATTTTCGATTCATTCGGAAAATAAATAGAAGAAAGAGCAGACGGCGGGGAGGAAAGCCGCCGCCACGGCCACCAGGGGCGGCGCGCCTCTGGCGCCGCCATCCAGCAGGAACCCCCCCTTCCTCTTCTTCCTCCCTTCTCCCCCTTCTCCCTTCTTTCTCCACTGGAGCCTCACCCGACCTCCCTGAAACGGCATCGCCCCTTTCTTTTTTTCCCTGCCTCGCCACCACCTGCAGCACCGCCACCGGCCTCCAGTCCCCCTCTCCGACCCTCCACACCCTCCATTCCCTCTCCTCCTCCGATTTTAGACCCTCACCGAACCCAAATTAAATCCGCCGCAGTCGCTTGAGCCGAGTCCTCTGGCCAGCGAACCCTCCGCCGCAACCTCCGCCTCTTCCTCCACCGTCCAGCGATTCGCTCCTCCAATTTACGGTGAGTGTTTTGTTTATTTGTTTTATTTATTTTAATTTAGCTAGTTTAAATATAATAATATGATTTTTATAATGTAGAGTAATAAAGATGTGATCTTTATAGAAGTAGCAATATAAAAATATAATTTTTGTACTATAGAAAGAATAAAAATTTAATTTTTATAAAGTAGAATTATAAGAATACGATTTTTATATTGTATGGATAGAAAAGGCGAAATCTTTATAATAGAAAAGTCGAAATCTTTATATAGAGAATAGCGATGTAAAAATAGAAATTTTATCTATATAATAGCGATGTAAAAATAGAATTTTTATCTATATAGTAGCGATTTTAAAAATAGAATTTTTATCTATATAGTAGCGATGTAAAAATAGAATTTTTATCTATATAGTAGCGATGTAAAAATAGAATTTTTATCCATATGGAGTGATTATAAAAATATGATTTTTATATACATAGTAACAATATAAAAATGTGATTTTTATATATGTAGTGGCTACGGGCAACGAAAGTGACAAAAGGCGAGAACAGCGATGACTTCTATATAAGAAGAGTCGAGGCGTTTGGATTAGCTATTGGTGAGAACTTCTCATTTTAAATTTCTTTTTCTAGTTATATATATATATATATATATATATATATATATATATACTAGGATGCAGACGGTGCTTAGCAGCACCCGACACCCGTCGTCCACAGACCATGGACGGCATGTTTGTTTGATTGATGTGTTGTGAAAATTGATTGTTTTATGGAATGATTGAATAATAAAATATTCTTGTGTTGAAAGGAAATAAAATATTTATATAGTTAAAAATATTTTATCGTTAAAAATATAATTTTTAACGTGAATGTGAATAAATAAATAATAATAAACAAATCGGCCGATTTGTTTATATACACTTATTTGACTGATATTGATTGGGATGATAAATTTTACACATCGCCCAACTGCACAAATAAACATATGTATCTGTTGATTTGAAACCCCACACGGGTGTTGGGTTGGCGCACACTAATCCCAATTATTTCATTGTATGTCGATCGATTGGTCGACAGATTATGTAAGCGTTGATTGTTTATATTTGATGCTTATGCAGTTGTGTGGTGCACCTTGGATGACGGTTGATTGTTTATCATTTCTATTATATACATGTGTTGTATGGGATCCATATAATTAACATTATATGGTGATTGATTGGGCCTCATTCCAATTGGGAAAATAATGAATATTATAAAAGGAAATTCATGTGTTGAATATAAAAATAGTCGTGTGTTGACAGTACTCATGTGTTGAGATTGGTCGTGTGTTGAAAGAAATATAGATTCATGTGTTGAATAGAATAAATATTCATGTGTTGAATAGAATAACGAATTTATTGAAATATATAAAATCGTGTTGATTAGATTTGCGCTATTTTGACGTGAACGATATTTATATCGATTATATTCGTTTTTATAATGAATATAGAAAAGATAGTGATTTCAAAATATAACATTTTGAAAATATTATCATTTAATAGGAATGATATGAAATATTCAATTTTGATTAGAAATTGAATATAGAGTTGAAATGGTTTTGAAAACGAATTTAAAACGATTTACAAAATACGTTATAAAAGGAAATCGACGAAATATATATAATATATATATTATATATATATATAATGGCCTGAATAGAACACGCCGCGCCGCGACAGTTCGTGAATTTCGACCATTGACTTCGAATTGACGTTGCGGGAGATCTGACCGTCGGATTCTCCTAAAACCGGAACCGTTGGGTTCGTATCGAAAAGAGCTTTGCAATGAATATTAGAAATTTGAAATCTAATTGTTGGATTTGGAATTATGTCCAAATCAAATTTGGAAAAGGTCGATGTAAGTGTAGTTCGATGGCCGTTGATGGAAATCGACTGTACGGGCCTTGATAAAATTATTAAAAATATCAATAATTTGTGTAAAATCATAATATATGAATTGGAAAGAACTGGGAGGAAAATTCCACATTTGAAAGGATAAAAATATATTTTTGGTCGAAATGAACTAATTTCGAACTAGAATTAAAATCAAGTTATTTTTTAAATAAATAAATTGAATTTGAAAGTGATTTTAAAAATAATCAATATTCCCAATACGTGAATTGGACTGCAGTTGGATCAAAATGATCATTGGAATATTTCGATGTTGTATTTCGTGACTATACAGATATTGTTATGGGAATTTGAAAGATATATTTTGTATCGTTATTTCCAATACGATATTTGTTTGTTTCAGGATTTGATATTGAATATAAGCCGGTATATTTTTTATTTAGAGCCTTGTATTTAATATCAAATGTGATTTTGGGTTTGTCGTGAATGGTGTCTTCATTAACACTGTTCTTAAGCCCAATAGAGAAAAAGATTAAATCTTTCTATTTAGATTTAATGAAGTGTATCAATTAAATAATATTTAATTGGAATTGAATTTGAATTGGTTTTTGGGTTTATCGTGAGCGGTGTTTTGAACAACACCTGTTCTTTAACCCGATTAACAACAAAATGTGGTTTTTGGGTTTATCGTGAATCGTGTTTTAGATGACATTGGTTCTTTAACCCAGTTAAAGACAGGATATTGATTTTTGAAAAGTTTAAAACTAAGTGGAGTTTTAATGAATCTTTAATTTGATTGAAATGTGAATTGATAATCTAAATTATCAAATCTGAAAGGTGATCGAGAATGGTGTACCACCAGTTTTGCTCCAAAGCGATAGTTAAGTCTTTTATTAGATTTGAACGTGAAATGGTAATTAATTTTACCGATAATACTGTGATGTTAGATATAGAGTAGTACCAGTTTTGCTCCAGGGGATGAATAGGTTGGGATTGGGAAATAAAACAAATAATTACTTCGGTGTGGTTCGCTAATCCCGACTAGTTTGAAATGATATCCAAAGGAAGATTAAAGAATAAATTTAGAAGAATTTATCTTGGATAAAATTAATGGGAACCTATTCCCTAAGAATGTGATTTTGTGAATAAAAGAATATTTGGAATTGGAATGAGGCGTTTGTTGTGTTTGTATAACATTTGTTTATCATATACGTGGGTTATTCAAAAAGGCCGGGTTTATACCCATTCTGAATAACCGATTCGACGAGATGTCGAAGATGAAGACGGTGGTTGAAGACCGGAAGTCTTCACATCATTTGGGTGATTACTGATGATCTTGATTGGGCTGTACACCCAAGACGAGGGAAACAGTTGGTGATCGTCCAGACGTACTTGGAGATGGATGGATATGCGAGGAAAGTGCCTCCGGTTTCGTTCAGACTCAGAACGAACTTGTAAATGGACTATGTGTCTGACATTGGATTTTATTCTGTGTTGATTGATCTCTATTAAATATACATCTGTTTGGCGGCGGAGAATTTATTCTCTTGCTTAACGCCCTTCTCTGAGACGTACAAGCTCAGACGTTGTATATCAATGGACATCAGTCGCATGGAGTGAATTGCCAGTGTGGCACGCGTAAGTGGTAATTGACCAGGGCTTCTGTTGAAAAGCAAAGCCTTGTGGTTGATGATCAAAGAACGGCCTGTGTGGCGTAGCTTTGTGTACAACGTGAATTCGCGAGCTTCACACCTCGGTATGAGTCAAAAAGGGGAGACGGACCGCTGGGAGAGCACGACGTTTCTTTCTAGCTAGGGTGGTGTCAGTGACCTACCAGCCCTGACATTTATATACTTTTCACCTGTGTGGTTGTTGGAATGCGAGGCACCTCGGATATAGGTCTGTAAGGACCGCGAAACGTGTGTTCAGGAGTAACTAATCCTCCAAAGTTAGGTGAGGACCGGCCCAGCCGATTCCAAGGATCAAAGTGGGGTCCTGAGACATTTGCTAGAGTGTCTCGAACGGAGAGGAGCTTGCCCGCTGCCTCGACTCATGATGGAATCCAATTTCCAATACGTGTATTTCGGTTTTATTTGTAGAGCCTAGTATGGCGACATAGTGGGATGGGGCGCTTATGCCGTCTATGATTTATATTTATGATTGAAATTGTTTTGACACTATACACCTATAATAATATCAAATAATGTGTCTTAAACGTATCAAGCATTCTTTGGTTGTTATTAGGTAAAAACCCTATCCCCCAGCTTGCATTGCATTGTGTGATGGGGCCTGTGTCTTATAACAGCTTCATTTTTCTTTATTTAGCATTGCGCTGTTTGTTTTATGCACTGGTATTCTTGGGAGGAAACCCGATCCGTGTTATGCGGCGTGGTCCCTTGATTTACCTAACTTTAAAAATAAATATTAATAACTGTTTTAGTTCTCACACCAGTCACATGACTGACCTGGAGTTTATTGTTCTAACCTAAACTCTGGGTGCACCTATTTTCCACACGGGCAGCTAGTAGTTTTGGTTTTGCAGATTTATATTCACAGGATCCTGATTTACAGCTGGAACGATGCTCGAAAAGCTCTGTATCCGTGCATTATTTCTAGTTGTGCTTTTGTATTATTTTCCGCTGCGATGTATTTAAATGTAATTTAAATCTCTGATATTTGTTCAATGTAATTTATTCATTTATACTCTGTATATTCTTGTATTTAATGGAATTGTTGTAATCAATGAAATGTTCTTCCATCTGCGTTCTGATTCGTCTTGTCCTCAACGCAATCCGGGCTTTCCTTCACGGGGGAGTTTGGGTCGTGTCAATAACAAATTACAAATACGTGCTCTCATATATATACACTCAAACTAAATCTAGGGTATTACTAACCCCATCTCAATTGAGTTACACCACAAAGTCAAAGTTATCACTAAACCAGTGGCTCTGATACTAATTGTAACAACCAAGAAAATTTCAACTCTCGAATTTCTGACAATAATACATAAACTCTATATTATCTGCCAAAAATCCAAGTATCGAATCCCAGATTGTTAATAGAAGGAAGTTAGAGGGTGAGAGAAGATAGAAAGAAATATTAGAATAAAAGAAAAAGAAGAACACATCAGAATCTCACAGCGGAACGAATAAATATAATATATCAAATTTCTTTATATAAAAGAAATCTGTATATACATACCAATCATCAGAGTACATCATGTATCTATCGCAGCGAAAATAAATTTTATATATCTAACGATGAACCATACTGCTTTTAGCTTCTGAACTCCAAGCGGAACCTAACCTGGAAATATAATCAGTCTGACCCGAGCACATTTGAGGCAAAGCAAAATTCACCCGGATCAATCTAGAATACTTTCAGTGATAAATTCATAGCACAAACAACTTGTTTAACTTTGAAAATTTTCTTTTTGAAAGAAAAGGATAATAGTAAGACCAGCCTACACATAAACACAGACGATTTTTACCTTATTATAACACAAAACATTTTTGCAATCAACATCTTTTTGATATTATAATAATGTTTATCAAACCATAATTAAATAATAATCTAGCATAATGCTTGCATCTCACGCACTACATATATAGTATACAATCAAAAACCTCGGGCGCTTGTTGGAGAATGGATTTTCCTAGCAAGGTATAGGACTATCTTTCCTGCAATGTACCTCCAGAGATGAATACATTGAGGTTCAACAAGAATGTCTTGCAACGGCTACACATGACCGACCCCTCATTTCTCTTGAGAGTACTAAATATATCGTTACCACGGTTAGGGGCCAGCCAACCGAACTGATAGCATACGTATACAGAAAAAAAGGAACAAGCGAAGGCATTTGATTTCTCCAGATCAGGTAATGATATACCCTTTTAATGGATGCGACCCATATAGCCATGTTGCCTACTAAATTTTGTGCCATTTCCCAAATGACGAGGCTTGATGTCACGTTTTTCTTAATAGCAACTCTATTCACTTTGAATGCCACATCGTCAGATCCGCTAAATCACTAAATGACGTCCACAAATACACTCTGGGTGTTATGCAAGAGAATTTCTCTGTCGCCAAACTTAGTATATTTGTAAAAATCAACGTACATGATTCTTAAGGAAATACTCTGTTAGACATTCGTCCATACAAGTCAACCAGGAATAGGATGAACAGAAGGCACTCTCCTAACGCATCCTAGGAATCACCCTATCTCAGTTGCGAGTAGTCCTTGCAATCCGTAGATTTCAATCATGACAGAATCACTGCCGAAATATCTCTAGGGATCATCTAGAGAAATTCAACAAGTACTTCTTCTGCTCATGAAGATTTATGGTCTTCAATGCTCCATCTTTGCCCCTACAGATTAGTTTTGTACGCAACGTTGATTCAAAGTGGTTTTGGGTCTAGTTCTCATCCCGATCTCTTCGAATCAACACATCAAAAAGGTCCAATAATATTTCATTGATAGTTTGGTGTTTTAACTATCAATCTCAAACAGCACGGTCGAGTATATTGGCAGCTCAGGTCTTATTGTTCAAAATCATTCATTAAACTCCTTATTGATCCTTAAAATCATTTGATCAATTTAAAATCAATTTCATTTTCTTACCTCGACTAATCATTTTTATTCCGAGAATTGGATTCAATATCCATATTTATCAAATTTTGCTTCCCTCGATTACATCTACCGTATCGCTACCTTTCTATAAACTAATTTCATTACCTTAACTTTGGAAATATCAACAAATATAAATCTTATTTATCGACTCCTTATATGGGCCTTCGAAGGTCAAATCATACATTACTTTTTTTAAATCAAATAGTCTGGTTTATATTTTTGATCTCCCAACTAAACTGGTATTGCAAATTTAATTTCAAAAGCTCGCAATTATCGTTGCAATTATATTTTAGATCCCATAACTAACCTTGCAAAAATCCTTCCTTGGAAATAAAATAATTTCAACAAATTCCCTTTATTTTCGTCATTTGAACATGATCTTTCGTATTTACCAAACTTCGTTTTGCCGAAATTACCATATTTATATAAAACCTTTCTTATTTCCTTCACTTGGGAATAATACGTTATTTTCCAAATTTGTTTACCTTTCCTTTTATTTCAGAAAATATCGATATATATCATCTCCCCAATGGCATAAAACCAATTATAAATTTGTTTATGGACCAAAAGCACTGTCAAATATACATTGTTAGATTTTAAAAGCTAATAATCTTATTTATATTCCAAAACCTCGCAAAAGGCGTTGCAATACTATTTACCTTTCAAATCCCACCTTAGCATGGCAAAAATATTTATCTTTCAATAATAAACTAATCTCTGCATCATTTACCATTACAACTAATATTATTCCTTGATAAGTGAATCCGTTCAAGTTGGGGTATTTTACTTACCTCTCATACCTTGATTGACAACATTCTTATCTTAGAATAGATAACAGTCTTAATTTAAAAACAATCTTACTTATAATTTTCACAAATCTAGTTTTCTTATTAAAAATATCGTTTTGTAAAACCATATCCTTGTTATTTGATCTTAACCGGTTATGACCATTTTTAATCAATATTTAACTACTTATTTTAACCTCGTTGTACGATTCCATTTTTATGTAATGATGTTACAGTAATCTGTTTATCAAATATTTTACCTAAACAATTAATATTATTCATCCTTGTCCTTCCGACATTTATCTTTTCGTTTGAACGCAATTCTATTTGTTAAGAAAATATCTCGTTCAACTTGAGTTTTAAACTTCCCCTTTTGTAAAATTCTTCACTTTGGATCTTTTATACAACTCCCTTTATAACATGGAATACGATAACCCATTTCCTAACACTTTCCCAAAACCATTTTATATCGTGTTATAGAAATAAATCTTAATAAGAACCCATTTTTCAATTTCTAAAACTGTTAAAATTCATTCATCTTTGCTCCCTCGACATTTCCTTTTGATTTAAACCATTGTACTTAATTCAATTAGTAACAATTCTACTAAAATTTACTTCTTTATTTTTGATTTCCTTTTTAAAACTCTTCCCATGACAATGGACCAAATTTTACAAATATTCGATTAATTATCATTATAACTCAGTTATCTTCCTAAATGAATTTCCTTTAAGAAGCAATCACTTTTATATGATAATGTACTTTCTTATTTACTGAAGTAAAAGTGATTTGCTTCCCTATTAACAAAACAATTTGGTTGATCACTTTTTAAATAAAAAAACATTAAACCATTACTAACTATGTTATTAATCTTTAAAGCATCGTTAATTAAAAGATAAATTATATTTAAGAAATATTATTAAACTTGAATAACCATTTATCTTATTTTTAACTGAAAATAAAATAAAATAAATAACCTCTTTTAAATCAAACCGTTGACTTAGTCAAATTTAAACGTTAGTTAACCTGTTAACTGATTTCAATTAATTTTTCTTCTTAAATTAGTATAATTAATCTGATAACATTTCTTAATTGTTTTCTTTAAAACAATTATTTAAAACATTAACCCGTTGGTTATTTATTGCCTTGTTAGCTTATAAAATTTATTTACTCTAAAACTTTTATTTTATAATCATTTTATAATTCTGTTATAAAAACCAATTTATAAATATCGATTTATTTCTAAAACTTCATTTGTATATAAAATATAATTGGAAAACTTTCTCGAGTCATAAAATAATTTTTGTAACTTTAAATATGTCAATTCGCCTTACTGCAAATCAACATATTAACAAAAAGCGAATTTCAGACCATTTGCCGCCAATCCCTCAATCAATACCGTTTATTGATTTAAATAACTACAACGATGAATTTTAGTACAATGTCAACATTCAAATATGTTTTAAGGTCAATGGGGTCCAATCAGTTCATATATAAACAATATAAAAATAAATAGCACATATAATATTTAAGGAATTCGGTCAGATTCCTCCAACCTGTCCTCCCCTGCATCACAGTTCATTATAATATTTTATAATAATATTGAAATTTCAGCCAATACCCTTCAAATGATGTGAATATATTTAACATCAACCAATAGCAGACAAATAGCATCCAAGGCAATCAATCAAATAATTTATACTATCAGTGATTAAATTATAATTATATGGATTTATCACATTATAGCTAGAATTGCAAAAACGTGTGCGAGTTAACTCACCGTTTGTTATCCGATTGTTGATTTCAGCATTGTTTCATTTAATTTGAAAAAATCGTTTAAATTAAATGAAAACTCGACAGTGCAGTGTTTTCCCTGCAATCTCAATGGAACTGGTCTAGCGCAATTCTGATAACATACGGCAAGTTATCATTATCACTGTTTGTATATGAATTTAAAAAAGTTAATTAAGTAGTTAAAATATTTAATTCTCAAATGATTATTTTTACCGCTAATGAACCATTACTTCACGCGCGTTTCCTCCCTCTAACCCTTGAATACACGATCCGCTGCTTTAAACACCTGATGCCATCTCGTTCCTCTACGTTTTGTTCCTGTTTCCATTCAGGCAATTCGAATATGTTCTTTCATTTTTCTTATATCGGGCCCAAATCCTTTTTATATATATATAATTAAACTACGCAGGCCCAACCCATGTTATAAGCCCACATCATGATTCACCCACCTCACTGTAGTTTTCTTCCCCAATTGGTGTACAGTAACTTCACGTAAAACCTTCCCAACATTTTACCCTTTTCTGACATTGACAGACCGTCCCGTTCCACCTCCGGAGATAGCCTAACTTCCACCGTGTCTTCAACGTCCAACTTGCCACACCCCCGCTTACAATTAATACACTACAACAGGGAACCCATGAATTCCCTCCTGTTTGCAAACCACCGCTGATGCTGATGATCTTTGGTTCGCCGACCCAGCGTCGCCTTCGCGCTTCGTTATACGACCTCCACCTGGAACTTGCGCCTCCTCGAATAACGATCCTCTCGCCACCATCCTTCTGACCTTCGACCAAACTGAGCTCGCGGGGCAGCACTGACGTATTTGAGGTGCTCGGCTTGGATTAGAGGTGGCGAAAAACTGTGATGAGCTGCGTTTCAACTAGTGAAGGAAGCTCCATTTGTGTATGTATTGAGATTCAGCACATTTGTATTTTTAAATTTGCAAAAGAAAATGGAGAGTTCGATTTTCATTTTGCCGAGAAGAATGAAATATTGTTTTGGCGAGAAGAAGAGAAGCAGACAATAACATACAGAAGAGAAATTAAAGGATAAGAATAACGTAAATCCAATGGTACATCATAGATTTGTGGCGTAAGAGCATCTCCATTGGTTCAAATTCAGCTCGTAATATTAAGGTAATTGCACCCAGTGGTGCAATTAAGACTGAATATGAAGGCCTCGATTCAGAATCCAATTCAGGATCCTGAATCGGATCCTGGCGCCTGCACTACAGGCGCTAGGATCCGACCCTTCTTCCACCACTTGAGGTGAAAAAAAGAGAAAAAAAATGGCGTGAGGTGGGGGGGGGGGGGGGGTTTGCGCCAGAATCCTGACGCCTGTTGCAGGCGCCAGGATTCTGGCGCCTGTGTTGCAGGGGCCAGGATTCAGGCGCCTGGCGCCTGCGTTACAGGCGTCAGAATCTGGCGCCTGTAATGTAGGCGCCAGACCACTGGCGCCTACAGCCCAATTCAGGGCTGAATATTCAGTGGGCTGAATATTTAGCCCTGAATCCACTGGAGATGCCCTAAGTGGGCTTAGGGTATGGTAGCTGCACGTATTGGTCTAGGGCGTTTTTATTTGATTAGACTGATCAGCTAAAATTTAAATATTGAAATGACGAAAGATTTTTTTCTTTCGAATGACTAACGATTTTTACGGTTAATTTTATATGGTATCTCTATTTTTTGTTACCATTAAATATATGTAATGGTAAACACCAACTTCAAACTCAACGAAAATGAATATATGATTATGTCTTAACATTCCGGTCCCAACGAAACTGATTTCATTAAAAACGAACTTCGTTTGTAAAAAAGGTGAATTTTATTTGCAATTTATTCATCGGTTCACATTTAAATTTCATCCACCGACAAAACAGCTCCAACTGACTCCAAACTAGAAATCTAGCAATACCTAGTGATACGTTTTCCAATAAAATTTGTTTCATCAAAAAATGGAGGTTGTTTAGAGAACAATTATTTCTAACACTTGTTATAATATCCAAAGCAATTAAATTAAATAATAATAAATTATTATTTCCATATATATATATATATATATATATCCAAATAATTTATCACCTCAAATTCAACCGATATGGATTTATAGCTCCATGTTACCATTTCTGAGTTAAACAATATTCGAATTATATCGAAACCCTTTTATAATTTATTAAATAAACATTATCGTTTATAAACGATTTCCGTAGCGACCATTTGAAAATTTGATTTGGACATAAAACAAAATCTACAAAATGAAAACTCGATTTTTCTCTTTCATTAGAAAATTATTATCATATAGATTGGGATGTTTTTTATTTCGAAGAAATCTGACTTATTTTGGACCCTATATAACTATTTAAAGTTCAAAACTTAATATTATGAACTACTGCGCCGCTGTAGTTTGTTTTATAATATAATTAAAAACTAAAGTTTAATCGTCATTTAATAAATGAATTCACTATTATATTTCCAAATAAATATTTAAAATAAAATAAAACAGATATCTGACTACCAAAAATACGGGATGTTACACATTTATATGTGTTACAACTATGTTGCTAATTTAAATAAATTAATTAAGGCTTAGGATAGGTATGGTGATGAGGTGTCCACCTATGTGTATTCATGCATGAAATGATTCTTATGATAAAGCCATGTAGTCATGGTTGTGTAAGGTGTGCATGTCATAAGCTTTAAAGGAAGAACATGTGTACATGAGGAAAATTTCTATTATGCCCTTGAAACTATCATATATAAGGAGGGCCAAAGCTCCAATATCCTTCATACTTCAACCTCATCTACTCACGTTCTTCTTCTTGTTTCACCTTTCGCATTTCTTTGCATTTCCTGTAAATGGAAATCATACGTTTTTATCCATTCAAAAATCAACATTTCCAAATCCACTGATTTTTAGCTGATATAATGTATGTGAAAGTTGTCTGGATCGTCGTTTCTGATTTTTAGAAATTGACAGATTGAAATTTCATTGGTTAATGGAAGAGATATTGCAAATTTACAGTAAACTGGAAATTTGTGATAATAATTTCGAAAAATCATATCTCTCAATCCGCTTCGAATCGCTCGATGTCGTCTGCGCTATTACGATCACCAGATGATGTGGTATTTTTCATGCGAAACTGGGACGATTTTGTATCGTTGATTGGAAAAGTCGAAATCTATGGTTGGAGTTTGACGGAGGTAGAAGCAACGATGGATGAATAAGAGATTGGTGTTGTGATGAGATTGGAGAGAGCTTCGGCAAAATTTGGTGAAGATCAGCCTTTAAATGTAGGGTGCGACACATATGGATGACATGGTCTCTGTACAGCAGCTCATGGCATAAAGTGGGTTCGCATTTTAAATGAGAAGGCCGAAATTCGAATGACGGGGTGCAGTGAGACGATGGGAGGAAGAGAAGTTCGTCGGTGGTCGCGGATTGAAGAACGATGGAGTTTCAGAGTGTGCACCGTGCACGAGTGTGCACAAAATAATGGGTTCCAGTATTGAAACCATGGTGAGAGGAAGAAGAAGAAATGGGTGTAGGCCGGATTTTGAACGTGAAGAGAAAATGGGCCTTAGGCCAATTAATTGGTTTGATTTAATTTATTATTTAGCTTTAATTTAGTTTAAACTTTAAACATTAATATCTCACTCGATTTTAATCCGATCAACTCGCAGTTGGGTCCTTAGAACCGTATCGGAAAATAGAACACAGTGGTATATAATATTGGTAATTTTTTTAAGTATTAATTATAATAAAAAATAAAATAAAATGTCTTTATATATGAATATATATAACGAATATTGTTATTTATTTAATTCCAATATATGTAAATTAGCAGAAAAATCACAAATCGCTAATAGAAGTGGATTGGAAGCAGTACGAGTAGCGGTGGCAGTGTTCATTGGTCTGTTCGTCCTGGTAATGAAGATGTTGGAGCTATTATGGTGAGAACTCCTAATTTAAATTATTTAAATTGGTAGTGATTGAATAACTATAATTAGTTGTGGTTAATTAAAATTAGTTAGTGATAATTGGTTGGATATGGATGTTATTGTTTGAATGGATGTACATGTAACTAGATAACACACTGAACACTGATAAGCGTTGTTGACCGTAACGCTCGTGCAGAGCTAAAATGTTTGTTCATTGTGATTATAATTCATGTTCATCTAATTTATATGGTTGTTTTATGATTGCATGAATTCACTCACACACTGTAGTTATGGGATTATATAGGTGATTGATTTTATCTCCTTTTCATATAAATGAAGATTGATTTTCAAATGTTAAAATATTATTTTCATTTTAATTCGAAATGCGATTTTGAAATTGGAATGTGATTTTAAAAATATATGTTTATGTATATAAATATATCGGTGATGTCTTTTTACAAAATATTATAATATAATAATTATATATATGTACCAGAACGTTCAAGGATGACAGAGAGGATAGTGTCTGGGCTTGGGTTCGGAAAATAAAGTTTCCTGCTCTCTCTCGCTATCAAACTGATCCAACAAATGGGATGGTTAAAATCTAATTTGAAATAAAATTTGAAACTGTTTTTCCAAATGAATTGGAAATACAAATTCAATTTGAAAAGGATTTGAACGATTTATATTTAAATCGTTATATGGCGTGAATAGAATGCGCTATGGTGTAACAGTTCATAAATATCGGTTTAATTTTCAAATGGTTATAAGTTGATTGTTTGAAATCGGTTTGACTTGAAATAAGAAATGTTGGATTTCAAATGATATCACTTTTGAATTGAAAAGGAATTTTCAAATTCCAACATATGATTTTTCAAGTTATATTCAAAATGAAATTGGAAAAGGTCGCTATACATGTAGTTCGGCAACCATAATGGAAAAATCTAGTAAAATGATTTTATAAAAATTATTTAAAAATCCAGAAAAATATGATATTTTATTATTAAAAAGTAATTTGAATTAAAATATGTGAATTTGGATTGATTCTGGATCTATTTGGTTAAATAACCATTTCGTAGCAATTTTTAGTAATGCTTTCAAAGTTATTAAACTATTTCTTTGAAATGATTGGAATTAGAAGATTTGAAACCATGAACCATTATGAAAAAGGACTTTTTAAATGTATTGGGAGATTTTAAAAGAGGTTAAAATTAATGGTATGAAGTTTATTTAAATTATAAGTAAGATATGATAAGTTTGAATTTAAAAGGAAATAAGTTGGGATGGAATTGGTTCTCATATATTCGATATAGAATCCTAGGTTTGGACGAATACTATCATAATTAACAAACCATATTCACGTCCAAATTCTGATGGTGTTTGCCCATTTTGGGGAATCAATGTTAAATATAAGTCGATTAAAGTCTATTTAAACTTATATTTGAATTATCAATCATTTGAATTATCATAAATGAGGATTTAAATCCAAATTAAGGTTGAGTGGTTTTTGGATACCTAAGGAAAGGGATAATGATGAGTAAATGGATTTTATTTTTGGAATATAAGGTTGGAAACGAATATTGGATTTCAAGAAAAGGTTTAAACGATAATAGGGTTTATTTTGGAATTGAATCCAACCTTAAAATGAAATGAATTGATAACGATTTAGGAAGGAGATTTGAATTGAGAAACTTGTATAGTCCATAGCTACTAATTTTAAAGTATGCTTATTACTTGGAAATACCGGGATTGAATATATGTTCGAAAACCATTCCAAGTAATAATACGACGTTATGGAGCAAATCAATACTTGGAAAATGATGAATGAAGACTAGGATTCTTTGAATTGATTGCTGATGTTTCGTTTGGGTTGATCCCCCGATACGAGGTTATAAGTGGCATGCGGTTTGAATATATTTGAAGATTTTCGGATTGATGTTTCGTTCAGACCTAGAACAAACATGTATGGATTGTGTGTCTGACATTGTAATTGATTGCGTAGCACTGATCTCTGTTAAATATATATTTGCTTGGTGGTGGAGAATTTATTCTCTTGCTTAACACCCTTCTCTAAGACGAATGAGCTTAGAGGTTATTTATTGATAGAAATCAGTGATGCATTGTGAATGGACAATGTGACATACTTAAGTTATTGATGATCAAAGGATGGCTTATTTAAGCGTAGCTCTTTGTATAGTGTGACCTCAGCAAGCCTCACAAAACGGTAAATGGTTAAAAATGGAAAGACGCAGCGAGGTTAAGGGTTGTCATATCCTTCTAGATAAAAGGTGTACTATGTTATGGATCTCATGTATTGACCTATGTGGATAACTTCTATTTATATGGATTTTGATGTTGCGAGGCCTCGGTTTAAGGGTTGGTAATGACCGAGAAGTGATATACTCAAGCGTGCTCTAAGTTACCCAGTTAAGGGGTAACCCGACCTCGTGTTGGCAGAGAGCCAAATTTGGTTCTCGGGGAATCCCTCTAGAGGCGTACCCATCGGTTCGGCAAGGAAGTTCCTTTGCCTAGTCATTTGTTGGAAATCCAATTTCCACTACGAGCCCGTACGATTTTAGTTGTATAGTCTGCTATCCGCAGAATTGTCAGTATAATGGGATTGGGCATTATGCTGGCTAGAATTTATACAATTATTTGCGAAATTGTTTTCACACTATGCACTAATAATAAATTCAGAGGATTTTCACGTATCAAGCATTTTTGACTATTATAAGGAGAAACCTCGCCCCTATGAGCGTTTGCATTGTGTGTGTGCCGCGAGGCCTTATGGTAGTTTCATTTTCCAAAAGTCATTGTGGATTTCTATGCACGGGAGTTCATTTGGAGTAAACTCGTTCCGCGTTAGCGGTGTGGTCCGTTGAATTACCCAACTTTAAAATGAATCCTACGTAACAACTTCTTTGAGTTCTCACATCAGTCTCACAACAGTCCCACAACTGGCACGGGCAACCTAGTAGTTTGGTTTGCAGAGTTAGCTTTGAAGTTGGTTGGAGCAGGCTTCTGGTTTTAGCTGGAGCTATATGTTTTGGAGCATTCACATTCTTCCGCTGAGTTAGTATTTCTTCCGCTGTGAAATCAATGTACTCTGATGTATTCCTTCTAACTCTGATGTTATATTATGACAATGAAATAAAAAGTTCTATTATTTTTTTGTGCAAATATGTAAGTGCCCATAACTATCCGTCTTTATGAACGGTTTAAGTTGGTTTAATTACCGACGAGAACTTAGCAAAAAGCCGGGTCGTTACAGAATTGGTATCAGAGCTTTTTTTATACAAAGCAATTGGTATGACATATTTGAACAAAAATAAGGACTCATTAGAGTTGTGATATCTCGTTAGAGATAGGGTTGAATACACTAGAATGAGATTTGGGAATATTGCGCTTGAGAGAGCATCCTTTACCATAAAATCAATGTGTTTTTGAATTATAATGTAATTCATGAATCAAAATTAATTTATGGAAATATTAGAGACATTCCTTTAACTCATGAATTTATAGGTATTTGTAAATTTATATGGTAGAGAATATCTTAAGTATGTGAGATCCTTAAAAGGAAATTAAGGGAATGTTAGATTGCAGTGGTATTTAAATAAAATTCAGTTGCCAATTTTAATAACCTATTAATAAATTCTGGGTCGGTAAATAAGAATAAGAATGACCCAGGTTAGGTGAATTTAAGTCCCTTGATTATTTGAATAGATGTTAGAATACTTTGGGTAAGGAATTCAAAGTATGAATATTAAATAAGTATGAATTTAACTTGTAAATCATTAATATGGAATTGGAAGCGATTGGAATAAAAAAGAAATATTTTGACAATTTGGATTCAATTTTTTGCTAAAATCTTACCAATATGAGGCATGAACCCTTAGTCTTATAGTTTGACTAAAATTGTTAAGTAAACCATGGATTCCATAACTTTAGTAGTAAGTTGGAAAGTTAATTTCAAAATTGTAAATTTTCTTAGGGCCGTAGATATCTAAGTACTAGGCAGTATATATCTCGGTTTCTCCTTTATGATACTGGTATCAGCTCTGGGTCTAACTCAGAGAATTTGATTATGAACATGATCGGTGATGACCCTTATAATTACGAGATTATATAAATCTCTACCTTTAATGAGAATCATATAGGGTATCCTAAGATGATATGGGCCTTGATTCTAACCATTGCATTCCCGATATGTTTTGAGAGAAATAGGAATTCAAATTAAGTAGAGGAGTGTAAATTTACTCGTCTTCCTTTTCGAGGACGAAAAGTGTTAAGGGGGATGAATGTAATATCCCAAAAATTTTAGCAAAGTTTAAATTGGATTTTATTGTATAATTTAGTTTTTTTTTTGAACCTATAAGAATATAATTTGGTAAAGGATAAATTGAATGTTCTTTATTTAATTTTAATCTATAGTTTTAGTTAAGACCTATACAATACTACATTGATAAGTATGGCAAAATTAGACACATTTATAAGTGTTACAACTACGTTGCTAATTTTAATAAATTAATTAAGGCTTAAGATAGGTATGGTGATGAGGTGTCCACCTATGTGTATTCATCCATGAAGTGATTCTTGTGATAAAGCCATGTAGTCATGGATGTGTAAGGTGTGCATGTCATAAGCTTTAAAGGAAGAACATGTGTCAATGAGGAAAATTCCTATTATACCCTTGAAACTATCCTATGTAAGGAGGACCAAAGCTCCAATCTCCTTCACACTTCAACCTCATCTACTCATGTTCTTCTTCTTGTTTCACCTTTTGCATTTCTTTGCATTTCCTGTAAATGGAAAACATACATTTCTATCCATTCAAAAATCAATATCTCCAATTTCGTTGATTTTTAGCTGATATAATATACATGGAACTTGTCCGGATCGTCGTTTCCGATTTTTAGAAATTGACGGATCGATATTTTATTGATTAATGGAAGAAATATCGCAAATTTACATTAAACTGAAAATTTGTGACGAGAATTTTGAAAAATCATATCTCTCAATCCTCTTCGAATCGCTCGACGCCTTCTATGCCATTACGATCAGCAGACGATGTAGTATTTTTCATGCGAAACTGGGACGATTTCGTATCGATGTTTGGAAAAGTCGAAATCTAGGGTTGGAGTTTGATGGAGGTAGAAGAAACGATGGACGGATCAGAGAGTGGCGTTGTGATGAGATTGGAAAGAGCTTCAACATGGCAAAATTTGGTGAAGATCGGCATTTAAATGAAGAATGCGATACATATGGGTGACGCGGTTTTTGTGCAGCAGCTCATGGCATGGAGTAGGTTCGCATTTTAAAGGAGAAGGCCAGAATTCGAATGACATGGTGCAGTGAGACGAAGGGAGGAAGATAAGTTCGTCGGTGGTCGCGGATTGAAGAATGATGGAGTTTCGGATGTGCACCGTGCACGAGCATGCACAAAATGATGGGTTCCAGTTTTGAAGCCACGGTGAGAGGAAGAAGAAGAAGAAAGGGGTGCAGGCCGGATTTTGAACGTGAAGAGCAAATGGGCCTTGGCCCAATTAATTGGTATGATTTAATTTATTATTTAGCTTTAATTTAGTTTAAAATTTAGACATTAATATCTCACTCGATTTTAATCCGATCAACTTGCCGTTGGGTCCATTAGAACCGTATCGAGAAATAGAACGTAGTGATATACAATGTTGGTAATTTTTGATAAGTATTAATTATAATAAGAAAATAAAATGTCTTTATATATGAATATATGTAACGAATATCATTATTTATTTAATTCCAATATATATAAATTAGTAGAAAAATCACCAACCACTAATTGAAGTGGATTGGAAGCAGTACGAGTAGCGGTGGCATTGTTAGTTGGTCTGTTCGTCTTGGAAATGAAGATGTTGGAGCTATTATGGTGAGAACTCCTAATTTAAATTATTTAAATTGGTAGTGATTGAATACTTATATTTAGATGTGGTTAATTAAAATTAGTTCATGATAATTGGTTGGATATGGATGTTATTGTTTGAATGGATGTGCATGTAACTAGATAACACAGTGAACATTGATAAGCATTGTTGACCGTAACGCTTGTGCATTACCAAAATGTATGTTCGTTATGATTATAATTCATGTTCATCTAATTTATATGATTGTTTTATGAATGCATGAATTCACTCACACGCTTTAGTTGTGGGATTATATAGGTGATCAATTTTATCTCCTTTCCATATAAATGAAGATTGATTTTCAAATGTTAAAATATTATATTCAGTTTTATTCAAAATGAGATTTTGAAATTGGAATGTGGTTTAAAAAATATATATATATATATATATATATGTTAACGATGTCTTTTTTTAAAGTATCATAATATAATAATTATATATATATATACCAGAACGTTAAAGGATGACAGAGAGGATAGTGTCTAGGCTTGGGTTTGGAAAATACAGTTTCTTGCTCTTCCTAGCTATCGCTAACTGATCCGACAAACGGGATGGTTAAAATCTAATTTGAAATAAAATTTGAAACTGTTTTTCCAAATGAATTGGAAATATAAATTCAATTTGAAAAGGATTTAAATGATTTATATTTAAATCATTATATGGTGTGAATAGAATGCGCTGCAGTGCGACAGTTTGTAAATATCGGTTTAATTTTCGAATGGTTATAAGTTGATTATTTGAAGAAATAAGAAACGTTGGATTTCAAATGATATCAGCTCTTGAATAAAAAAGAAAATTTCAAAATCCAACATATGATTTTCAAGTTATATTTAAAATGAAATTGGAAAAGATCGCTATACATGCAGTTCAGCGACTATAATGGGAAAATCGAATAAAATCATACTTTACTATTAAAAGTGATTTGAGTTTAAATATATGAATTTGGAATGATTCTTGATCTATTTGGTTAAATAACCATTTCGCAGCACTTTTTAGTAACGCTTTCAACATTATTGAACTATATCTTTGAAATGATTGGAATTTGAAGATTTGAAACCATGAACCATTATGAAAAAGGATTTGTTAAATGTGTTGGGAGATTTTAAAAGCGGTTAAAATTAATGGTATGAAGTTTATTTAAATTATAAGTAAGACATGATAAGTTTGAATTTAAAAGGAAATGAGTTGGGATGGAATTGGTCGTCAGATATTCGATATAGAATCCCAGGTTTGGACGAATACTATCAGAAGTGGCAAACCATATTCACATCCAAATACTGATGGTGTTTGCCCGTGTTGTTGAATCGATGTCAAATATAGGTCGATTAAATTCTATTTAAAACTTATATTTGAAATATCAATCATTTGAATTATCATAAATGAGGATTTAAATCCAAATTAAGGTTGAGTGGTTTTCGAATATCTAAGGAAAGGGATAACGATGAGTAAATGGATTTTATTTTTGGAATATAAGGTTGGAAACGAATATTGGATTACAAGAAAAGTTTTAAACGATAACGGGGTTTATTGGAATTCATCCAGCCTTAAATTGAAATTTACTGATAACGATTTAGGAAGGAGAATTGAATTGAGAAACTTGTATAGTCCATAGCTACTGATTTTAAAGTATGCTCATTACTTGGAAAGACCGGAATTGAATATTTGTTCGAAAACCATTCCAAGTAATAATACGACGTTATGGAGGAATTCAGGACTTGGAAAATGACGAATGAAGACCGGGATTCTTTGAATTGTTCGGATTGATTATTGATGTCTCATTTGGGCTGATCCCCCGATAGGTTATAAGTGGCATGAGGTTCGAATATATTTGAAGATTTTCGAATTGTTGTTTCGTTCAGACCCAAAACGGACATGTATGGATTGTGTGTCTGACATTGTAATTGACTGCGTAGCACTGATCTTTGTTAAAGATATATCTGCTTTGTGGCGGAGAATTTATTCTCTTGCTTAACACCCTTCTCTAAGACGTATGAGCTTAGAGGTTATATATTGATAGAAATCAGTGATGCGTTGTGAATGGACAATGTGGCATACTTAAGTTATTGATGATCTATTGGTGATCAAAGCATGGCTTATTTAAGCGTTGCTCTGTGTATATTGTGACCTCGGCAAGCCTCACGATCCGGTAAATGGTTAAAACATGAATGATGCAACGAGGTTAAGGGTAGTCATTTCCTTCTAGATAAAAGGTGTTCTACGGTATGGTGCCCAGGTTTATGTGGATAACTTCTATTTATATGGATGTTGATGTTGCGAGGCCTCGGTTTAAAGGTTAGTAACGACCAGGAAGTGATAAACTCAGGTGTGCTCTAAGTTACCCAGTTAAGGGGTAACCCGGCCTCATGTTGGCAGAGAGCCTGATTTGGTTCTCTGAGCGTCCCTCTAGAGGCATACCCATCGGTTCGGTAAGGAAGTTCCTTTGCCTAGTCATTTGTTGGAAATCCAATTTCCACTACGAGCCTGTACGATTTTAGTTGTATAGCCTTCTATCAGCAGGATTGTTAGTATAATGGGATGGGGCATTATGCTGGCTAGGATTTATACATTTATTTGCGAAATTGTTTTCACACTATGCACTAATAATAATATCATAGGATTTTCACGTATCAAGCATTTTTAACTATCATAAGGAGAAACCTTATCCATGTCCGTGTTTGCATTGTGTGTGTACTGCGAGACCTTATGGTAGTTTCATTTTATAAAAGTCATTGCGAATTTCTATGCACGGGAGTTCATATGGAGTGAACCAGTTCCGCGTTAGCGGCATGGTTCGTTGAATTACCCAACTTTAAAATGAATTCTAAGTAACAATTGTTTTGAGTTCTCACACCAGTCCCACGACTGACCTAGAGTTTATTGTCCCTCACCTAAACTCTGGGTGCCCATAATTTTGACATGGGCAGAATACTAGTTTGGTTTGCAGAGATAGCCTTGATGTTGGTTGGATCATGATTCTGGTTTCAGCTGGAGCTATATGTTTTGGAGCATTCACATTCTTCCGCCGAGTTAGTATTTCTTCCGCTGTGAAATCAATGTGCTCTAATGTATTCCTTGTAACTTTAATGTTATATTATGGTAATGAAATAAAAAGTTCTGTTATTTTTTGTGTGAAAATTTGTAAGTACCCATAACTATCCATCTTTATGAATGGTTTAAGTTGATTTAATTACCGACTAGAACCGGGTTAAAAGCTAAATCGTTACAACTCTGATTTAAAATGATATTGGATAATTTTGCAATGTGAGAGTCGGCATTTGCTTTGAGTAACAATATAGTCAATTATGCCATTTTTTTTTGTTTTTTCATTAAAATTTGTTGATCTATCATCATTGCTTGTACAATCGTACAATGTATTGATGATCATGTGTGTATACACATAAAAAGCTGCAAAGCTATAGAAAATGTTTGAACTGCTTAAAATTGGTCCATTTTATGGACGATAGTATGTATTTATTTCATGCGTGCGCTAGAAATATTGCTTTATGTTGTCCAATAACATTTATGGTTGCGAAACATTTAAATAATGTGGATTTTACAGTAGCCTATTTAATTGGATGTTCGGTTTTCTACTTTTTTAATTATAACATATAATCTTGCATATAATTATTTGTTCCGGTACATCATTATATGTCCAAATAAGAATCTCAAATATATGTTTTTTACAGTATAACATGGATTTTGTAACACCCCACGTCCATTAATGTCACTCTTAGAGGGAAAGCATTAATTTTCATGGAGTACTATTGGTGAATAGAACAGAATATAACCAGACAGATACATGTATTGGTACTTGAAAATTTTTAAAACAACTTTTATTGCAGCAGAGAAATAGTTTGACTACAACAACATCATAAACCAATAGAAAAACCAAGTACATTTATTAACTGTCTTGACAAATTGTTTTCTGAGTACATAAAGTAAAAAGTATAACCCCAACATAAGTAGCCATAAAGAGATGAGCTGAAATTTACTTTCAGCAATCCAAGCACTTCCAAAGACAGAGAAAGATCCAAATCAAGCTCCACTAGCACTAGTCCCACCCTGAGAACCTGGGTGGGAAGGAAGAAAAGAGGAAAAAACAAAGGGGGTCAGACATAAAGTCTGACGAGTACCATAACTTTAACAATATAATTATTAAAGTAATTAGGATAAGGCATAAACTGGTAAAATAAGGAATGACTGTGAAACAAGTGGGCAAGACAAAACAAACAAGAGGAATATTCGGGCGTTAATCTCGTTCCTAATCACTATAGGATAGTTACTATACTGCACCACTACTAGTCACCTTAAATGTTGATCCTGCCAACTGAACATAATAATCATAATGGAAGTTTCGTGTACCCCTAGCTGTCTCCAAAGGTTCCACCTGCCCCTATCTCCACTAGTTGTACCCACTACCCCCATGCGATCGGCTCCCTAACTCGTAGGTACCCGTGTTGGTCCCATAGTGGGGTGTATCACTCCCCAAAGTAGCAACCCGATACCACTAAAGATGCACGGCTTATATCTACACGATGCAACAACGTCTTACCTACCAGCCCGAGCCCACGCACACACATGACCCCGTTGGACTTGCGTTGCCACCGTTAACCCGTTTTGGCCTCTTACAATCAATCCCAGAAAGCATGTCTCGTCCTCGATCTAACTTGAGCCCACAAAGATACTTAATGGGTTACTGGTTTGAAATGGGTCCCTCATGCTTGACACAAGATTTCCACCTATGCCTGGTACCCACTAGGATTTTCCACTTAACCCCTTCTTATTCATGGCTTCTTACATGTTTAAATTTGGTTAAGTGTTTCTAATCATATTTCACATGTTGCCCATGTCACCCACTTAACCCCCTTGTCCCACCACATGTTTATCTTGGTTAAGTGTTACTTAATTCATTATAACTGTAACCTTGTAAGACCACCCGCATTAGACTCCCGTTTGCGGTTGTTAGATTTGTCGGGAGGGTCCGGGCAGTCTTAAACCGCAAACGTGTCTAACCTCGTGTCTTTACAATTGTTATGCATTTAATTTATGCCTTCGACCTCTCATATTAGACTACCGTTTGTGGTTGCTGGATTTGCCGGGCGGGTCCAGGAAGTCTTACACCACAAACGAGTCTAACCTCGTGTCTTAGGCATTTATTATTACAAATTATTTCACCCCATTATTAATTGATTATCCCTATTCAAATTTTCAATAATTTCCAAATTAATTATGTCCAAAATTGTCACCTAAATTATGTCCATACTCTTTTGGTATAAAAATTATAATAATTAATGTCTCAATTTAATTATAAGCTTTTAAAGCCATTTTAAAGTTATTTTTATGTCAATTCACACTTTACATAATTAATATTTTCCCATTGTCCCCACGCTATTCGTACGTTCAAATATGAAATATGTTAGACTTGCAAATAGTTGAACTTATAAAGAAGAAACATCACACCTTGCATTACACATAAAAATAGATCTAACTTACAAATAGGAATTATAACATAAAATTGCATAGCCAACAATTTGCATAGACAATGGTCATATAGAATCATATATTTGCATAAACTACCATGGATCTAAATAGAGATCTAAACATGAAATTGTGAACTTGCATATATAAATTATGGGTTTCACTACACTTGCATATGTGAATATAATTTTCACACAAAATGTGAATATAGTTTTTTTCACCTAAACTTGCATATGGATTTCTACAACTTGCATATGAATTTATCACATGTTTTTGCATATAAACTAGCATATATATATATATATGTGTGTGTGTGTGTGTGTGTGTGTGTGTGTATATATACTTGATTGACATATAAACTTTTGTAAAATTCATATATAGACTTGCATAAGATTCATACACTTGCATATAATTTAACATCCCAAACTTGCATAAAATTCACATACGCATTAGAAAATATTATTTAACATCCCAAACTTACATAAGATTCACATACAAATTAACATATGTAAAAAGGGACTTGCATAAGATTCATATTTAAACTAGCATAAGATTTAACATCCCAAACTTACATAGAATTCACGTACGAATTAACATATGATTTTCACCCCAAAATTCCATATAATGAATCAAGGTAAACTTGTATAATTGGACATATAAAATAGATCCACTAACATAAGACAACAAAGTTAAACAACATCACGTGATTCAACAGACATATTCTCATAATCCAATTACAACCCATCATAATTAATTCATTAATTATATTATGAAAGAAATAGTACTCACAAAAATAGGTTAGAGAAGAGAATGATTTGTTCGTCTTTTGAATTGGAACTCTGGCTTGCTAAATCCTAAGCTTTAGAAAGGAGAACTATCATAGCAGCAGCTTGGTGGCCAACAGACAAATTTTATTTAGGTTCAGGGTTTGAGTCTAGGCACTCTTTTATAGAAGTTTGAATCAACCTAAGCCGTTAGATTATCATAGGAGCAATCCCAACCATCCAGACTAGATAGAGTTACCTAGAACAGCTAAATAAGCCCTAATGACTCAGCACAGAGTCAGAAATCGTCACATTTATGATCTGCCTGGGGGGTAGGTCGACCCCTTGGTCGACCTGTATAGCGTAGGTCGACCCCCAGGTCAACCTCCTGATCGACCTGGCCGTTGGGCGGGAGAATTCCTGCCCAGCCTGCTCCCCTGTTTGAATTTGAATTTTGAATTTATTATTCTGAACTATTTTAATTTATATAAAATTACTGAAACTTTCGAAGGCCATAACTTCCTCATACGAAGTCTGATTTATGAAAACTTGGACTCTATTCCAAGAAGAATTTCGAGACAAACACAACGGCATAACCCGTTTCCATTAATTCTAACTTTAATAATTGAGTATTCTTAGATTGTTAATTTTAATATTCATAGAAAATTCAGGGTGTTACATTCTCCCCTCCTTAAAGGATTTCGCCCTGAAATCTCCAAGTTAAGGAGAATGTATATCCTAACATCCAATCATCTACTCAACCATCAAACAAAGGCATCCATTGTCCTTACAAGATTTCTAATGTTGTACGAACATATGCAAAAAGTGTGTGTATATGTTCCTTATCTGTTGCAAAATCAGGCGGTCCACTAATTCAGTTGACCTCCTTAATGCAAATCATGATAGTGTCATGTGTCCATTATGCATGCAAAAGAATCCCAACGATACATATTACTTCTACATGTGTGCACAACCATTCATCAGAATGCAGCATCCATATGATAACACAACCATTATACATCCATTAATTTAAATATGCACACACATTTATATGCAATATGAAAGTGATTAAGCCGATCTAGTGCCTAAAGTGTGTGTACATGCATCCACGAGCAACCACTAGTTACCACTCGCAACCGTCAATCATAACATGTTTCAAATACATGTTTACATCCATCGGATTCTACCTAAGGATAAATAATAGGACTGAGGAGATATACTTAAAAGATAGATATAAGCATGAATAAACTTATGGAAAAAGAGATCAAGGAGGTACCATCAAAGAGAAAAGGGTAGGCTGCGCGTATTTTCCTCTCAATTTCCCAAGTCACGTCTTCCTCACCGTCACTCCATTGAACTTTAACAAGCTTGACTTCACGAATGCATAGCTTTTTGACTCTTGTACCCAAGATACGAGTTGGAACTCTTCTCACCGTCGCTTCTACCACTTCCGTAGATTCGTGTAAGCATTTTCGTAGTTGAGAAACATGAAAAACATTATGAACTCCAGCTAGTCTCTTGGGTAGCTCTACTCTGTAAGTCATCGTCCCAATCCTTTCAATGATAGGGAATGGTCCTACAAATCTTGGTGCTAGCTTTCCAACGGACCCAAAGCGAATGACATTCCTCAAAGGAGATACTTTAAGGAACACCTTGTCTCCAGCCTAAAACTCAAGGTCGGTCCTTCTTTCGTCTACGTAGACTTCTGCCTATCTTGTGCAGCCTTCATCCGTCTTCTTATCAAGTCCACCTTTTCTGAGGTCTCTCTAATCATGTCTGGCCTAAGTACATGCTTGTCTGTAGACTCCCACCAATAAGTTGGTGATCGGCATGGTCTTCCATATAAAGCTTCGAATGGTGCCATGCCTATGGTGGCTTGTTAGCTATTATTGTAGGCGAATTCCACCAGAGGAAGATGATCCTCCCATGTCCCTCCAAAGTCAAGAATGCACAATCTCAAGAGGTCTTCCAATACTCTGTTCACCCTTTCCGTCTGACCATCGGTTTGGGGGTGATAGGCCGTGCTTAAACATAATTGTGTGCCTACTGCCTCTTACAAACTCTTTCAAACTCGCTCATAAAGATAGGGTCTCAGTCACTCACTATGCTGGAGGGTATCCCATGGAGTAGAACTATTTCTTGAAGACAAATGGATGCTAAGGACGAGGCAGACCTTCTACTTTTAACAGGTATAAAGTGAGCGCTTTTAGTGAGCCTGTCCACTATTACCCAAATACTAATATTTCCCCTTCTTGACCTAGGCAACCCATCAACAAAGTCCATTGAAATGCTATCCCACTTCCATTGTGGGACCTCGAGAGCATGAAGCAGACCACCGGGCTTCTTCTGCTCCGCTTTGACTTGCTGGCATATCAAACACTTAGCGAAGAACTCAGCTACGTCAATCTTCATGCCATTCCAAAACAAAACCCTTTTTATATCTTTATACATCTTGTCTCCGACTGGGTGTATGGTCAGCTTAGAATGGTGTGCTTCTTCGAGAACCGTCTTCACTAAATCCCTTACTTGTGGGATGCATAGCCTTCCATCCCGTCTCAACCAACCCTTATCATCGATGGAGTATCTATTGAGGTGACTAGAAGTCTCTCCCCTAACTAGCTTATCCATCACATCAACTAGCTGAGGGTCTTCTCGTTGCGCAGTTCCTATTTAGTCCAAAAGAGTAGGCCGCACCTCTAGCGATGATAACAGACCAGGCACAATTTCAAAGGAGGGTCTAAAGTTATAGTTTTCTATATACTCCAAGCTTTTCCTTTCTACAAAGAGTGGACTCAAGGTCAGCTTCTTCCCGCTTAAGGCATCTGCTACCACATTACCCTTGCCAAGGTATAGGAAATCTCAAAATCGTAGGATGCCAAGAACTCCATCCACCTTTGTTGCCTCAAGTTATGATCTTTCTACGAGAAAAGGTACTTCAATGATTTTTGGTCAGCATACAATTCAAACTTCTTACCTAGGAGATAATGGCACTAAGACTTAAGCGCAAAGACGGTGGCAGCCAACTCTAGATCGTGGGTTGGGTAGTTTTTCTCATGTACCTTCAATTGTTTGCCTCCATAAGCTACTACCTTCCCTTCTTGCATCAAGACACCACCTAGACCCGTACCACATGCATCCGTGTATACGGTAAACATCTTGCTCCCATCCGGCAATGTCAGAAATGGGGCTGTTGTTAGAGCCCGTTTCAAACATTGGAAATCAATATCGCAATCCAAATCCTAAGCGAAAGTTAGGTTCTTCTTTGTTAATCTCGTGAGTGGGGCTGAGATTTTTGCAAAGTCTTTAATGTACTTTCGGTAAAAGCCCGCTAGGCCGAGAAAGCTTCGGACCTCGGTTGCATTCCGTGGAACCTTCCAATCTCGCAACGCAACTACTTTTGCTGGGACCACAGCTAACCCTTCTTTGGATAACACATGTCCAAGAAAACTCATTTCTTCTCTCCAGAAATGGCATTTGGAGAATTTGGCTTTCAGCAAATGTGCATGAAAAGTATCCATGACTTCCCTTAAATGCAAAGCATGCTCTTCTTCATTCTTCAAGAAAATCAAAATGTCATCTACGAAGACCACCACAAACTTATTAAGGAATTCTCTAAACACCCTACTCATTAAGTCAACGAAGTAAGCGGGTGCATTTGTCAAGCCGAAAGGCATGACAAGCCATTCGAAGAAACCATCCGGGGTTCTAAATGTGGTCTTATCAATGTTGTCTTCAGCCACTCTTAGCTGACGGAACCCGGTAGCCAAATCTAGTTGGGAGAAAACAGACACACCTACAAGCTAATCAAACAAGTCATCTATTCTTGGAGTGGGTGCCTATTCTTCTTAGTCAACTTATTTAGCTCCCTATAATCAACGCATAGGCGAAGTGAACCATCCACTTTGGTTGCAAATACAAACGGGGAACCCTATTCAGAAATACTCCGCCTTATAAACCCCTTTTCGAGCAGCTCTTTGACTTGCTTACTGAGCTCTTTTCTCTCCCTAGGAGCCATATGTCTAACGGGTAGAGCTACGGGTTTTGCATTATCAACAAGGTATATGCAGAAGTCTAGCTCCTGCTTCGGAGGTAAGCCTTTCACCTCTTCAAATACATCTGAGTATTCACCGGCTACTCTAACAGACTGCAAATTTTCAATAGACGCATCAAGAGATTCTAGGTAGCTAAGCATAACAGAATATATGGGATTACAAGAGATTTCGAGAGTGTTGCCAAGGAGAGTCATAAGTCTAACCACTCTCTTTTCACAATCTAGGATGGCACCCTTACTGGATAACCAATCCATGCCTAGAATTAATACATAGCCCGTGAAGCCAAGAACGAAGGCATTGCGTGCAAACTCAACGCTCAAGATAGACACTCTCTAATCCCGACAAATCATTGAAAGATGAGCCGAACCACTAATAGGATTTGAGACTACTATGGGATCCGTAACTAGACTAGTATTTAGGTGCAGTGTTTCAACTAACGAAGCAGACACAAACAAGTGTGAAGCGCCAGAATCAAATAAAGTATGAACATGATGATCAAACAGAAAAACAAAACTTTCAACAGAAACGTTCCTACCTCTCTCCTGTTCTGGTGCCATGAGAGCATGAACTTTCCCTCTTTCCTGACCTTGTGCACGAGAGCCTGGATCTGTCCTCCAGAAGTAGACCCTGTTCTTTGTCCTTGCCCCTGTTTCCTCGGGCAGTCTTTAATTAGATGTCCTGCCTCTCCACAGTGGAAACAATCAGTCTTCTTCTTCTTCCTACAGTCCTTGCTCAGATGGCTTGGTGTTCCATAATTAAAGCATCTTTTCTTTCCTTTGCTATTGTTGTCCTTACCACTTTCTTAGGCTATTGTTGTATCTTCTTTTCATCCCCTTTCTTTTCTGGTGCCTTATTAGCATTAGCGCCTTTCTCCTCTTCATGCATAAGCGCCATGTCAACCAGTTTCTCAAAGGGAGTCCCTATAGGTATGTGGGTCATAGCTAACCCATGTAGCGGCTCATTCAAACCTTTAACGAATCTCAGGGCATTCTTTTCAGGTGTGTTCACCAAGTCTAAGCCAAACCTCGCCAACTGATTGAACTTATTGACGCACTCCTTTACTGATAAATTCCCCTGTTTCAATGCAAAGTTACTTTCCATGTATAAATTCTCTTCTGCTCGTGAGCGAAATTTCATCTCGAACCTATGTTGGAAATCCATCCACGTCTCCACTGGACGCTCTCCATTCGTGACCTCCAACCAAAACGAGGCTTTGTCCTTCATTAACCAAGCAGCCAATTGGACCTTCCTTCCATCTTCTACTTCGAAGATACCAAACAAATCTTCTACCTCCTTAAGCCAGTTTCGAGCTTCAACAAATGTCTCTGATCTGTGAAAAGGTTTTCCACCCATTGCTCGAAAGCCTTTGCATATCTATGAAAAGGTATCAACATGAGGGAGGGGTAGGAGGAGCAGCGGCTGCAGCTGGGGGAGGAGGGATGTCTGCTGGGCCTGTGGCGGTGGCCCTAGCCTCCAGATACCTTATGAACCAGGTTGGTACCGTTATTCCCTCGGGTATCTCGAGTAATCCTATCATGCTGAAAAGAAAATAAAGAGATTCAAAATGGAGAATACGAAAGAAAGATATATGGCTCTAGGGGGTTATGTTTTTAAAACAGACTTTTCCCTTGAAAATACTCTCCTTAAAACAGACTTTTGAAAGTATTTCTTTATAAAACACTTTTGAAAAACTATTTTTCAAAATCTCTTATCTGTTCTGTTAACGTTTAGCTCTCATACCATGTGTAACACCCCACGTCCATTAATACCACTCTTAGAGGGGGTGCATTAATTTTCATGGAGTATTATTGGTGAATAGAACAGAATATAACATGACAGATACATGTACTGGTATTTGAAATTTTTAGAACAACTTTTATTACAGTGGAGAAATAGTTTGATTACAACAACATCATAAGCCATCAGAAAAACCAAGTACACTTAGTAACCGTCTTGAAAAATTATTTTCTGAGTACATAAAGTAAAAAGCATAACTCCAACATAAGTAGCCATAAAGAGATGAGTTGAACTTTACTTTCAGCAATCCAAGCACTTCCAAAGACAGAGAAAGATCCAAATCAAGCTCCACTAGCACTAGTCCCACTTTGAGAACATGGGGGGAAAGGAAGAAAAGAGGCGAAAACAAAGGGGTTCAGACATAAAGTCTGGCCAGTACCATAACTTTAACAGTATAATTATTAAAGTAATTAGGATAAGGCATAAACTTGTAAAATAAGGAATGACTGTGAAACAAGTAGGCAAGACAAAACGAAAAAGTGGAATATTCTGGTGTTAATCTCGTTCCTAATCACTATAGGATAATTACTATACAGCACCACTACTAGTCACCTTAAAAGTTGATCCCGCCTACTGAACATAATAATCATAATGGTAGTTTCGTGTACCCCTAGCTGTCTCCATACGTGCCGCCTGCCCCTATCTCCACTAGTTGTACCCACTACCCCCATGCGATCGGCTCCCTAACTCGTCGATACCCGTGCTGGTCCCATAGTGGGGTGTATCACTCCCCAAAGTAGCAACCCGATACCACTAAAGATGCGCAGCTTATATCTACACGATGCAACAACATCTTACCTACCAGCCCGGGCCCACACACACACATGACCCCGTTGGACTTGCGTCGCCACCGTTAACATGTTTTGACCTATTACAATCAAACCCAGTAAGCATGTCCCGTCCTCTATCTAACTCGAGCCCACAAAGATACTTAATGGGTTATTGGTTTGAAATGGGCCCCCCATGCTTGACATAAGCTTTCCACCTATGCTTGGTGCCCACTAGAATTTTCCACTTTACTGCTTCTTATTCATGTATTCTTACATGTTTAAATTTGGTTAAGTGTTTCTAATCGTATTTCACATGTCACCCATGTCACCCACTTAACCTCTTTGTCCCACCACATGTTTATCTTGGTTAAGTGTTACTTAATTCATTATAACCGTAACCTTATAAGACCACCCACATTAGACTCCCGTTTGCGGTTGCTGGATTTGCCGGGCCGGTCCGGGAAGTCTTATACCGCAAACGTGTCTAACCTCGTGACTTTACAACTGTTACGCATTTAATTTATGCCTTCGACCTCTCACATTAGACTACCGTTTGTGGTTGCTGTATTTGCCGAGGGGGTCCGGGCAGTCTTACACCACAAACGAGTCTAACCTCATGTCTAAGGCGTTTATTATTACAAATTATTTCACCCCAATATGAATTAATTATCCTTATTCAAATTTTCAATAATTTCCAAATTAATTATGTCCATAATTGTCACCTATATTATGTCAATACTCTTTAGGTATAAAAATTATACCAATTAACGTCTCAATTTAATTATAAGCTTTTAAAGCCATTTTAAAGTTATTTTTTTGTCAATTCACAATTTACATAATTAATATTTTCACATTGTCCCCACGCTATTCATACGTTCAAATATGAAATATGTTAGACTCGCAAATAGTCTAACTTATAAAGAAGAAACACCACAACTTGCATAACACATAAAAATAAATCTAATTTGCAAATAGGAATTATAACAAAAAATTGCTTAGCCAACAATTTGCATAGACAATGGTCATATAGAATCATATATTTGCATAAACTACCATAGATCTAAATATAAATCTAAAACACGAAATTGTGAACTTGCATATATAAATTATGGGTTTCACTTCACTTGCATATGTGAATATAATTTTTACCCAAAAATGTGAATATAGTTTTTTCACCTAAACTTGCATATGGATTTCTACAACTTGCATATGAATTTATCACATGTTTTTGCATATAAACTAGCATATGTATATAATTGATTCACATATAAACTTGTGTACAATTCACATATAGACTTGCATTAGATTCATATACTAGCATACAATTTAATATCCCAAACTTGCATAAAATTCACATACGAATTAGCATATGATTTAACATCCCAAACTCGCATAAGATTCACACACGATTTAACATATGTAAAAACGGACTTGCATAAGATTCATATTTAAACTAGCATATGATTTAACATCCCAAACTTGCATAAAATTCACATACGTATTAACATATGATTTACATCCCAAACTTGCATAAAATAAATCAAGTTAAACATGTATAATTGGACATATGAAATAGATCTACCAACATAAGACAACAAAGTTAAACAACATCACGTGATTCACAGACATGTTCTCATAACCCAACTACAAAACGTCATAATTAATTCAGTAATTATATTGTGAAAGAAATAGTAATCACAAAGATAGGTTAGAGAAGAGAATGATTTGTTCGTCTTTTGAATTGGAATTCTGACTTGGTAAATCCTAAGCTTTAGAAGGAGAACTATCCTAACAGCAACATGGTAGCCAAAAGACAAATTTTGTTTAGCTTTAGGGTTTGAGTCTAGGCACTCTTTTATAGAAGTTTGAATCAACCTAAGCCGTTAGATTATCATAGGAGTAATCCCAACCATCCAGACTAGATAGAGTTATCTAGAACAGCCACATCAACCCTAATGACTCAGCATAGAGTCAGAAATCGTCACATTTCAGATCTTCCGGGGGGGGGGGGGGAGGGTAGGTCGACCTCCTGGTCGACCTATATAGGGTAGGTCGACTCCCAGGCCGACCCCTTGGTCGACCTGGCCCTTGGGCAGGAGAATTCCCGCCCAGCCTGCTCCCCTGTTTGAATTTGAATTTCGAATTTATTATTCTAAACTGTTTTAATTTATATAAAATTACTGAAACTTCCAAAGGCCATAACTTTCTCATACGTTGTCCGATTTACGAAAACTTGGACTCTATTCCAAGTATAATTTCGAGACAAACACAATGGCATAACCTGTTTCCCTTAATTCTAACTTCAATAATTGAGTATTCTTAGGATTGTTAATTTTAATATTCACAGAAAATTCAGGGTGTTACAGATTTAGTATATATGTATCATAGTTTAACATGGATTTTTTTTATAGGTACTAGTTAGATTGAGTTTCTGAGTCTGAAATTCAAAATTGAATTACATTATGGTGAACTTTGCATAAGTCTCCCTTCTATCTTAAAGGATGTTCACTTTTCTTCTTCTGCCAATTTTTTCTTTTCAGATAAGTTAGAAACTGTTTCTAGTCTACCCCAGGAGAAAATGAGTACCTGTTTTCCTATCCTATTGAAAACCAAAATATTCTACTTTGACTTCCTTGTTCTTGTATGCTACAATCATAAATAGTCGGCTTGTGGATTTGTTATATCATTGACTAATGGGCAGAACATTGCTGAGTGAATAAATTAGGCAACGGGTTACCATGTGCATGCTTGCAAGTGTGCGACACACGAGCAATAGGGTACTTAGTGTGGCATTAAAAACATTCGTATCCACAAACATATTGAACAAATTAATAACACCAAAGTTATAGGACAGAAATAGTGGTTACGAAAATTGCCCGAATCTGACTTGATGGCAGCTATTTAATCATGCAAAAAAGTTCAACAAAAATCAGTGCACCCATAAAATTCCTCCCATTTTCGCACAACCTGGTCGCATCATAACTCAAATAATAAACATTTACATAAGAAAGTCTTACATTATCTTATTTTTACTATTGATGTATACTACCAGAAATTATTTGATGGGAGAGGAATTATCTTATTCTGTCTTGAAGACACTGTTTCTTCATTTCAATTAGTTAAGTATTCAACCATATTTCAGATATAAATTATCTAATTATACATTTACTGTTGCAACAGCAACAAGTATAATAATGGAAAAAAAATAATCATAACCTTTGTGGTGTGGTTTCTTGAATTAAATGTGATTCAGCGTCCTTTTATATTGTCAGCACTAATCATTCTATCACGGTTCTCTTAGGTGGCATAACACTACATTGTTTTGTCTGATTGCAGTTGTCGTATGTTCAGTAATGAGGATGTTACCATAGGGGCTTAGATGCTTGCTATGAATGTCAATCATGAAAACAATATAGAGCTTTGCTCATCTGATTGCAAATCCTGCTCAATTGCTTTCTGGGATATTCTTAGATGCTCTGTTTTGTATGTTTTCTCCCTCTTTCCATGTAAATTTCAGTGACTTCATAACTTCTAGAATTCTTTATAGAATCCCTTTTAACTGAAATATTATACTGAAATTCTTATTTCTAGTTCGATTAGTCTAGACCTCTATATCTCTTAACTATATGCTAAGACATACCAAAACCCAAACACATTAAAATTTGGTCAGGGTATCAAATGTTGCGCATGTCATATATTTTCTTAATATTATTACTTGAGATTTATATTGGATCCTAGTAGATGATGCCACCAGCACCTTTATTATAATGGTAGTTAATAACTAGAAAGAAGTAAAAGGAAATTAATTATAAAGCAAGTCATGCTACTAATAGAAAGAACATGAACCTACCGATTGTAAAGATACAGTTTACACACCATTTCAAGCTATAATTTTCCATCTAGCAATTGCTTGCAGTTGAGACCTTTGGTGTAAATAGCTATGTTGTAACTATCTACATCGAAGCTTCAGCTTAAGTTTCTTTATCTATGCAAATATGGCACGATTTATAATCCATCTATCCCAAATGATTGTATATGATCTATGTTTTATTTCCATATTTTATTCTTGTTCAGCCATTCAACTATTTCTAACCTAGCAAGCATTGATTGCACTGTAATGTATCTATGAAAAAGTGATGATCATCTTGCTAGTTTCTATGGGTATCCATCCCTTTAAACTGCATATACTTTTTCCATACCTAGGTTTATGCAATCAAGAGTCAAAAATGTTGATGCTTCACAAGAGAGAAATTTGTTCAATTAGTCCCACTACAACTTCAGATTGATGTAATCATTTTTCATTAGTTTCGATATATTACCCTGTGCCCTCCACCTCCTTTCATATAACAATCTCTTGGTCTTATATAAAGACTTCAATGGAACTCTTAGAGCCAATATCTCGGGGAGCATGTTTAAAAAGCATTGACAAATCAACAGCCTTGTATCATGTGTGTAAAGTGGCCATACAATATCGGATAAAATTATTGTGTCTGTAGGGTTAATTTTGTTATGTATAATATTATTGTTGTTGGAACTCTTAATCATTGTTGGATGAATGAATTTCACTAGATTGGAGTAGTAGAAAGGCTTATTTTTTTCTGTATTTGTGTATGTTCACACAAACCTGCATCCAATATCTTTTATTGAATAATTTTGAAGCATTGATTTCATTCTTATTGGTGTACTTAAATGTGTGCGGTTTTTTCTTCCCTTGTCATATTGCACACAAATATATCAATAGTTATGTTGCTTTGCAGTGTGGTGTGTGCCAATAATTCTATTGTGTATCTTCACACAAACCTCCGTCAAGTATCTTTTGTTGAATAATTTTGAAGCTTTGATTTCATGCTTATTGATATACTTGAATGTATGAAGTTTTTTCTTACCTCGTCATATTGCACACAAATATATCAGTAGTTATGTCCCTTTACAGTATGGTATGTGCCAATGATTCAGTTCGTTTTTTATTCTGGGAATATCATTGAGATTATTCCATTCCGTTGAAATTTCTAATCCTTTTCGCTTTATAATAATCATAATAATTATTATCTATATTAAATAGTAAAACGTATCCTCTACAGTTTAGAGTTTACTACATGCCCATCAGGATAACTCAATAGTCTAATTAACCTACAAAATGTTAGAATGCTTTTGTTTAGAATTTTTTTTACATTTCTTTAAATGAGCGATGAAGAAAACTGTCATCGGTCTAGTAACCAAATTAAATCTTTATTCTCTCTTTTTTGTTTGTGCCTTTTTAAAATTTTGTTCTTTCATCACTGTAATGTTATTACTACGCCAAATGCACAGGTGTATTAACATGTGATGTCAACAGGAAACCTTTTACAATTTCAGTAATTATTCAAAAGTAATTAGGTAGATGCACCATAATTTGTTAATGCTAAGAAGCAAGGAAGAAAGTGGAATGATGTATATAATAAGCTTGGCTCAGGCATTGTTGAAGAATTTGATGGTCGTTGTGTTCCTACCAGTAGATCTCCATAATCAACTTGACTAGAAAATTTAGTGGGGATAAAAGTGATATATGGAAAGTGGTATATCATTTCCCGTTTTTCATTACCTGTTTTTTGATATATTCCCGAGTTTTTATTGCCTGCCTTTAAGTGGTTTTCAGCTCTTAATCCTTCTGTTTTATGACATCAATTAATATTTCTTTTCGGACATGTTATTTGGTTTGTTTTAATGAAACGCTTATGAAACTGGAACTTCAAATTTTTATAGATGTGTGTTTTAGTAAGTGTATACTACCATTTGCAAGTATAAAGTGTTTTTGATAATATTTATGGAAATCTCATTACAGGCTTCCTTCGTTGGTGTAATTTGTTCAATAAGGTTTTTATATTAGACAAACATGTTGCCTCGTGTGTGTATTCTATAATTTTGTATGTGATAGGTGCAAATGATAGTTCAAATAGTGGAGATGTATTGAATTTCAAAGAGTGATTTAATGAATATGACGATGGCACCAATAGTGATATTAGCATTAGTGGTAAGGAGATAAAATTTCACAGAGAACTCTGGTGAGTTTATTTTTTCAAGTTTTATTAGATTATTTTGTTGATATGCGGACTATTATACACTGATGATATGAAAATGAGTGGACCGATACTTCTTTATAATTTAAAGATCTATTGTTAACTATGTTTATTGGACATCATTGGACACATGTTAATACTTATCCATTACACACTAGTATTAAATACCTTTTCCAAGCGATGTGTAACCGTACCCTTATACTCGGAAGCTGTGGTAAAAAAAGGATGAGGAGAAGATGTGTGTGAATGGCTGCTTGGTATGTTTGGGGGATTATAAGATGAAGAATGAGCAGAGGCACTTGCCAAATTGTGGGCATGTGTTTCATGTAAAGTGCATGGACACTGGCTGAGGTTACTCATTCTCTTAGATATTTCAGACAAAGGTACAATTTTTCTTCTTTGTCCATTCTCAATACACACAATCTACTGCGCTTTCATTTATTTGTTCTTTGTTCGATTGGCATTTATCCATTTGTGTTGGTATTATACCAAAATTCGATTTATAGAGGTTTGTTTATTTAATTTGTGATTCTCGGCCATCCTTTGAATATTTGCACTGGGTATATATTTAATTAGCAAGTAAAACAAACAGGTTATTGGTCAAGTACTATTAATCTTGTATTTTTGAATGAATTCATCTTTAATTGGGTTATTGGTCGGCCATTTTACACTGAATTATAATTGTTAGCACATCCGCACTATCTTTTAACATTCATCGTATTATTGTTCCTGTTTTTTCAAGTAGACTTTGAAATATTTTAGTTTATTCACAAAGATAATTGCCAATCTGTCATTTCTTTTGAGGTCTCTACATCCGTCCCTATATTATTACCTAGTAACCTGGTTGTAAGACCCACACATTGTTGAACTTAAAAGGTTTGTAAGAAAATTTAAGTTATCAAAATTTTGTCTAGTTTTCTCTGGAAGAAAAGTTTAGGCCTCCATGGCATATAAATTGATTCCCACAAGCACAAATTTTCTTGGGCCTGATTGAATTGATGAAATGGTCGTAACAAAGTTTCCAGTAACCTAATTCACAAACGCACGCGCACATTAATGTTTTGATACAAATATTGGGTATAATTGGTTCGCATCCCGTACCCAATATATATATATATATATATATATATATATATATGTATGTATTTATATTACAGTGAGTAATATGAAAACAAAGATATATTTTAGTGAACACTCCAGAAATATTGAAGAGATCATTGCAGTTTTGAATTTTCAAAGAGGTAGTTTACCTGTCAAGTATTTAAGTGTGCCTATTTCTTCAAATTATATTCATTACAATGATTGCCAAGCTCTGTTAGATAAAGTCAAGTCTAAAATTCAAGGATGGGATGTCAATTTTTTAAGCTTTGCTGGCAGGGCTGAGTTAATACAATCTGTAATAACCCCTACAGTATTATATTGGATGTTTGTATATCAACTTCCAGAACATTTAATTGACAAATTACACATGATGTGTGCTGACTTTTTCTGAGGGGATTCTTCTCATAATATTAGCTGGACTAAAATGTGTTTACCCAAAAATGAAGGTGGTGTTGGGTTTAAATCCTTTTCTGATTTGAAAAAAGCCTCTGAGATTAAATTAATGTGGAAATTTTTAACCTCTGATTCTTTATGGAGTTCATGGATGAGGAAGAAGTATTGTGCTAATAAATTCTTTTGGAAAATGGATATACATAATAATGCTTCCAGTACCATGAAAACTATTCTTAGACTTAGAAATCCAGGTAAACATTTGTTTAGGAAAGTGATTGCTTCAGGAATGGATACTTTATTATGGTATGAGCCATGGATAAACAGTAAATGCTCGGTAGATATTGTGGGTTTGTCCAGAATTCAGATTTTGGGAAATAATATGGAGCTTGTTTCATGCATTATTCAGAATGGAAAGTTTAATGCTTCCTTACATGCAGCCACCAAGGAAATTCAAAGTGAGGCTAATAGCATTAAAACTGTTACTAATTCTAACATTGATTTTTATGAGTGGACATATGGAGGTCAATTTACTTTTCATAAGGCTTGGCAGTTTGCAAGGATGAAACAACAAATAAATAATATTTATAAAGTAATTTGGCACAATTCTAATTCAAAAAGAATGTCTATGATTGCTTTTTTGGCTCACAATGAGAGGCTTGGCACTAAGGACAAATTGAGAAAATTTGAAATTCTTGATGATGCTTCCTGCTTGTTATGCAATTCAGAAGATGAAAGTGTAAGTCATCTATTTTTCTCACGTGTTTATTCAAAATTTGTCTGGGAATACTTTCTCCAAAAGCTTGGATTTGATTCTGTTGTATGTGGTAATTTAGAGGATGAGGCTGGTAAATTGTTGAGGAGATTCAAAACGAAAGATCAACTTTTGGATGTGGCTTGTGGAGCTTTTACTTGTATGATCTACCATCTTTTGATGGAAAGGAACTTAAGACAATTCAGCAACAAAGCAGTGGCAAAAGAGATTAAAATCAAAAAGATAGAGAGGGAAGTATTTTACTTGATCAATGGCAATGGTAGGAAGACCAAAAGAAATGATTATAACCTGAATTTTCTTAGAAGATGGGGTATTGAGCTAGTCGATATAGGCTGATCAGTTGTTTTAGTCTACTATGTGTTTGATAGTTCATATTGTATTTCTAAGTGTTTTGTGTCTTAAGTATGGTTTTATGTTGGATTTCTTTATGAGCGTTTGAGAGTGTTTGTGACTGTGAGCGACTATGTTTTTCTGAGTGTTTGAGAGGTATTTCTTGAGACTTTGTTTGTACGTTAATATATGGAGTATATATGTACTCTTTTCCCTTATGTAGTACCCAGTAGGGGGGGCATAAGGTTTTGATGAGGCATATATACAAAGTATATGATTGGTTTTGTTATAATTAACCAATTTTCAAATATATATATATATATATATATATATATATATATATATATATATATATATATATGCAGCCCTTTATTTATAAATGGGAGTCTTGCACTTTTGTATTATGTCAAAAATAAAAAAATTAGTAGAAGTACACAAAAATACAGAAGTCATATGTGAGTTTTCACACTTCTTCAAATTCGGAAATTTGTACAGATGGTGTCATTGTTGGAAATATTGAGTGAATTATTAAAATATTGAGATAAGTGTATGAATGGCTCCTTTATGTGAATAGTCCCATATCATGGGACTATATGAAAGAGGCAAGTATTTATACTTGTTTCTAAGAAATCATGTTGGGACCTTGGGCTCCCAATACATGCTTTGTTGTGAGGAGGGAGGCCATGCATCATGACCACCACACATGCGCGTGATCGATGCTAATCTATGAATTAGAAAAGCGCGACATTTGTAATAAATTCTGCAAGCATACAGGTGTGTAGCATACAGGTCGAACACAGGGAGGAAAGTTAAACTTTTATTATTTATATGTTTCGTGGGCGTGTTAGACAGAACTTTGGGGGTTGTTTTCAATGTTGTTGAAATAATGTTATTGAAACTGCTACAAATCTGAATCTAATCAGACGTATATCAAATTCAACAACAGGAAAGAAAATAACAAGTACTAGCAAAAACAACAGAAGTAAATAATAACTGGAACAATAACAGAGAATTAAAAATAGAGTTGCTGTTGAAACTAATCAAACAGTCAACACTAGTATGCAGTAACAAAGACAATAACAATATGTGTTCTACCGAATCTAATCGTGTAGATACACAAATTGTTTTAAAAGAAAAGTAAATAACTAGAACAAGAAAATTTTATTAAACTAATGGCAGTACAGAATTATGAGATGATTTTTACAATGGTTACAATCACATATTTATAGATGAGAAGGGGAAAACCCTAACTAGGTCTATGAATCAATGGCCCTCTTCATTCATGAATATTTCTTGCCTTCCTTGACTACCTGATTGGAGAAAATCTGGGCATATCATGGTAATTATTTTCCATATCTTTCAATTTTCCCATGTGGCTTGATTGATAGAAGATTGCATCTAATTTAATTCTTCCAAACAAGGACGCTTATCAGACTCCAAAGGCAATATAAGATAAAATCTTCAAAATTGATTTTTCTCTTGGCAACAATTCAATCAGCAAATCTTCTAATTGAAATTGAATGATTCGAATTTAATTCCATGATAAGAATATGGCTATTGCTGAAATGTTAATTGGTGCACATCATAAATACATACACATGAATATGTGTATGTATATATATAGCATAACACTAATCCAGATATTTCTCAAAGCAAAAAGGGCCAGTGTGAGCGCGTTCCGTTTCTTTGGCAAAAAGTGAGCTTGACGGGGTTCGAACTCAGGTCTCTCAGCACCAATTCCTATGCCTTTACCAGTGAGCTACTACTTCTTTTGCAATTGAAATAAGTTTGATGTGAGGAAGTAGCTCTTTCTCGTAGTTGGCCTTTGATTTGATTTGAAGGAGGCATTTCTTTACATCCTGTAAAAACATATAAAAGTAACCAAAGTATCATTTATTTATTTACAAAAGATAAAGCATAAGAGTAATAAAATAAACACTTTTCAGTGTCAATCAGCGCGCGGCCGACTCGGCCCGGTTCGGTACGGGCTTGGGCTTAGCTTGGTGGTGTAAACACTTTTATTTTTGGATCAGAAAACACTTCATTTTTCGAACTATGTTTTTAAATACGAAAATATTTCTCAGCCCTAATCCCCATCTATATATTATCTTTAGTTGTAGATGGAATAAATAACTTGCCTCCGCCATTAAAATTAACAAACAGAAATTTTCGAGCAGTAATTTGATTTCGAAAGTGCAAATCTATACTGATTTTTTGTGCAAAGCAAATCAATTATTAAATTCAGAGGATGTTTTATCCTAGAGGCGACGGCGGAAGTACGAACTAGTTTTGCACCACCGACCAGATCGCCGAATTGTCTTCAAGAAAGCGACCAAGTACATGACTCAGCCATTGTTTCCCAACAATTTGAAGATGAATTGAAATAATGGCTTCGACATCAACCATGGATGTTGCTGCTCCTCCCTCTGCTTTCCAGATCACATTGGTGACTGCTGCCCCCTTTCGTTTCGAAGGTCTGCACTTCAAACGACGGCGTCAGAAGATGGAGTTTTACCTAACGATGAGAAAGGTGGCTGCTGCTCTGACCACCGACAAACCGCAGTTGCCAGACAAACCTGACGGAACTGATGAAGTGCAGATGGCTTCCTGGACTGAACAATCAAAACAGCAACAGAACTGGATTGAGCAGGACTATCTGTGCAGAAATTTAATTCTCAATGGCCTCAGCGATGATCTGTATGATTACTACAACTCGGACGACAAGACAGCGAAGGAGATCTGGGAAGCCCTGAAGAAGAAATATGATACAGAGGAGGCAGGGGCAAAGAAGTATGCTATGAGCCGCTCTCTCAAGTATCAGATGACATACGACAGGTCAGTAGAGATGCAATCTCATGAGCTTCAGAAAATAGCTCATGAGATCATCTCCGAAGGTATGGTTTTGGACGAACAGTTTCAAGTTGCTGTTATTATTGACAAACTTCCCCCAGGTTGGAAAGACTTTAAGAATTCCTACGACATAAGACTAAGGAATTTTCCCTAGAGAGCCTGATCACTCGCCTCCATATTGAGGAGGAGGCACACAAACAGGACCAGAAAGAGGAAGTGCTAGTTGTCTCAAACAACAGCACTAAGAAGTCCACATCAGCTGTTCTGAAACTGAATCAGAAATCATTTAAGAATTAGAACAGGCGCAACAAACAAAATGGGAATCTGCAAGGAAACCCAAAAGGACAGCAGAAACCAGCCCAAAAGAATGACTCTGAACAGTTGTTTCTATGTTACAACTGTAGAAAACCAGGTCATATGGCACGAAAGTTTCGGAACAGGCCAAACTCTACACTGTAGACGAACCTGACTGAAGAGCCTCTTACGGCTATGATTACTGAGATTCACCTTGTTGGTGGATTAGAGGGTTGGTGGGTAGACACGGGTGCTTCTCTCCATGTCTGCTATGATCGTGATATGTTCACCACATACACGGCTGCTGATGATCAGAAAGTGCTGTTGGGAGATTCTCATACCACTAAAGTTGCAGGGGTTGGAAATGTGGAGATCAAGTTTACCTCTGGAAGGACTGTGATTCTTAAAGATGTTTTGCATACTCCAGAGATGAGGAAGAATCTAGTTCCTGGCTTTCTTCTTTATAAGGCAGGATTTACTCAATTTATTGGGGCTGATGTGTATACCATAGGGTATAAGGGATCTTTTGTAGGAAAGGGGTATTCTTGTGAGGGAATGTTTAAATTAAATGTTGAATCTAATAAAGTGAATAATTCTGATTATATGTTGTGTGATTTTAATATTTGCAAATCTAGATTATGTCATGTTAATAAACGAATAATTCATAACATGAGCAATCTAGATATGATACCTAAGATATCAGAATCTGAATCTGAAAAATGTGAATTCTGTATACAAGCAAAAATCACTAAGAAATCTCATAAATCTATTGAAAGAGAATCTGAACCCTTAGATTTAATTCACTCTGACATATGTGAACTTGATGGTACTTTGACTAGACATGGACATCGGTATTTTATCACTTTTATTGATGACTGTTCTGATTTCACATATGTATACCTTATGAAAAATAAAAGTGATGCCTTTTACATGTTCAAAACATTCAAAACTGAGATTGAGAATCAAACAAATAGGAAAATTAAGAGACTTCGTAGTGATAGAGGAACATAATATGAATCTAACTCAATTCTGGATTTCTATAAACTACATGGTATAGTACAAGAGAGAACTGCACCCTATTCTCCTGAAACGAACGGTAAAGCAGAAATAAAAAATAGGACTTTTATCGAATTAGTAGTTGCCATCCTACTAAATTCTGGTGTAGTAAAACATTGGTGGGGGGTGATATTTTATTGACTATATGTTATGTTCTAAATAGAATCCCCAAATCTAAGAATAAAATTTCACCTTATGAAAATTTAAAGAATCATAAACCCAATGTGTCATAATTTAGAACTTGGGGTTGTCTAGCATATGTTCACCTTCCAGATCCTAAGAGAATAAAATTGGCAAGTAGAGCATATGAATGTGTATTTATAGGCTATGCTATTAATAGCAAAGCATATCGATTTTATGATATAAATGCACATAACATAATTGAATCAAATGATGCCGATTTTTATGGAACAAAATTTCCTTTTAAATTAAGGAATAGTGGGGCACTTCACGTATGCCTATTAGAACAGAACTTAATAAAAGTTCTGAAGCTGAACCTAGAAGAAGTAAAAGAGCAAGAACCGAGAAAAAATTTGGTTTGGATTTCTGTGCTTTTACTATAAAGGAGGATCCCTTAAAACTTTAAGAGGCCTTATCTTCTTTAGATGCCGATTTTTGGCAAGAGGCTATAAATGATGAGATGGATTCTCTGGAATCCAATAAGACTTGGCATTTGGTAGATTTACCCCCCAGTTGTAAATCTATAGGATGTAAATGGGTGCTTAAAAAGAAATTAAAACCTGATGGTACTATAGATAAATATAAAGCACGACTAGTAGCTAAAGGTTTTAGAAAAAAAGAAAATACAGATTTCTTCGACGCTTTTTCACCTGTAATTAGAATAACATCCATTCAGGTATTAATCTCACTCGCTTCCATTCATAATTTACTAATACATCAAATGGATGTTAAAACCGCATTTTTAAATGGTGAATTAGAAGCAGAAATCTATATGGACCAGCCTGAAGGATTTGTAGTACATGGTCAAGAACATAAAATATGCAAATTAGATAAATCATTATATGGTTTAAAACAAGCTCCTAAAAAATGACATGAAAATTTGATAACTTAATCATTTCACATGGTTTTAAAGTTAATGAAAGTGAAAAATGCATTTATTACAAATATGAGAATGACATTTGCACTATTATATGCCTTTATGTAGACGACCTACTCATCTTTGGGTCAAACATTCATGCCATAAAATTCAGTCAAATCCTTATTAAGTGCCAATTTTGATATGAAAGATCTAGGTGAGGCGAGTGTAATCCTTGGTATTAAGATTACTAGGTCAGAAAAGGGAATTTCTTTGGATCAGTCTCATACATTGAGAAGATACTGAAGAAATATAATTACTTTGACTGTAAACCTGCATGTACACCATATGATCCAAGTGTAAAGTTATTTAAGAACACTGGTGAAGGTGTAAGACAGTCTGATTATGCGAGCATCATTGGCAGCCTTCGGTATGCCACTGATTGTACTAGACCCGACATTCCCTATGTCGTGGGATTATTGTGCAGGCTTACCAGTAGACCTAGTATAGAGCACTGACATGCTATTGAAAGGGTCATGAGATACCTTAAACGAATTATGAACCTTGCATTACAGTATGAGAAGTTTCCAGCTGTACTTGAAGGATATTTAGATGCAGATTGGAATACTTTATCTGATATTCTAAAGCGACCAGTGGCTATATATTTAGAGTCGCTGGAGCTGTTTCTTGGAAATCCAAGAAACAAACTATTTTGGCTCAGTCTACTATGGTGTCTGAGATGATAGCACTAGCCACGGCTAGTGAAGGAGCATAGTACTTGAAAAATCTGCTAGCTGAGATTCCCTTATGGGAAAAACCAATACCAGCTATGTTGATACATTGTGATAGTACCGCGGCATTGCAAAAGTTCAGAACCGTTATTATAACGGTAAGAGACGACAAATACGTCGTAAGCACAGCACGGTTAGAGAACTACTTCCCTCAGGTATCGTTAGAGTGGATTACGTACGTAGTGATGAAAATTTGGCAGATCCTTTGATGAAAGGTCTGTCCAGAGAGAAAGTCCTTAATTCTTCTAAAAGAATGGGACTATTGCTCTTAGATTGTTGAGTCACGCATAACGGTAACCCGACCTAAATGACAGGAGATCCCAAGAAATAGGTTCAATGGGTAAAAACAAGTTGTGTAGCGATAGGAGTTGAACATGCTATTTAATAAACCAAGAAGCATGTATTCCTGAAGTGATTAGAGGATGAGTTGGTAATAATTCTTAATGAGATCTATACTCTATTTGGAGTGGAACCTTCAGGAGTACTCTTGATAGACTCACCTATGTGAATGTGGAAATGTGGCTGTTTCCTATGGAGTTTTGGGCAAAACTTTTAGAGCATTCACTAAACTGGGATAGACGTGCATGGCCATAAATGCACGGCTTATTTGATTGCACTATAGAAAAGATTGTGTGTGGTTTGATGTCAGGAATAGAGTTCAAGACTATGTGTCACTCTAGTAAAAACTGAATCTTATTCACTATGTAAAGGCTCAGTTGGATGACACCTTTGTTTATGCACAGTCTTATGTTTCTAGAAAACCACTTGATAATATTTTAAAAATTCAAGTGGGGGATTGTTGGAAATATTGAGTGAATTATTAAAATATTGAGATAAGTGTATGAATGGCTCCTTTATGTGAATAGTCCCATATCATGGGATTATATGAAAGAGGCAAGTATTTATACTTGTTTCTAAGAAATCATGTTGGGACCTTGGGCTCCCAATACATGCTTTGTTGTGAGGAGGGAGGCCATGCATCATTACCACCACACATGCGCGCGCAACCGACCGACTCGACTCGACCCGACCCGGCCCGGCCTGGTTCGGTTCGGGCTCGGGCTTGAGCTTGGCTTTGTGGTGTAAACACTTATATTTTTGGATCAGAAAACACTGCATTTTTTGAACTATGTTTTTAAATACGAAAATATTTCTGAGCCGACTTTTATTTTGAAGCAGTAAACTATTGACCCGGTATTTTAGCAGATTTTATTACTAAAGAATAGTTTCGTTCAGCCCTAATCCACATCTTTATATTATCTTCAGTTGAAGACGGAAATAAATAACTTGCCTCCGCCGTTAAAATTAACAAACAGAAATTTTTTGAGTAGTAATTTGATTTCGAAAGTGCAAATCTGCACTGATTTGTCATGCAAAGCAAATCAATTATTAATTTCAGAGGCTGTTTTATCCTAGAGGCGACGGCGGAAGTACGAACTAGTTTTGCAGCACCGACCAGATGGCCGAATCATCTTCAAGAAAGCGACCAAGTACGTGACTCAGCCATTGTTTCCCAACAGTCACTCTACACGTTTTGTAGTTTATAGGCCTCCCACCATTGTTCTTATGATCAAGTGATTACAAATTTAAATTGAAGGCTTGCATGCAATTTTTATAAAGTTTAATATAATGTTTACTGCCTCTAAAGCTAAACTGAAGTTCATAATTTATTGAGTAAAAAAGTTGGACTACAAGTAGAAGGCAACCATGAGTTCGTGGAACCAAAGAGATGTCAGACTTGACTTGAAAATACAAAAATATAGTTATTGCAAATATAATCAACGAGATGAAAAAAATGACAGCAAATAGAGAACTGAACCGAACCTGCAGTTGGAGATGTTTTCTTTAATTGAACGGTGACATAACCAATGAAATTTTGGTTGAAGTTCTTCTGGATATTTGTTGTATATCCTGATTCATTCTATTTCAAGCAATTTTTTTTTCAATCTTGTATACATTAGTGGTTAATGAGCAGTTAATAAAAGATTTACCTTTTTTTCCAAAAGGGGAGTGTTTGAATGCCACGACTGACACTGAGATTATTCATTATGTTAGTGATATCTCCCATCATGTACTGTGCGATGTATGTAAGCTGAAATATATGATAGTTCTAGGGGTGGAAATATAATAATCAAATTGCTGTACATTTTATAAGGAATTAACAGGACTATATATATATATATATACATACATATATATATATATACATATATATATATATATATGTATATGGGATAGGATCAAGGAGCCCCCTGAATTTCAGCCCCCCATTTGCACCCGATTTTCAGCCTCTCATTTATAATAAAGAAAGTGATGGGTGAGTGAGAGAGTTAGTGGAAGGAGAGAGAATGAGAGTTAGTGGGAAATGAGTGGTGGAAAAGTGGGAGGCTAAAGGGGTGCTCACTATTTGGGGTGCCATTGAACCTGCCCCTCTATATATGAGATAGGATCAAGAGCACCCCAAATAGTGTAGCACCCCTTTAGCCCCCTAATTTTCACCACACAATCATCTTTCTCTCTCCTTCCACAAACACTTTCTCCCCCCACTAACTTATTTTACTATAAACTAGTGGCTATTAGAGAGGTGCAAATGGGGTGCCTACAAAAAAGGGTGCCATATAACCTTTCTCTCTCTCTCTCTCTCTATATATATATATATATATATATGTATGTATGTATGTATGTATGTATGTATGTATATGTAAAATCATTCAGTTCGTACGTATAAAATTTATTTGGGATGCATTTCAAATTAGTTTGTGTAACGATACAGATTTCGCTCGGGCCTAATCAAATTCTAAATCGACCAAGACTATTCAAAATCCGGATACACTAACTCTAGGCATACAACACATCAGAATAAATAACAGAAGACTTTTATAAACATTATAATAATGTTACATCAGAGTACGTAATATATCATAGTATATCGAGATATAATACAACGGAAGATTAATTTATAACAAATGTAATACAATGTAGCAGAAACAAATAATAACACAACGGAAGACCATCAATGCTCTGGACATAGCTTTAAGCTTCAATCCAGAATGCTGCTAAATATATCTGCAAAATAAAACTATTTGACAGCCCATGTGGAAAACAGGGGCATCCGAGTTTGCACGGGAAAAACAAACTACAGGTAAATCATGAGACTGGTATGAGAAACTCTACAGTTAAAATTAACTTATATAAAATGTGAGGCATATCAGGAGACCACACCGTATGTCCTGGAACAGGTTTCCTCCCAGGAATGCCAATGTGCAAACAACAACCAATAATAGGGATATGGATCTACAATGCATCATGCAATATGCGACTCCTCAATCTACCCATTTAGACTTAATCTCCAAATTTAGGTTTTCTAAATCCAATTCACTTTACAGAAATTATTCCTTTGGACTTTATTTCCCGATTCTTATTTCAAATCATTTGAAATACATATCTAGCTTTTATATCAAAGTAGATTTCACTTCAGGATCTCAAACCAAATTGTTTGGAAATATGAATTCCAAAACATCACAATACATACAAACAAGTATGCAACCAAATATCAAGAGGTTTCTCCCATCAACACGTCAAAGGGCATGTAACACCCCACATCCGTTATTGTCACTCACAAAGGGAATGCACTAAGTTCTGTGGAGCATTTAAAGTAAAAGATGCAGATAAATTACATGACAGCTAATTAAAACAGCAGAAAATAATACTTTACTTTATTGATAAAATAGTTTGTACAACAATTGTTTTCCAATACCTGAGTATCTGTCTTACAAAATAAAGAAGCATAAAATAATATTTATATTCTCCAATGTAGCATGAGCCAGCCATAGCAGTGGAAAAGAGAATCCAAGCAAAACTTCGACTAATCTTCAAGCTTTGAAAGAAAAACTGAGCTAAGTAGTAACGTTCCCTCCCTGCGGATCTGGGGGGGAACGAATGATAAGAAAGCAAAAGAAAACAGAGTCAGACATAAAGTCTGGTAAGTTCGGTAACTTTTGGCATGTGAACAGGTAAAAACAACATGACATGGATTAACTGAATACAAGGCAATACCATGATGATAGGGTTAACAAGACAACGCAAGCTATGATGAGGCAAGATAAAACTGAATGTACTGACAAATTGGATCTAACGACAAGCTGAATATACTGATAAACTGAATATGCTTCCATACTTTCTCTACTTCACGATTACCCTATTATTCTAGTTTCTATATCTCTACACCACCTAACTAGTATCCAACTAGTAATCTGTATAAACTGATAAAACAATAACGTGATCCCAATCCCGAAATTGTGTTTTTTTCAGGTGTACATCTATTATTTATTACCTATATTTAATCTAGGGTTTACGCTACCCAGGGCTACTAGGGTTTAGGCTACATGTTGAACATTTCTCGGATTTTAGGGTTTACGCGACCTAGGTCCAACTAGGGATTATGCTGCCTATCGAACGGCGCCCCTAATCTAGGACACACTACCCAGAGCGGTATATGTTCCTAGACTTTCCCCACGTATGTGTCGTGAATCGTTATCGCTGCCTAGATGCACATGTCTTCTATATGTGCGACCCGAGTCTCGTGGCAGGGCAAATCCAGAAACACGAAACTCGGTTGGGAGCTTTCATACATCTGCCGATGCAGATGCTAAGGTCTGTTTTTCCAGTGGCTATGGTCCTACTTGATCCCTCCCTCAACTACTGAAAGGCCACCCTTGAAAAATGAGAACTATTCGCAGGCCCTCTATGCCCCCACTAACCTATGGCCATCCGCACCCTTACTAGATAGCAGGTATATGGTCTTTTGGAGTTCTCTGCCTTTCCGCTGTACGTATCTCGACTGACTCAAGATGGTAGGTGGACGACGAGTTGCTATCACAGGGCTACTGGTCTCGCCAAATCACGCTGGTCCATCCTAGTCTTTAGGTTGCCTTATATTGCAACCAAGGCATACCCTTGGTTCTTCTAACGTAGACCTTAACCTCTGTGAGCCCAGGCGGATCATCTGCAGCCTCACAAAGGGATACCAAGAGTACCCTTACGTCCCCTCGAAGTCGCGTGCTTCGTAACCTAGTTTGTTGGACCCTTCTTTAAGATCAGATGGACATTCGCTCCTTCTCGTATTCTACTAAGGTTTACTACTTAGTTCCCTTAACTAAGGTTTACTACTTAGTTCCTAAATCGTCGTTTTCTTAAATAAGGATTACAACTAATTCCTCTTAACTAAGGTTTACTACTTAGTTCTCTTTCTCGTCAAGTTGGATTGGTTAAGTGTCATTAGTCAATTCAAGTTAAACTAACCCATTCATTTGTCATGTTAAACTGGTTAAGTGTTATCGGTAGTTCATGTTGACTTAACCCTACCACAAATCAAGTTATATTGGTTAAGTATTTCTTATTACTTAACCCCACCCCTTCATCTTGTATTGGTTAAGTGTTCCCTTTAACTTAACCCTGCCCACCTGTTTAGCTAACACGTTATAACGGTTAAGTGTCCTCTTAGTTAACTTAACCCCAACATCTGTTTAATTCACATGCCCAAATGATTAAGTATTGTCCTTTCATGTTTTAACTTAACCTTGTTCAATTGGTACACTATGATGGCTAAGTGTTCCAACTTTACTTAACTCCACCTTCTAGTCCAGTTAACATGTTAAATTGGCTAAGTGTATTTTACTTAACCCTACCTTCTAGTCTAGTTAACATGTTATAACGGTTAAACCTTTTCTTAACCTCACCCACTTGTCTGGTCAACATGTTATAACGGCTATTTAACCCCTACAAGTCTTGTCTTGTTAACATGTTAAGTTGGTTAATTGTTCATATGGACTTGACCCTCCCATTCTAGCTTAACTGTTTCTTAGCTTCAAATTATTCATTTAAAGCACCAACCACTCACATTAGACATATATTGTTGCGGTCACTGGATGTGCCGGTCGATTCTGGGTAGATTTACACCGCAACTCAGTCTAACCTCGGGTGCTTTTGGGCTCAATGCTCTAACCACCCTCATTAGATAGGTATTGTTACGGTTGCTGGATTTGCCGGGCGGTTCCGGCAGTCTTATACCGTAACTCAATCTAACCTCGGGTTAGACATATTCGTCTTTCCAAGATTTACATATTTATCCTTTTTGTCTATATGCAAATTGCTAACAACTCTTTTAAACAAACTTGGACTATATCATATTCATTTGTCATGCCCACTAACATACCTATATTCTAGGCCCAAATCTTGATTTACCTATCGGTTAACCCAACCTGCAGTTCTATGCCAATTTAGATCTAGTATTCTCATTTACAATTCATTTCAAAACTAGATTTGATACTCTAGTTTACAATTTATGCCTAAAGCTTAGGTTACTAGCCAATACTAGATTCAATATATCAGATTACATCTTCTATAATTCACGTGAAATTACCCCAATTTGCATCTAATAGTCATGTTACAATACATGCTCTAAATTATACCAAATAATATAGATTTCACGTTATACCCAAATAACCCCGCATTCATAACGTACGTATACCATGAATTCACAAGTTTTATAAATACTCATGAAATGAAATTAAAAAGGGAATAGAGGATAAACATGAGAATTGACATAAAAAATAGGCATGCAAAAGCGAGCCAAATACAAGGATAATAGATCCAATGGTTTTGGTGTACATAATAGTGAATAGGAATAAACTAAGCAACTCACACCCTAGGTATGAGATCCAACAAAATGCCAGTTCGGTGTACAACATGGTTTGTAACTATAGTGTTATGGGCATAAACAATTAACCATAATAGTCTTAGGCAATTAACCACAATAGTCATAGTCATGGTCATAGGTAGAAACCTCATAATTATGAATCATAGGCGATTAACCACAATAATCATGGATAATTAACCAAAATAGTCCTAGGCAATTATCCTAAATAGTCATAGGTAATTAACTATAATAATTTCAAAGTCATGGTCATAGACAATAGTCTTATGTTCATAATCATAGGCAATAATCTCATAGTCATGAATCATAGCTGTAGGCAATGGTCTTATGTTCATAGTCATAGGCAATAGTCTTATGTCCATAGTCATAGGCATATGCATAGTCTTGTGTTCACAGTCATAGTCTTAGGACATTAACAATAGTTTCAACGTCATAGGCATGGGCACAGTCTCATCGGTAATTAATCACAATAGTTCTTAATTAGATCCAAAGGCATATACCAGCACAGATTCAAATGAGAGGATCAGGCATATTCTTATATTCATTTAATTTCATGCCACAAATAGATCTAAACGTTCAAATCTAAAAAGTAACTGACCTACATTGATCGGTTTTAGAAAAGGATAATAAGATAGCGTTGAGGTGATTTGCTATGATTCGCGCGACGTTGCTCGAAGCCGTTGAATTAGCCTTTGCTTCCCTTCTTGAAACTTTAACTTTATTTGAATCTCCAATATGCAATTCCTAGCCGTAGTCTTCAAGAATAGTCTTCATGTTTTAATTTAATTTATTTTATTTATTTCAATTATTCCAGAGGCAGCATAAGGAGAGAATTAAATGGTGTAAAGGGAATGGGGCTAGGGGGTTGTTTATATAGGATTAGGCGGATGAAACTAGACTGAAAACGAGACCAGAAACATCAGAATGAACCCAGGCTCAAAACTGGGTTTCAGCACCAGGTCGACCCCCAGGTCGACCATAGGGTCGACCTAGTCCCTGGGAGGTCAACCATAGTGTCGACCCCCAGGTCGACCCGGTCCTGGGCGGAAAATTCCTGCCCAGTCTGCGCTGGGGTTTAAATTCGAATTTCGAATTCAAATTCGAGCTGTTTTTCTGTTCTAAAAGTCCTTGAAACTTCGGAGGGTCATATCTCCCTGATACGGACTCCGTTTCTCGAAAACTCGGACTCGTTTCCAAGCAAAATTTCGAGACGAATGCAATGATGCAACTCGTTTCCCTTGATTCTTGTTTTAAAATTTAATTATACTTTAATTTGCGAAACTTAATGTTACAGAGTTACGTGGTGTTACAGGGCACGCGCCTAAGCAACTCGATATAAATGTGCACCTCACACGATTGAGCAGGCTACACTAACGATGCACCATTCTACACTCTAGGGGAAGCATACACCGTCCAAAGCCATTTAAGGCTATAACACCCATACTTTTAGTCACATGGGTTACCCGAATCTTTAGTCACATACTAAATCAATTCATATCCCGAAGTTTGGAAAATCATTTCACAACATAATAATCACAAGTACTTTCAAACTATAGTATTTCACATCAGTAATTCACACATATGATCAGTCACTATTAATCACATAACCTTTGAGCTTGTACGTCTCAAAGAAGGGTGTTAAGCAAGAGAATAAATTCTCCGCCACCAAACAGATACGTTATTAATAGCAACTAATCGGATACACGGTGAACCATAATGTAAAGCCATAATACACTTCCAAATCATTTCGAAATATTTGGGCTTAGCCCTCGAAATCCTTTATGTTTTATAAACTTTTAATAAAACCTTCCCAATCCAAAATCGGGAATACTTTTCTATTCACTTAAGAAATCTCATTTCAAAATCATTGAAAATATTCCCTGTCCAAAATTGGGAATAACACTTCTTTCCATTTAACGAAATCCCGTTTCAAAATCATTCATTAAATTTTGAAATAAACAACATCGCTAAACACCTTATAGTCAAATCGTGAAGTGTTTCACAAGGTGTTAGCGCACAGATATTTTTACCCCAACCCAATGCTAAATGTAAAAGTATACTCTGCCCATAAACTAGTCGATCATCATCCAAACAGTCAATCAATCACAATCAATATCAACAACCAACAATATTTTGTTTTACATCACATCTCATGTTTTGGCAAATTTAATCACCATCTATTCATTCCAAATCTAATTAAAGATTTATTAAAACTCCTCTTAGTTTTAATCTCAAAAATCATACTTAATGATTATTCAACTTTTAGGAAAATTACTCCCGCTTTTACTTAAGTTAAAAAACAAGTGTTATTCAAAACACAATTCACGATAAATCCAAAATCCAATTTCAATTCAGTTCTAACTAAATATTAATTAATTGGTAAATATCTCCAAATCTTAATTAAAAGATTTATTATATACTCAACTTGGTTTAAGAACAGTGTTAATGAAGACACCATTCACGATAAACCCAAAATCCAATTTGATATTAAATAAAAGGCTCTAAATAGAAATTATATCGACTTATATTCAATATCAAATTCTGAAACCAACAAATATCGTATTGGGAATAACGATATATATCTTCCAAATTCCTCAACAGTATCCATATAATCATGGAACCCAATATCAAAATATTCTGAATAATATTTCCATTCAAATACATTCCAATTTATTTATTGGAAAATTCTGGTTATTTTAAAACCATTCACAAGTACAATTTATTTCTAAAAACAAATTGATTGTTATTCTAGTAAATAACTAGTTCATTTCGATAAAAATATATTTTTACCTTTCAAAACTCGGAATTTTTCACCCAAACACTTTCCAAATCATTTATTATGATTTTACACAATTTTTCCATATTTTTAATAATTTTATCAAGGCCCGTACAGTCAGTTTCCAATAACAGCCACCGAAATGCATTTACAGTGACCTTTTCCAAAACTGGTTTGAACATATTTTAAAATCTAATCGTTAGATTTCCAATCTCTTATTATCACTGGAAAGCTCTTTTCGATACAAACCCAATGGTTCCAGTTTTAGGAGAATCTGACGGTCGGATATCTCGTTACATCAATTTGAAGTTAATGGTTGAAATTCACGAACGGTCGCTGCGCGACGCGTTCTGTTCAAGCCATTAAATATATATAATATATATATCGTCGATTTTCATTCAAAACGTATTTTATAAATCATTTATAAACTCATTTTAAAAACGATTCCAACTTCCATTTCAATTTTAAATCAAAATTGAATATTCCATTACATGATAATTTTATATACCTCGTATATATGTTAAAAATTATATTTTTAGCCAGTTAATATTTATTTCAACGCATGGCTATTTTATACCCTTCAGATACATGTTAAAAATAATATTTTTAACAAACAAATATTTATTTCAACACATGACAATTTTATATAACAAATATTTATTTCGACACATGACAATTTTATATATCACCTCTATAAGCTAAAAATAATATTTTTAGCAAACAAATATTTATTTCAACACATGTCAATTTTATACACTTCAGATACAACGCATATATATATATATATATATATATATATATTAAACAACGCATATATATTTTTACAACGCACATATATGATTTATACAACGCATATTTGTATTTTTCACAATGCATATATATTTTTTACATCGCATATATATATATATATATATATATTATTCACATCGAACTTTTTTCACATCGAATATATATATATATATATATATATATATTATTCATATCACATATATTTTATTCACATTGCATATATTTTTTTGTTCTCATCGCATATATATATATATTTTATAGACATCGCTTATAAATATTTTATTCACATTTCATGTATATATTTTATTCACATTTCATATATATGTATATATTATTCACATTTCATATATATATATATATATACATATATTATTTACTCAATTTCACATCACAATCACAACACAATACAGTCAATTAAATCGTCCATGGTCTGTGGACGAGGGAGGTGAGCTAAGCGGCACCATATACAATTTGTGATAATTAAAACTGATAAAAATCAATACTGGCAGTTCATATTGTAGGGTTTTGTGAATTAAAGAACAGCGGAAATAATTAAACCCTAGAACAGGATCCAGACAAAATCAATTAAATTGAGTTCAAATTATATACCTGCCATGGAGTATCCAAGAAAACCGAGTTAATATCGAGATCGAAAGGAATTGGAGCATCGAATTCAAGCAAAACAAAGTCGCCTTGCCACTACAAGTATCCACACGAACAATTTTCTTCAATCGTCGCACGATGGAAGAGGAGGAGGAATCAGGGGTGCTAGCCGCCATTCGTGATTTTGGATCTAGGGTTTTCTCGAAAAATTAGGTCAAAGAATAGTATACGCGTATATTAATAAAAGAGGTAGAATTACCCTTTTAATAAACGTGTGTACCATAAAACAAGGAACAATTCCTTGTACCATTTCAAATGAAATATCAATGGTTTATATTTCATTTTACCCTAAAAACAAAACCAGTATTCCCCTTACGTTGTTCTAAGTGTGTGACCCTATAGGTTATTACAACGTTGGCAATGATTTTAAATCGTATTTAAAATCATAAACAGTGATTGGCATCTAGCAATACGTCGCTGCTACCCAAGTTATAATAAGATCAATGATTCGATACTACCTTTCTGTGACCAGTGTATCAATGTAATATAATCCTTTTAACCAATATATCCAAGATCAAACTAGAGGCATGGATCGTATCATCCTCATTACAATTTAATCCATTTTTCTTGATCGATGAGTAGACTGTTTAAAACAAATCAGTATTTGAGCATGGCCATGCATTTCACTGTCTCACTCAATCAAGAGGCCCATGGATATCACTACGAATATATCGTTGGGTTAAATTCCATCTAGATCATTCATAATTTTCATTCGACTCGAGATGTATCCAATAATCACCGTTATCGTTACTCTGTTACAAAATAACTTTAGATGATATCAAAACACAAATATCCTCGAATAAAATTATAATGATTTCAGGTCTGAGGACCATTACATCACTGTCACTATGAGAATAACTTATGATACTGTTAATTACATTCCATGGAGTTATCTCACGGCGGGTCAGCCTAATACGATATTCTCTAATACGTATTTATATTTTGACATTAATATCACTAATATTAATGATCAATGAGATGTGATCATCGGTCAATCAACATACTAGTCTTAATGCTTTATTGTTGTCCTATATTAACAATAAAACTCGACTAGTGGCATTTAAGAATAATAATACTTATCACATTATATAATCTCAAGTTCAGTCTTACTCGAACTATATAATTCCGTATTATTATTCTAAGGACTTCTATTATATCATTATTTATATTACGCAGTAAATACAATATAATAGAATAATATTTTATTCCAAATAAAATAATAACATCAACAGTGTTATCAGTCTCATCAAATGAATTGCCTCTAGGGCACAAACTCTAACAATCTCCCACTTGCACAAGAGTCAATCATTTATGTATCGTATACTTATGAAACTAGTGTGACTATTAAACTTCTGCTGCGATAGAGTTTAATTCCTTAGGTATTCAACATTACAACTTTTGTATGCAGATATGTTTATTTCTTCTGTGAACAACTTCACATAAGAATTATATTTCTTAAAATATATTTTTGGATTGATGATGAGTTTAATGTTTTAGGCCTGAGCAACAGCCATATTGTTATCACAATGTATATCATTGGATCAACAATGAATTAAGTTCAATCATGAACTTATTAATCCAAACATTTTCTTTCTCAGAATCAATATTTATTTCTTGTTTTTAAACTAACATTATTTGCAATAATTAATGTGTTATCCAATAACATTTGAATTATTGTATCACTCCCACTCAATTTCTTGTCTATACAAGATTCAATGACATTTTGTGGTTTCGAGATATTTCGAATTCTGATTCATTCCTATCGGTATCTTAGAGATTGGCTCTCCTTTAAATGGATACCAATTCGAGTAATAAACAATTTATTATCAGAGGATTTATAGATATGACATCCATTTACTTCCTTTGGATATTCCACAAAATAGTTATCTGATTTAGGTCCGATCTTATCAGAGAAAGGACGTTTAACAAACGCCTTACATCCCAAATCTTCGTATTAGACACACTAGGACATTTCCTAGTTCATATCTTATATGGCGTCTTTAAATCGTTTTAGTGGGATTTAATATAATTGTTCTAAATTTAACTTATAGGAAGATCTATATGACTTATCATTAACCGTACTATATCTTATAAGGTTCGATATCTCCTTTCAAACAAACCATTCTAATATGGTGTTCTAGGTGGACAGAGTTGTGAAACAATTCCAAACTCATTCAGATAGTCATTAAATTTTGTTGGCTTAAATGTTCTCTTTTGAACCATTCGAAAAAATTTATTTTCTATTAAAGTTGGTTTCTAACTTCACTTCGAATTCTTTGAACTTTTCAAAGTATTCTGATATGTATTTCATAAGATATACATATCTATATCTACTGATATCATCAGTAACTATAATGAAGTAATAAAACCTACCTCTAACTTATGTATTCGTTGCTCCATATACATCATTATGTTCGAGACCCAATTTGTCACTCAATCACTGTGTCAAGTGAAAAGGTGATTCAGTTATTTTGCCAAATAAACAAGATTTATATTCTTCATTTAATTCAAAATCAAATGATCTCAAAGTTCCATCATTATGGATTTTGATATACTTTCTTGTTTATATTGGCTAACTGGTAATGCTAAAAGTATGTTGGATTTAAATCACTAAATTTAATCCATTTGGTATTTATGTCTGGTACATTATAGTTAAAGATTTATAAAATTCATTAACTATTTGTGAAATTCCATACGATATTTCATTTAAATAAAATGAATAACAGTTATTCTTTTATTACAAATGAAATTCAAACTTGTCTGAACAAGATATATTATAACATTTATTTTAAGTGGAATTTCATTATAACAAATATTTATTTATTTAATTAAGACAACATAATAAAAGAATCGCCTTCCTATGGATAATTCAGCAACATTTGCTTCATTTTCAATCGTAAGTCTACTTGTCCTTTTATCTCATTTCTACTTATTATGTAAATTTTTTTTTTTATAAATCAACATACACTTATGTGATTTATATCTAGTATCTAATACCAGAAATATATATAAGTAAATTTTATAGCATTTATATCTTAATTGGTTAAAGTCATACTTTAACTTTTATTCTAGATCCTCTGCATTTGTTAGAACAATTACATTTTAATTTGTTTGAGGACAATCCCCAAATTTCAATGTTAGTCAAGAAATTTGATTCAATTCAATTTATCCTTCTTAAGGATTAATTTAAAAAATCGGAATTATTTATTATTTAATATCTACAGTAGATAATAAATAATAATTGATTCTTTAATATTTATTTAATATAAATTTTGACAATCAAAATTACATACTAACATAAACGTGTAATTTAAACTAAAATATGCTCCCACTCAAATTAACATCCCTTTATTTATATACATATATCAGTATATATATATATATATAATGGTGTTCCAAGATCCATATCTAATCATGTTTTGACTCTGCTTTGGCAAATCCCCAAAACACAACCTTTTAGGTAGACATCTTATGTCAATTATATCGTGTATATAACTCTTGGATCGCGTGATGAACATTTTGTTCAGTATTATTCTTTTGCTCGAAATATAGAATAATTCACGCTGTTGTCTCTAAGCCATAATCTTATTATGCAGCTCAGTTAAGCCAAACCCAATAATACAGTTCAAGTATCACTTTTACTCCGTCGCATATAACCAAAATAAAAGGATGCACAATGCTTTGGCATTACCTACACCCAGTGATTCTAGACATTGATGAGTGCATTATTAGAAGACATCACCATGACTCAATATATCAGAATTAATCCGCTTTAAAGGGAATTTTATAATTCGTAATGGCGAACAATATTAGAGTTATCTACATATATCAATTATATGTATTTTATATTCGTAATATTAATTGAATTTAAATAATATAAGCGATTTAAATCCAATGTAATATAAGTCGCATGTAATATAGGTCGCATGTAATATAAGTCGCATACCTTTTCCTTTTGAACAATTCAATATAGATGGTGTGGATCTTATCATCTCAATCTAATCAGATTTGGAGATTTTAATTTAAACAGCATTGAACATTTCAATGTAGGTTTTGAACATTCCGATCTAATCTATCTTAACATTTCATCATGAATGTGAAGTCACAGATGTATATAAAACAGGTCATATGGTTTATATAAATAGATATGGATACACATAACATTTTATATATACATTCTTATATGAAAACGGTACAAATGTTACATATGCTTTACAATACATGAAAATTACAGGCCAATAGAGATTCAGTAATTCTCAATTACATTTGCTTCACAAGCAGCATCACCTTTGCTCCGGCATATCTATCAAATGCTAGCATTAATTTCATTTTAATTGATCCATGCTGAGCAACATCGGCTGAAACAATTTCAGCTTACATGAACAGGTCAGCACGCTACAATATGATCATATCACATTAAGCCTTTCAAAATTAAGTTTCATAACAATACAGGAGCCTATAACTTAATTCAGATTCATACATAATTATAATGTCTCATGTAACACTTACACATGTGTGTTTAATGAAATACAACATAACAGAGATAAATATAAAACTGTCAACTGTCACACAAAAATAATCAAACAGATGATCGGCAACATATTAGATATAAATACAACTGTACAGAAAAGGCAATTCTAAGCTAAACTATTTACATTTTATTGCACTGTAACAGAAACATATTTTAAAATACTTATCACAGATGTATAGCTTAGTCAGATAGCATAAAACAGCATGTTTACATATCAATATCATAAGAGAACATGTATAATTTCATGTTTCCAGATCATAGCATATCATTATATACTATGCTAATATTTCATAAATATTCGTTCTGAAATTTTCTGGACTAGTATATCAATATATACAGCTCAGATCAATTTGATCACAAATATGCTTATGACCTTTCAAGGATACATGTATTCTCATATTTTATAAAACCAGAAAACATATATTCTTATTCTAATTAGATGCTCACACATGTTTATGAATTATATATGTTTGAAACCAGACCATGTGAGTCATATATGAAGCATATTCTCATATATATGATCATTAAACAACCCAGATTGAATCTATTCAGATTTAATTATAACTCTAACCCAGATGTGAAATAAATTTAGCAACAGAGTACAAAGAAAAATCAAAGCGAGCAACAGTTTTACTAGCATAACGATTATGCCATATTGTAAATACAGAGACCCAGTATATATTATGTGCACATACATCTATATATCTTGATATAAGATGTGTATTTTCATAGCTGTATACTAAAACAATTTTAGATTTATATTCAGTTTTAGGGTCAAATCCTATATGTTTAATTGCCCAGTTTTATAACATACATATTTATATGTATAAATATAAGCTTAATACATACAGTATAATATCAAATATCGGTACCATATAGAGGATCTTCACATAATTCTTAATTGGCATTACAACCAAGTGTTCAGGTAACAAACTTAAAGTTTATCTTAATAATTCAGCAAGCTATGTTCATTAATATAGCTTATATTCAGATCACAATGGAATGTCAACAGGATAGTTGATCATACATGAATATCAGTACACAAGGAAACTCTGTAAACAGTGTAACAGATGTAATATGCATATATTATATCTCAATATAAACAATACACATACTGCTGTTGCATGACTAAATGCACATCTATAAACATATATGTATATTTACACAATGTTATACCAGAATCAATTCAATATTATAAACAGTGATCAGTATAAGGACCTTAAGGGTATAATATATAAAATTTGATCAGAATATATGGACATACTTTAAGATTTACAAAACTCAAAATGAACATTTACATACATACATATCACTAGATGGGTCAGTGATGTGAATCATTTAATACCAGATTTATATTAATAAACTGAATTTATTACCCAGGTTCACATCAGTATATCAGTATATTATGATATCAGTATATCATATTCTACTAATCATTCTGTGTGCAATATGGTAACATAGAATAACCAAAAGTGGCTAGTTTATAGACTGTTATACTCATGTTACATATGCATCAATACTTTAAGTGTCCTTAAAACTAGAACAGAGAATCAGATTCTCTGTATTGTTTAAAATCAGATTTCAAAATTATTGGTTTAGTTGATCAAAATCCGTATGCATCTATTTCTGATTCTATAATCTTATAAACTTGTATTGATTTGAAAACAAAACCAGTCATGAGTTCTGATCTTACATCCAAGTATAAAGATCAAAACCAAAATTTGTCTTAACAAATTTATATATATTGATTTCAGTAAATCAAAATTAATCAGAAGACTTTCTTTCTGATTTATCAATCGGCAAAACTAGTTTTGATGGTGAGACCAAAATTATGATTAAGACCGGTCAAGTATACTTATTAATCAGACATTTTGATAATGTGCTTATCATTATTTATCTGTACAAGCAGATCAGGATACTATTTTATGCAAATTCATAATTTCATTTAGAAATTTGTATCAAATACAAGTTTTATAAGCAGTGAAACAATTTCACTTCATTCATGAATTTTCATAAAACTCACATCAAAATTCACAAGAATTTAATTTGTGAGAATTCAAATAAGCATAAACTAATTTCAATAATTAAAGAACTATGCACTTAAATCTAGCTTTGAAATATCAATTTTTTTTTTAAAACTATTGTCTTGAAAAGTAAAATCACATCATTATGTAATCAAATAATAGATGCAAAATTAATCAACTAAACTCAGTTTAAACGACTTAAATGAACAACATTTTAACATTTAAAATCGCTGTTCAGTAAAATCCAGTTCCCATAATTAAGATAGAGTAACAGCTACATGAAACTGAATCGGTGTTCAGTACTAATGAAGGATCCCCTTTTGTACTTAAATAACAAAATTTTACTGCAACAAACAATTTTGCTTTAGTATCAAATACTCTTTTGATTGCAGTTGAACAATTTGATTTTATAAATGAAATTATTTCATATCCTAAAATCAGTGGATACAATACATAATTATCTAGGATTACAAGCATGCAGAAACCACAAACATGGTTCAAAATACTAAATATCGCAAGCTTATTTCAAACAGTCTGGTCGAAGGTAAGTTTATTTTATTCAATAATAAACTTTGTTCTTTGATCTAAATCAAATATATACAACAGAGTCATACTCTGATTTATCAACGCATTTGTTTCATAAACAAATTATTATTACAGTCCCAATTCTGATTACTACATTTTCAATTCCCAGATCTATATAAATGGAATTTGTATCCAAATAAGTTCGTGACGACTTAAAGGTGAATATAATGACTGGCTTTTATACATGACTGTAGGTCATATGAGATACAGGATTAAAATCATGTGATACTAGATCGAAAATTTTAATCCATACAATCAGCCAGCTCGAATACAAACAATGTTGAAACAATAGATTTGCGTTCAATTTCAGATAATATTGATGAATTGATCCTAAACAGTTTAAAGGACCTTGACCGTTTTCAAAACCAACGACTGTTTTGAAGAGCAGATCCAAAATATTAACATCTAACACAGATCTAAATTAACTCAAAATACGATTTTGAAAGTTGCTCTGATACCACTGTAGGGTTTTGTGAATTGAAGCGCAGCGAAAATAATTAAACCCTAGAACAGGATCCAGACAAAATCAATTAAATTGAGTTCAAATTATATACCTGCCATGGAGAATCCAAGAAAACCGAATTAATATCGAGATCGAAAGGAATTGGAGCATCGAATTCAAGCAAAACAAAGTCGCCTTGCCACTACAAGTATCCACACGAACAATTTTCTTCAATCGTCGCACGATGGAAGAGGAGGAGGAATCAGGGGTGCTAGCCGCCATTCGTGATTTTGGATCTAGGGTTTTCTCAAAAAATTAGGTCAAAGAATAGCATACGCGTATATTAATAAAAGAGGTAGAATTACCCTTTTAATAAACGTGTGTACCATAAAACAAGGAACAATTCCTTGTACCATTTCAAATGAAATATCAATGGTTTATATTTCATTTTACCCTAAAAACAAAACCAATATTCCCCTTACATTGTTCTAAGTGTGTGACCCTATAGGTTATTACAACATTGGCAATGATTTTAAATCGTATTTAAAATCATAAACAGTGATTGGCATCTAGCAATACGTCGCTGCTACCCAAGTTATAATAAGATCAATGATTCGATACTACCTTTCTGTGACCAGTGTATCAATGTAATATAATCCTTTTAACCAATATATCCAGGATCAAACTAGAGGCATGGATCGTATCATCCTCATTATAATTTAATCTGTTTTTCTTGATCGATGAGTAGACTGTTTAAAACAAATCAGTATTTGAGCACGGCCATGCATTTCACAGTCTCACTCAATCAAGAGGCCCATGGATATCACTACGAATATATCGTAGGGTTAAATTCCATCTAGATCATTCATAATTTTCATTCGACTCGAGATGTATCCAATAATCTCCGTTATCGTTACTCTGTTACGAAATAACTTTAGATGATATCAAAACACAAATATCCTCGAATAAAATTATAATGATTTCAGGTCTGAGGACCATTACATCACTCTCAGTATGAGAATAACTTATGATAATGTTATTACATTCCATGGAGTTATCTCACGGCGTGTCAGCCCAATACGATATTCTCTAATACGTATTTATGTTTTGACATTAATATCACTTATATTAATGATCAATGAGATGTGATCATCTGTCAATCAACATACTAGTCTTAATGCTTTATTGGTGTCCTATATTAACAATAAAACTCGACTAGTGGCATTTAAGAATAATAAAATTTATCACATTATATAATCTCAAGTTTAGTCTTACTCGAACTATATAATTCCGTATTATTATTCTAAGGACTTCTATTATATCATTATTTATATTACGCAGTAAATACAATATAATAGAATAATATTTCATTCCAAATAAAATAATAACATCAACAGTGTTATCAGTCTCATCAAATGAATTGCCTCTAGGGCACAAACTCTAACACATATATGCAATTATAAAATAAATAACCGTACAAGAAATTTAGTGAGAAGTTCTCACATTCATTTCCTGTAATGGCCCGAATTTCCATACTCTTTGAGTCAACTAATAACACCACACGTCCAACCCAAATGGCACAGAAATACGAATCATTATTCGAAAGAAGTTAGAGGATGAGAAATAGAAAGAAAGAAATATTAGATTAGAAGGAAACGAAGATCACAAACTCACAGCGGAACGAATAAAATATATTAGGTAACATAAACTTTGAAATACAATTCAGTAACTTTATATTGATACCATCATCAGAGCATAACAGTTATTTCTGGAACAGTTATAAACACCTGTTTCCAGATACAACATAGTACACGGCAGAAAATATGATAGTCTATAGCTAACAGGTGAAGCCTCCTGCTTCAACTCCTCCAAATGAATCTGTAAAATCCCGACTACTTGACTGCCCATACAAATTTGGGCACTCAAGAGTTTAGGGAAAACAAACAAAATAAACTCTGGGTCAGTCATGGGACTGGTGTGAGTAAACTCCAACCATTTGTTTAACTTTCAAAATTCTTTCGAAAGAAAAGATAATCGTAAGACCGATCCACACATAAACACGGATGGCTTTTACCTTACGATAACCAAAAATATTTTTGATATCAAATCCAATGAAATTGCAATAGTATCTAAATCAAATAAATAGAAATCTAGCGGAACGCTTGCATCTCATGCTCCATATATAATATAAAACCAAAAACCGCAGGGCGCTTGTTAGAGATTGGATTTCCAACATGACAAGGTATGGAACCACCTTCCGATAGTGTATCTCTAGAGTGGAATACACTGGGTTCAACAAGAAAGTCTTATAACCCGTCCCACACATGGCTGACCACTCATTTAACTTGAGTGTATCGAGAATATTATCACCAATGGTTGTGATTAGCAACCGTTACCGAAAGCATATAGCAACGAATAGAATACGAAGCAAATGAAATTTCTCTAGATCAGGTGATAATACCCCTAATGGGAATGACCCACATGGCCATGCTGCCTGCCCGATTTCTGTCATTTCCTGGGTGATGAGGCTTGAGGTCACGATTATCTTTCAGAACATATTTCCATCATTTACTTTGAATGCCACATCATCATATCCTTCCATATACGTTGTCCTGGGACTGGACAAACCGAAGGCACTATTCCATCAATCCATCTTGGGCAATTACTAACTAGGATTAACAGAACAGCGCTTGCATTTTACTCTATCTTCAATCATCTTTAGCATAAGTTCATTCGTAACGCTTATGCCAATGCGAAGTGGTTTTCAAATATTAAATTTGATCTCGGTCTCTCCATATTGACAACAGAGGTATTAAATAAATCAAAACTTTGATAGTCCGTTATTTAACTATCAAAGAAACATCCATGCAATCAACGGTCCTATTTCCAATTGTAATTTCTACAGATTAAGCATCAAACAACACTGGCCCCTTTTTAAATCAATTCCTTATTTTATTATCATTTCCAATTCCTATTTCCCATTTTTGTATCCTTTCAAAGCTCTATTTCCTCTCTCGATCCTGGGAAAACATTTACAATATTCTAATGTCTTCATTTGAGAAAATATCTCTTATTCCAGTTAGAAAACATTTCTAAATATTCACGAATCCTTATTTTCTATATTCAGAAAATATACCTTAATAATATCGGAAAATATTTCCATATCCCCTTTCTTAATTCCTCGTTGCCCAAATCATTTCCTTTTCTATGCGTAGAAAATATCCCTTATTGTATTTGGGAAACATTTCAAAATCCTTTAAATTAATGCGATGTTATAAAACATCGTTATTATAACTCAAACCACTAATCATTTATTAACTAACCATATTGCTAACAAATCTTCACTATCGAACTTTAACCATTCCTCCATCAATCATGAAGTCAATCAAGTTGGGGTATGATTACCTCTTAGACCTTAATTGAACAACATTCTTAACTTTGAAATAGTCAAATCGAAAAAACATCGCTTACGCGACTTTCAGATTCAACCTAAGAATCCACTTCTTTTATGAAAAAACATTGATTATAACGATAGTGTTATAACTGCTGTCTCCAAATATTTCATTTATAAACAATTAACTATAATGGAAGCGTTAAAATCTCTGTTTAGATTTACAAAACATTTATTATAACGGTAGCATTATAATCGCTGTTTAGATTTACAAAACATTATCTATAACGATAGCGTTATAATCGCTGTTTAGATTTATAAAAGCATTTGTTATAACGACATCGTTGTAATCGATGTTCCCAAATATTTGGTTTATAGAAATATAACTTGTACTTATTAATTTCAACAAATAAATAAGTAAATAAATAATTAAATAATTAAATTTGATTCGAAACGGAAAGTAAAAATAACTACTTCCCTAAATTCGATATAATCAAATTCCAATAAATAACTCCCTCTCGAATAATCTATATTTGATTGATATTCCTAATTTCAGAATTTATCTACTATTTCAAATTAATTCAAATTCCAAATCCACATTTGAATTTACCCTTTCCAAATCATTATCAAATTTCTTTATAACCATTCCAGACTACACTTTGTTTTATATTCCAAATTTTGAAATAAAACTCATCGTTTTCTTTTAAAACGATTATCCATTTCCCTTTTCATTCAATTTCCAATTTGGATTCATATTTCCAAATCTAAATTTACTTTATAGATATTTCATTTGCAAAATATTTGCTTTAACCCATTATTCAGTTTAATCCTGAATATATTCCTATTATGTACAGTTTGATTTCATACTTATGAATACTACCTTAATCCCAAATTTTATTTGTAACTTCTATTCAGAATTTTCCATATAAGTCTCATTTCTTTTTATTTTAATCGTTTAAAATCTCGTTTAACAATTCCTTAATAATTTCTAAGTTTAAATATTATTTCAAATATTGGTTTCAAATCCGACTTCCACCTTTTCATATAAATTGAAATTTGAATTTATATTTCAATTTATCCAATGATAAATAATTCACTTAATTTATATTCTTGTTTATAAACAACTTCTTGATTTATCCGCCTGAACCGGTTTCTATTTTCAACTCTATTCGAGATTTTACTTCTATTTTGTAAATAAATTCCATTTTTAAAATCCTAATTTCCTTTTCCAAATTCAAAAAGTATTTCACGGTATCTAAAATACCACGTTTCTAGGGTCAGGGTAAACCAAACACAACATATCCAATCATGGATTATTTAACACATTATATATCACAATCAAATAAAAACAGTAACACAAATGTTGAGGAGTCCAGTTGGATCCCTCAAACCTGTTTCCCTACATCCACAGATGTTAATCAACACATATATCATCAATTCTATTTAAATAGGGTAATAAAATCTATATTCAACCAATGGTTTCTACGTTAATCATTTCGACCAAATTTTAGCAACCATTCATCCAAACAGCCATCACACAGTATAAAGTTACTATAAATAAATTTAAAACTTGTTTATATATAAAAATATAAACGAGGCAGAGTTAGTGAGTTTACTCACCTTGTCATGCAGTTGACGGTTCTGCTTTTGTTCCTGTTAAAATCAAACGAACGTCATATTTTATCTCGAAATTCCTACAGCTATGTTTTCAGCCATGTCGGTGCTATAACGTACACTTCGTAATTACGATTCCAATAGGTCCGCTTTTATCAAACTCTGTTCATGTATGAACTAGTTATGACCATAATGAGATTACGGTTATTTGAAAATAATTAAACTTACTTAATTTATGTACTTAAACTAATTACCCAAATAATGGCGTGATTAACTCGCTAATCTTTTGCCCATTACTTCCTATAACAGTTTTGAATGGTTCCAGTAAATGGCCACACTAAATTTCAACTCATTCTTCCTCATATTACTTGCTCCTCCATATCCAGTATTTCCGATACATTACGTCCCTCCCATCCATACGCCATTTCATTCGCTCCTTGACCCAAGAACTACAGTCCACTATTTCATTTATATAATACTCTTCCCTGGTTTCTTCTTCAAATAGTCTTCTTCCAGAGATTAAAATGTTGCTCCCCTCCTCGAACTCCATGCTTCCCTCACCACAAACATAAACCTAGCCCCACATGAGAATGCGAGTTCAGTCCTCGAAGTTCACGCACAGGAAAAAGTCTTGGGCGCTTCTGTCATCAAACCCCCAGCAGTTCACAACTCATTACAACAACCCAAGAACCCTCCTTGTTCTTCATTGCTTCTCCCAGGAAATAGGAGTTCCATACAGTGACAACACATCACAATTTATAATGATTTTCCCCAAACCCCAAATATGTTCGCAACAGATAAAAGTCCGTCTCCTTTATATGACTGTCTTCTTCGAACCAAATCCAATTTGTCCCCTCTACCAACCTCCTCCGATGACCGAAGATCATACACCACATCAAAAACATGCGCCACATCCTTATGCTCTGATCCCCTTCAAACACCATAGCCTAATACCCTGTACATCGATGCTAACCCAACAGCTGAAGCCCGCGCTTCCACAAAACCCCCTGCTTCTAAAATCAATCACACCCTACAAATTTGATACGATATTGGAGCTTATACCTACAGCAGTGCAAATATATGGGTCTCATCAATTATAGAATTGTATTTGATTTTTGTTTGATTTTCTAAGATGCGATTTTTTTATTGTTGAAATGAGAATGGAAGATGTAGAAGTGAAATTGGGGAAACAGGAATTGAGAAGCATGGCTGGTCTATACGTCGGTGGAGATATATTATTTAATTTGATTTTCGATGGAATTTAGAAGACGATTTCTGCAGATGAAGAAGAACCTACTCGTAATGAAAAAGGGAACAAGTTTATAATAGAAAAGTCAGCTTTTGGTAGAAGCTTTAGAGTGGCTTCACAGGGAAGGAACCGTATGGCTTCACATGGAAGGAATTGTGTGGCTTCCAACAAAAGCTTCACATTTATTTTAATATGACGGCAACCTTTATTGTATGCATACGGAATGTCCACTGATAAAGATAACAATATCCTTTATTAATAGATTTTATGTAGCCAAATTTTCAAAACTTACATACCGCAATATTTTGACAAGGATCGAAATCTCTTATCCAAGATTTCACGCACATGGCAAACATATCAAACCCTTTTGATTTATTAAGATTTTTCTGTGTTGCGTTTTAATTTTTATAATAAATTATACGTTCTAATATTGTTTTTAATAAATTCTATATAAAACCCTTTTAAATTATTAATACAACATTTAGAACCAATTTAAATATTTTAAAATTAACACCTAAAAGTCCAGATTATTACAATAAAATAAATGCTAATTAAATTAAAATAGACCCATGATGAGGTCAGCTTTAATGCCTTGAGAAGCTACCCGCTTTCCCTGCCTTTTGCACATAACTGGCCATATGGTTGACAAAAATCCCACCATTAACCTATGATCTCCATAACTCTTCATATGCCACAATTTTAGCACAGTTAAACAAGAAGGCAAGTTGCTCCAAGTTTTTAATTCACGTTCTTTAGTGTCCATTTCAGAGAAGCAACTACACAAAATCTTATAGCAATATGCATGATAACACCTAAATAAAGACCATCAACCATCTTTAGAGAAATTTCTGAAAGCTTTTTTGGTCTTCTAACAATTGCAGATAATATCTAAGACAATGGACATGTGTTTTCTACATTCCATAAACATTAGCACAAATTGTCCCACTTTGATTAGTCCAGAACTGATTACTCAATCCTTCGAAGCACGATGTTTCGTGTAGAACTAGCCCTTGTTGAAGATCCGAATCATTCACTTTTCCATGAAATCAACATAAATATTTTCCAGTTAAAGAATGGATTCACCATTAAAATAGCAGACAAGCCTTAATAATTAGTTGCTAAAACTTAGTGGTTATACAACCAATTCAACTCATAAATCATATGATATAAATCCAATTGCAAGAATCTTACCCTTACAGAATCGAACATGAAAAATGACTTTAGCAGGTTCGATTTGTTTTGCGTGATCAGTTTTGAGAATAAGGGATTATTCAGCGTGAGATATGAGCAGTTTAGTACAATTACGCTGAAACCCCTAATCGCTAATGGCTTAATCCCTTTTCGATCCAACAAAAGCTACACTTTTCCAGATTCAATCTATCGAAGGTAGATGAGACAGAACGGAAAGATGATAAATCGAAACTCAGTTATCTGAATCCTGCAAGGGATCTAACGAGATGAGATTTCAGCAAATATGATGAGATACAAATGGCTCGGGTAGTTTCTCTCTCCCCATGGAAGAGAAAACTCCCCAATTTTTAAATGGCTTGAAACTATGATAGTTTCGGTTGGTTGATTACACACATATATATATATATATATATATATATATGTATGTATGTATAGAGAGAGAGAGAGAGAGAGACATACGTTTCACATCTACATCCCACCTAATTTCAACCACAAGGTTTCATTTTGTCTCGTTCCACTTGTTCTTTCTCCTCTCAAGTTGTTATTTTAAATCATGATATGAGGTCTCGTCCAGACACTACACCATATCAGCCAATTTGGCACACCAGGATGCGGGTTGTAAAATTGGGTTATAAGCCGTATCAAATTTGACAGTGCTCAAATCCGTATCAAACTAAGTTTTGCGATCCGCACCACCCCAAACACCCTTAATCTGACCGTCCATCAACGAAGTTACAGATTAGTTCATTTGATGCGGCTTTGGACCGTATGAAATTCGTATCAAATTCCCCCCTCCCCTGTACCTATACATGGGCACGATCGAGTTTTGCCTTATCAAAACTTTCGGCCGAATAATCCCTCTTTTTATTTTGCAATGGCGACCACCGAATACCCAAATTAGGGTTTTGGTACTCGACCAACTTCCTTTGTCAATAATTGATACATAGCAGTCCATGAGTTATCATCATCTCGCGATGCCTTCAACTAACCGGCGAAGCCTCAGTCCACGGCTGTCCATCCTTCCCGTCGCCTCTGGAGGTGAGTACTAGATCACTGTTAAATTTAAATATGAATTGGGTTTAATTTGGGTTTAATTTGAATCCGAATTGGGTTTAAATTAGGTTTAATATGCTGCTATTGCGTTTAAATTGGGTATTATTCCCAATATTATAGTGCAGCAGTGTATTTGTTATCATTTACTTGTGCTGTATTTGTCTACCTTGAATTCAGACACTTTTGATTGTGCTGCCCTGCTCATTTGTGTGTATTATTGCACCATGTAAACTGATCCTTATAACTGATCTGAAGTGCATGTGTATGATTTGATTTGAGAACTAAAGCATACTAGTTCTGTTGACTAAGCCGCATGTATCTGGTAATTGATATTGGGAAATTTGTGTGATAGAGTATGTAACAACCCGTATTTTTGAATAACATGTTATATTGTAAATCAAGGCAGAATTAAATTGTAAAATCTGAATCAAGTGAAACGGGCTGTGCCAGTGCGATCGTCTCGGAAAAATACGTGAAATGGAGTCCGAGTTTTCGAAAAACGGAGTCCGTATGACCAAGTTATGGCCCAATGAAATTTTCAGAAAATTCCAAGCCCGAAAACAGTTCAAATTCGAATTCAGATTCGAATTACAACCAAGGCAGAATGGGCGGGAATTTTCCCGCCCCAGGCAGGGTCAACACAGGGGTCGACACCAGTGTCGACCCCCCCAATGGGTCGACACCCATGTCGACCCAGGGGTCGACCCCCCCGGTCGGACTAATTTTTCTGGTGCACCATTTTGACATGTTAGGTCTTGTTCTGGAAGTTTCTGATGGGAGTTGTTGGCTCAGATTCGATTTAGGGTTAATCCTATGGTCTAAACTACCCCTAATCTCTATAAAAAGACCCCTAGACCTAGCCTAAACCTTCATTAATCATTTCTACAACTAAATGTTGCCCAAATGTTCACTAATCATGGCCTCCACCTTCTTCATGAGAGCATGAGTGTCTCAAATCAATCTATGTCATAAAGGAGCCATCTTTCTTAAGTAAAAGAGCCATCTTTCTTTGTCTTTGGGGTTATTCCTTTTGTTCTCAAGTCTTGAAGTGGAGTTTATCATCTTTGGTTGCGGATTTGCTAGTGTGGCTTCGTCTCAATCTTATTTTATATTTATTCTAGTCTTCATAGCATTGTAAGCCCTATACTACTCTTAGATTCTAACTATGAAGTTAAATATGACATGTTGCAAGTTGAGTTTGGGCCTAAGTATGATATGTGCTTTGATCCTATCATGATATGCATAAATATATTCTATGCACGTCTGTAAAGCTATCACCTTTGCCTTATGCATAGAAAGCTATGAGCTTTGATTAGAAATGTTGCATGAAGCAACATAGAAACTCTCATAAACCTTGTGTTATCTTGCATATGGTGTTATATGCGAATCACTAGCCACCATCCTATGTCATTTATGACCATGTTTCACCTATTTTGCTTAAGTTGGTATTATGCGTGTTTTGAGGCCCATGATGTAATATGCAAGCTTATGAACATATTTATGCCTTATATGCCACCATGCTTAACTTGTGGCCAACCTTATTACCTTATGCCCTTTTTGTCATGTTTTGCTAAGTTCCCTCTTTTGATCTATGTTATGTTATGTGAAGCGTACATGCGAGGGGAATGCGTTGGGTTTGGGTAATATTAATGACATGAAACATGATTTTAAAATATGACATGAACATTGACTTGTGATTATGTTTGTAAACATGAATTTGGACATGACTTCTAGAAAACATGAGAATGGCCAACTCGAGGTTGGGTTGAGTTTGTAGCATAAATCTACCCGGAACCGACCGGCTTAACTAGTGGCTACAAGCAATAGGACCCAATGTGAGTAGTTGGTCATGTTGCACTAGAAACCCGAGGTTAGACCAAGTTGTGGTGTAAAGCTACCCGGACCCGCCCGGCTTAACTAGTAACCACAACAAAGTCTAATGTGAGAGGTTGGGTGCATTAAAATAATTAATGCCACATGATAGGGTTAAGTCATGGACCACTTGAATACTTAACCAATTAAACACGATGGGTTGATAGGGTTAAGTCATGAACCTTGGGTACACTTAACCAACTTGATACTTGATTGGGTAGGGTTAACCACATTTAACCCGTTAGAAACCCTAGTTACGTGGTCCTTTTCACCAGTAACCCTCTTGATTGTATCATGATACCCTAGGGACTAGGCTAGGGTGGGGCACGATTACTAGGGTGACATGTAAGCGACCAAAACGACGGCTGAGTAGGTGCGCCGGTGTAGGTTCAGGCGGACTATGGTCGTGCACATGGTCCGGAGTTGAAAAAGCAGACATGGGCACTCGTAGGTTTAGACTGTGCGTGCTTGATTTGTGTCCGTGGTTGGCACCCTAGGGCTTGATACACCCTAGGGTGGACCTAGCACGGTTTGACTACACTTCGTGATTGGGCCGTATGACACCGACACTTGACGAGTTAGGCTTTTAGGGAGCCGATCGACTAGACCGTGTTGTTGGACCTTGATCTAGGTCATCTCGGGATGTTGGGCCAAAATTGGGCCAAGGGATCATTTCTAGTTTATACTTGACATGGATTACTAGTACACACTTGGTGCAACTTAACCTTGTATATGCGATGCAACACTTGATCTATCTTGTTAACTTTTCACCATGCCAGTTATCACCCTACATATCATCTCTGTTTTACATGTTCAGTTAACTTTATTAGTTTTTATACTAATAGTAGATAGGACATACCAGTCTTTTTGACTGACCCGTTTTCCTTCGCCTCTTTTCTTCCGTTCCCCCCCCCCCCAAGGTTTGCAGGGTGGAAACACTATTACCTAGTTGGATCCTTAGCTTCTTTTCTGGATAGCTCACGTATGGTTTGAGCATGTTATGGCCTTATGCTACTTTGGGGATAGTTACTTTATGTTTCTTTTTCAGTTTTCAGTTTATGTTCTAGACTTTGTTTTATGGGAAAATAATGACCAAGTACTTTGATGTAACTTGACTATGGTTTTGAAATGCTAGTTTTATCCGCTGCTTTACTACTCTGTTTTACTTAAATGTTCTGTCTTGTGATATCTGCATGCATGTTTACCTTGTCCAACACCCCTCCAAAGCTAGTGTACTTGCAAGAGTGACCCTGGCGGAGGTGGGGTGTTACATTTGGTATCAGAGCATAAGATTTACAAGATTTGAGCAAAAGTGTTTTTAAAACTTACCTTTTTGGAAAACTATTTTCAAAACCAATTAAGTATTTTCCAAATAAAAGTCTAGTTATTTTAAAAGGCTATTCCCCAAAAGCCATTAGCACTATTCTTCGTTTCCTCGTTCTTAATCTATCTTTTCCTTTTTCAGCATGACCGATCTTAACCTTCCCGAGGGAGTAACCATTCCCGGATGGTTCCGGAGGTACTTGGAAGCTTGGGCCAACGATCCAGGCCCAACAAATACCCCCACCGTAACGGAGGTTCCTCCTCCCCCTCCCCAGCATCCACAAGCAGATTTCGCAAAGGTTTACAAGGACTTTAAGGCGATGGGTGGCAAGAATTTCATTGGGACGGAGACTTTTGTGGAGGCACGAAATTGGTTGAAAGAAACTGAAGATCTTTTCGCTATCTTTGATGTGGAAGACCATAGAAAGGTTTTACTAGCAGCATGGCTATTAAAAGAAGAAGCTGCTTATTGGTGGGAGGTCACCAATGCTACTAGACCTATAGAGACTTGGGCCGACTTTAGGACGAGGTTTGGGCTTAAGTTTCTATCATCAGCTGAGGCGAATCTGCAATTGGAGAAGTTTATATCTTTGAAGCAAGGGGACATGACAGTGAGGGAGTATGTGAATAAGTTTAACCAGCTCGCTCGATTCGGTTTGGACATGGTTAATACTCCCCAGAAGAAGGCTTTACGCTTTGCACAAGGGTTGAATGAGCCATTACAAGGTTTAGCCCTGTCTCATATACCCATGGGAGCCACTTTTGAAGGCCTAGTGGACATGGCATTGCTTCAAGGAGACGATAAGAATGGCAAGAAAGAAGTCAAGCCTAATGAGACTCAAGCCAAGAAGACGGACTCCAAGTGGGGAGGAAATCAGAGCAATCAGAACAACAAGAACAACAAGGGCAACAAGGCCAAGGCGAAGGACCCAAGAAAATGCAACTTCTGTGGGATTGTTGGGCACATAGCCAAGGATTGCAGAAAGAAGAAGAGGAAGCGGGGCGAATGCTTTCATTGTGGAGAGACGGGACACTTTAGCAAGGATTGCCCCAAGAAGCAAGGACAAGGGCAAGGGCAGAATCAGCGTGCAGGACCTTCTAGAGGGAAAGTGCATGCTCTCAACACTGCTCCAGTTCAGGACCGAGGTTGTATTTCTGTAGAAAGCCTTGTTTATATTTCTGATTATCCTGTTCGCGCCTTATTTGATTCTGGCGCATCGCATAGTTTTATTTCTTCTGACATTGTTGAAAGTTTGCACCTAAGTACTAGTCTAGTTGAGGATCCCGTCAGTGTTTCAAATCCAATTGGGGGTTCCTCCCATTTATCTATGATTTGTGTGGATTTGAAGATTTCTATCTTGACCGTAGAATTCACGTGTAATGCTTATGTTCTCGGGTTCACGGGATACGGGTTGATCTTCGGCATGGATTGGTTGTCCAGTTATGGAGCCATTCTCGATTGTGAGCATAGGGTGGTGAGGCTCATGACTCGCCTCGGTAATACCCTAGAGAATTCTTGCAACCCGCTGGATCCCGTCATGCTATGTCATCTTGAATCTCTTGACTCGTCCATCAATGATCTGCAATTTGTAAGGGTGGTTCGAGAATATCCTGATGTCTTTGAAGAGGTTAAGGGGTTACCCCCTAAACGAGAGATAGATTTTCGCATTTATCTTGTTGACAATGCCAAGCCAGTATCATTGCCCGTTAGGCACATGGCCCAACGAGAAAGAAGAGAGCTCAGTAAGCAAATCAAGGAGCTGCTTAAGAAAAAATTTATTAGGCGAAGCATTTCTGAATGGGGTGCTCCGGTGGTATTCGCTACTAAGGCGGATGGTTCGCTTCTTCTATGTGTTGATTATCGAGAATTGAACAAGCTGACAAAGAAGAATAGGCACCCGTTACCTAGGATTGATGATCTCTTTGACCAACTTGTTGGTGCTTCTGTTTTCTCTCAGCTCGATCTAGCCACCGGATTCCATCAGCTTAGGGTGGCTGAGGATAGTATTGATAAGACTGCGTTTAGGACTCCAGATGGATTCTTTGAATGGCTTGTCATGCCATTCGGTTTGACTAATGCACCCTCCTACTTCGTAGATTTAATGAGTAGGGTGTTCAGGGAGTTCCTTAACAAGTTTGTTGTTGTCTTCGTGGATGATATTCTGATCTTCTCAAAGGATGAGGAAGAGCATGCTAGGCATCTCAAGGAAGTGATGGATACGCTTAGAGCTCATCAGTTGAAAGCCAAGTTCTCCAAATGTCATTTTTGGAGAAAGGAAGTTCGATTTCTTGGACATATAGTTTCTAAGCAAGGCATAGCGGTGGATCCCGCGAAAGTGGTTGTGGTTCAAGACTGGAAGACTCCTAGGAATGCGACCGAAGTAAGAAGCTTTCTCGGTCTGGCGGGCTACTATAGAAAGTTCATCAGGGACTTCGCTAAGATTTCGGCCCCTATTACTAAGTTGACGAAGAAGAACTTAGTCTTTGCATGGGACTTAGAGTGTGAGCTTGCTTTTCAAAGGCTCCAGAGAGCCCTTACCACAGCTCCAGTTTTGGCATTACCCGATAGTGGTAGGATGTTTACCGTGTACACCGATGCATGTGGCACGGGGTTAGGTGCTGTTCTGATGCAAGAGGGAAGAGTGATATGTTATGGGGGTAGGCAACTTAAAGTTCATGAGAAGAACTATCCCACTCATGATTTGGAGTTGGCGGCGATCGTCTTTGCACTCAAATCCAGCTCCACTATCTTCTAGGCGAAAGGTTTGAGTTGTATACTGATCACAAGTCACTCAAGTACCTCTTCTCGCAGAAAGATCTGAATCTAAGGTAGCAAAGGTGGATGGAATTCTTGGCATCATATGACTTCGAGATAGCTTACACCCCTGGCAAGGGTAATGTTGTGGCAGATGCACTAAGCAGAAGGAGGTTGACTTTGAGTCCCTTGTTTATTGAGATGAAGAACTTAGAGTTCTTGGCAACCATTGATTTCACGACGACTGTTGAGTCGATGACGGGTTCTTTAGCATCCCTTGAGCTTAGACCTATGCTTCTTGATCAAGTTGGGGCTTCGCAGAAGGAAGATCCACAGATAGTCGAGGTCATGGACAAGTTGATTCGTGGTGAGACGTCTAGTCACCTTGCTAGATATACTATTGATGATAAAGGTTGGCTAAGGCGTGATGGAAGGCTATGCGTTCCACAAGTAGGAGACTCGGTGCATAAAGTTCTCGAAGAAGCACATCACTCGAAGATGACTATACATCCTGGAGGAGATAAGATGTATAGGGATATGAAGCGCATTTTCTTTTGGGCCGGAATGAAGAAGGATGTGGCAGAGTATGTTTCAAAGTGCATGGTGTGCCAACAAGTGAAAGCTGAGTCAAAGAAACCAGGTGGGCTATTACATCCATTGGAGGTCCCGCAATGGAAGTGGGAGAGTATTTCTATGGATTTTGTGGATGGATTGCCTAGGTCAAGGAAAGGGAATACGAGCATATGGGTCATAGTTGATAGACTTACGAAGAGTGCTCATTTCATTCCAGTAAAGGGCAAGAGGACCGCATCATGGCTAGCATCTATCTATCTTCGTGAAATAGTGCGGTTGCATGGAGTTCCTTCTAGCATAGTTAGCGATCGTGACCCAATTTTCACTAGCCAGTTCTGGAATAGTTTGCAAGAAGCGATGGGTACACGATTGAATCTGAGTACTGCCTATCACCCCCAGACGGATGGCCAAACCGAAAGGGTGAATAGAGTGCTAGAAGATATTTTGAGGCTTTGTGTTCTTGACTTTGATGGTACTTGGGAAGACCACCTTCCTCTTGTAGAGTTTGCTTATAATAACAGCTATCAAGCCAGCATAGGGATGGCACCATTTGAAGCTTTGTATGGGAGGCCGTGTAGGTCACCATCTTGTTGGTGGGAGACAACAGATAGGCTTATACTTGGGCCCGATATGATACGGGACACATCCGAGAAAGTTGAATTGGTGAGAAGACGGATGAAAGCGGCCCAAGATAGACAGAAATCCTATGCTGACAAGCGAAGGGCAGATTTAGAATTCGAAGTGGGAGACGTGGTTTTCGTGAAGGTTTCTCCTTTGCGTAATGTGGTACGTTTTGGAGCAGTTGGGAAGCTGGCACCAAGGTTCGTAGGACCCTTCCCTATCATAGAGAGATTTGGAAAGATGGCCTACAAGGTGGAATTGCCCGAGAAGCTAGCCGGAGTGCATAATGTCTTTCATGTCTCGCATCTCCGAAAGTGCCTGCATGAGTCCGCTGAGGTGGTCGAACCAAGCATTCTTGAAGACATAGAAGTAGAGAAAGAGGCAACCTTGAGGAGAGCTCCGATTCGTATCTTGGGAACAGAGATCAGGAAGTTAAGGAATCGAGAAGTCAAATTGGTGAAAGTTCAGTGGAGTGAAGCCGATGAAGATGCAACTTGGGAAACCGAGGAGAAGATGCGTGGGCTTTATCCATTCCTTTTTGAGGGTACATTCTCAATCTCCTTTCCTAATTAGCATATCTTTCTTTTGCTATCCATGTTTACCTTGTTTATCCTGCTTATCTTGTTATCTCGTAATCGTGTCATGAAAACCTTAGGTAGAAACCTTTGGATGAAACATGTATTTGAAACATGTTATGATTAATGGTTGCAAGTGGTTGCAAGTGTTTGCAAGTGGATACTCATGGATGCATGATACACATTAGGCACTAAGATCGGCTCACACACTTTCATGTTGCATATGCATGAGTGTTTATGCTTATTCATGGATGAAACTTGTTGTGCTATCACGTGGATGTTGCATATGAATGAATGTTATGTGCACTCATGTAGAGATTATAAATTATGTTAGGAATTTGCATACATATGGACTCATAACATACTTTGCATTAAGGAGGTTTACTGAATCAGTAACCGCCTGATTTTTGCATTAGATAAGTACATACACACACACCTTTTGCATATGTTCATACAACATTTAGAATCTTTTTAAGGACAATGGTTAGTTGTGGATGATGTTTTGAGTAGATGGATGATGGATGGTAGGATACGTTCTTCCTAACTTGGAGATTTCGGGGACGAAATCCTTTAAGGAGGGGAGAATGTAACAACCCGTATTTTTGAATAACATGTTATAATGTAAATCAAGGCAGAATTTAATTGTAAAATCTAAATCAAGGGAAACGGGCTGTGCCAGTGCGTTCGTCTCGGAAAAATACGCGAAATAGAGTCCGAGTTTTCGAAAAACGGGGTCTGTATGACCAAGTTATGGCCCAATGAAGTTTTCAGAAAATTCCAAGCCCGAAAACAGTTCAAATTCGAATTCAGATTCGAATTACAACCAAGGCAGAATGGGCGGGAATTTTCCCGCCCCAGGCAGGTTCGACACAAGGGTCGACACCAGTGTCGACCCCCCCCCCCCCCCCAAATGGGTCGACACCCATGTCAACCCCCCCGGTCGGACTAATTTTTCTGGTGCACCATTTTGACATGTTGGGTCTTGTTCTGGAAGTTTCTGACGGGAGTTGATGGCTCAGATTCGATTTAGGGTTAATCCTATGGTCTAAACTACCCCAAATCTCTATAAAAAGACCCCTAGACCTAGCCTAAACCCTCATTAATCATTTCTACAACTAAATGCTGCCCAAATGTTCACTAATCATGGACTCCACCTTCTTCATGAGAGCATGAGTGTCTCAAATCAATCTATGTCATAAAGGAGCCATCTTTCTTAAGTAAAAGAGCCATCTTTCTTTGTCTTTGGGGTTATTCCTTCTTGTTCACAAGTCTTGAAGTGGAGTTTATCATCTTTGGTTGCGGATTTGCTAGTGTGGCTTCGTCTCAATCTTATTTTATATTTATTCTAGTCTTCATAGCATTGTAAGCCCTATACTACTCTTAGATTCTAACTATGAAGTTAAATATGACATGTTGCAAGTTGAGTTTGGGCCTAAGTATGATATGTGCTTTGATCCTATCATGATATGCATAAATATATTCTATGCACGTTTGTAAAGCTATCACCTTTGCCTTATGCATAGAAAGCTATGAGCTTTGATTAGAAATGTTGCATGAAGCAACATAGAAACTCTCATAAACCTTGTGTTATCTTGCATATGGTGTTATATGTGAATCACTAGCCACCATCCTATGTCATTTATGACCATGTTTCACCTATTTTGCTTAAGTTGATATTATGCATGTTTTGAGGCCCATGATGTATTATGCAAGCTTATGAACATATTTATGCCTCATATACCACCATGCTTTACTTGTGGCCAACCTTATTACCTTATGCCCTTTTGTCATGTTTTGCTAAGTTCCCTCTTTTGATCTATGTTATGTTATGCGAAGCGTACATGCGAGGGGAATGCGTTGGGTTTGGGTAATATTAATGACATGAAACATGATTTTAAAATATGACATGAACATTGACTTGTGATTATGTTTGTAAACATGAATTTGGACATGACTTCTAGAAAACATGAGAATGGCCAACTCGAGGTTGGGTTGAGTTTGTAGCATAAATCTACCCGGAACCGACCGGCTTAACTAGTGGCTACAAGCAATAGGACCCAATGTGAGTAGTTGGTCATGTTGCACTAGAAACCCGAGGTTAGACCAAGTTGTGGTGTAAAGCTACCCGAACACGCCCGGCTTAACTAGTAACCACAAAAAAGTCTAATGTGAGAGGTTGGATGCATTAAAATAATTAATGCCACATGATAGAGTTATGTCATGGACCACTTGAATACTTAACCAATTAAACACGATGGGTTAATAGGGTTAAGTCATGAACCTTGGGGGTACACTTAACCAACTTGATACTTGATTGGGTAGGGTTAACCACATTTAACCCGTTAGAAACCCTAGTTACGTGGTCCTTTTCACCAGTAACCCTCTTGATTGTATCATGATACCCTAGGGACTAGGCTAGGGTGGGGCACGATTACTGGGTTGACATGTAAGCGACCAAAACGACGGCTGAGTAGGTGCGCCGGTGTAGGTTCAGGCGGACTATGGTCGTGCACATGGTCCGGAGTTGAAAAAGCAGACACGGGCACCCGTAGGTTTAGACTGTGCGTGCTTGATTTGTGTCCGGGGTTGGCACCCTAGGGCTTGATACACCCTAGGGTGGACCTAGCACAGTTTGACTACACTTCATGATTGGGCCGTATGACACCGACACTTGACGAGTTAGGCTTTTAGGGAGCCAATCGACTAGACCGTGTTGTTGGACCTTGATCTAGGTCATCTCGGGATGTTGGGCCAAAATTGGGCCAAGGGATCATTTCTAGTTTACACTTGACATGGATTACTAGTACACACTTGGTGCAACTTAACCTTGTATATGCGATGCAACACTTGATCTATCTTGTTAACTTTTCACCATGCCAGTTATCACCCTACATCTCATCTCTGTTTTACATGTTCAGTTAACTTTATTAGTTTTTATACTAATAGTAGATAGGACTTACCAGTCTTTTTGACTGACTCGTTTTCTTTCGCCTCTTTTCTTCCGTCCCCCCCCCCCCCCCCCAGGGTTTGCAGGGTGGGAACACTGTTACCTAGCTGGATCCTTAGCTGCTTTTCTGGATAGCTCACGTATGGTTTGAGCATGCTATGGCCTTATGCTACTTTGGGGATAGTTACTTTATGTTTCTTTTTCAGTTTTCAGTTTATGTTCTAGACTTTGTTTTATGGGAAAATAATGACCAAGTACTTTGATGTAACTTGACTATGGTTTTGAAATGCTAGTTTTATCCGCTGCTTTACTACTTCGTTTAACTTATATGTTCTGTCTTGTGATATCTGCATGCATGTTTACCTTGTCCAACACCCCTCCAAAGCTAGTATACTTGCAAGAGTGACCCTGGCGGAGGTGGGGTGTTACAGAGTAGAAAAGCCGGTGATGGATGCATAAATGAAAATAGAATGGCATTTATAGGTTGAGATTTACTCAATTTGTTTGGTGTGTCATGTGTGTCACACTGCATGTGAGTAAAGGCATAAAACTGCTTTTCCATTTATGACTTGCAGCACTGAACCAAGTTGCTTTGTGCTCATGTAACAAATCATTTTTGTTAGTCAACTTACGTACAAAAATAGAAGCTGACTATTAATGTAACATGTGTGTGCAGCATGCAACCTCCGTCATTTGGATGAAGCTAATAAGCATGGATGTGAGTTTGTTGATCTAAACTTCAGGTAATATCTCGCTTTTTCTATGAAAATTTATGTGTTATGGTATAGATACATGAAAAATTATATGCAAAAATACTTCGGTTGATATGTATAGCCTTTGCGGCGAGATCAGTTCGGCCACAAGATTTTGCA